>JAQHUG010000151.1:2869544-2880423 GCA_028555095.1 Dicrostonyx torquatus
TGTAGACCAGGCTGGCCTCAAACTTACAGAGATCTGCCTGTCTCTGCCTCCTGAGTGCTGGGATTAAAGGCACGCACCACCACCGCCCTGTTTACCTTTCTTTACTTCTTACTCTGTGGCTTGCTGTGTAGCTGGGTGGCTTTTCTCTGGAGTCCTCCTCTCCTCCGTTTCTTGCTTCTCTTCCCAGATTTCTCCTATTATTTTCTCTGCCTGCCAGCCCAACCTATTCTTTCTCCTGACTTGCTATTGGTCTTTCAGCTCTTTATTAGACCAATCTGGTCTTTTAGACAGGCAAAGTAACATAGCTTCACAGAGTTAAACAAATGCAACAGAAAGGAATGCAACACATCTTTGCATCATTAAACAAATGTCTTATAGCAAAAGCAGATCTTCAGTTAACATTGCACAACAGAGAGTCTAAGAGCTGAGTAAGTTGATTTCAGATGTGTGGGTGAGAAATTGGTCATGAGCATTACCACGGCTCGAGGGAGGGAGAGGACAGAGAAGGGAAGGGGAGGTTCTACAGTTCTGCATTTTGATTGGTTGTAGTTTCCTGTAGAGGGCTCCATCTGTTGCAAAGAGACATTTCCTTGAAGAAGGAACCACACTTAACTATGGATATAAGGCTATAAGTGTTTAGACTGTTTGAATGTAGTTAGGGATCCTGCTGATTTAGTACAGTGGTGGTTGTAGGTTCTTTCCAGATGTTTAGCCCTGAAAGCATATAGGCAAAGCAGTTTATATTTAGGAATAACTTATATTATATATTTACTAAATATTAGTTATTCCTAAATATATGTAAGTTTTTCTAAATATAAACATTAAGTGCATGTAGCAACATTTAATGATTAAAAAAGGTCCTATAAATTTGAAAGAACAAGGAAGGAGGAAAGGAAAGGAAAAAAGGATGCAATTATATTATAATTTAAAAATAAAAAAAAGAAAACTATAACCAAAAATAACTTTAAAAGAATGTTGGAAAGGGCTGAGTGTGGTGGTGCATGCCTTTAATCCTAGCAGAAACAGATGGATCTCTGTGAGTTCAAGGACAGCTTGATCTATAAAAGCTAGTTCCAGGACAGGCTCCAAAGCTACAGAGAAACTCAGTCTTGAAAAACTACAAAAGGAAGGAAGGAAGGAAGGAAGGAAGGAAGGAGGAGGAAGAGGAGAAGGAGGTGAAGGAGGTTTGAAGGAACACATAGAAACATGACTGAGCACTAATGTGGACTTGCTCTAGATTACAAGATTCTAGAACTCTTGTTTTCGTACTTAGCGTTAGTGGTTCTTATTGTTTGTGCCATGCTTCAAAGTGATTTAAACACCTCCCAATTCTACTGTGGTGATCCTAGATTCATGATGTCATGGGAAGGATTTGTCTGATGTCACAAATGTGATGTATGGATCTTTTGATTACTGTGTGTAGCATTGCCATCCTTGAACCAAAGCGCTGTCCATCAGCTGCTCTTGTGCACCTGTCAGACCTGGTCAGCATGTGGACCTCTTCCTGTCTCCCAGATAGACAGCTTCTCTGTTTTCTCCTTTCTATTCTCAGCATTCTGAGTTTTCTTATTTTGTGGTTTTACTCTTCAAGATTTGTGACTCAGTCTTATTTGTTTCCTCATGATNGGTGCCATGAAAGAATCAAAGGAGGAAAGCAAACAATAGTCTCATACAGCTATCACATCTTTGAAAGACATCAGTGACTAAAATGGCATATTAACTCTGTAGGTACAGTAGTGGTGCACATACCTTGGTGTGGTAACCACTGTCTCCTGCTCAGCAAGAGGGAGACCATGCCTGGAAATTTAGATAACTACTCAGTGCTAGTGAAATCATGGCTGTTGAGGGAAATCTCCAACCACTAATTTACAAATTACAAAGCATATCCTTAACAATAATTTATAAACATTTGTCTTTATACCTACAGGTAATTGTAGTCTTCACCACTTGTCAAGGAAATTTTGCTGTGCAACAGATGGATACTACTATAGAAAACCACAGTTAATTAATATGCAGAGGTGTAGGCCTGGTCCCAGTGAATACATGTACAAGGTATCACTGCACCTAAGAGTCAGGGAACATTGAGAAAAAGGATGGAAAGACAGAGCCAGGAGATCAGGGAGTTTGCTGAAATATTGTGTCTCTTAATAATATAAGACGTTACAGCTGTAAAGTCTATGCACAACATTGTATGGACTCTAAAGGTTATATTTAGAGAGAGAGAGAGAGAGAGAGAGAGAGAGAGAGAGAGAGAGAGAGAGAGAACATTCACAAAGCTAGTATATCCCTAGCAAATATCTCTAAACATTTGTCTTTATACTCACAGATGATTGTATTCTTCACCATTACTGTGTATACACACACAACACGCATGCATACACACACACGCATCCAATGCCAAAAGAATTGATAGAAAAGGACCCATGAATTTGAAGGAAGTTGTGGAGGTGTATATGGGCGAGGTTGGAGGAATAAAAGGGAAGGGAGAATGTGATTTAAACCTTTAATTTCTGTACTTGGGAGGTAGAAGTAGGTTGATCTATGTGAGTTCGAGGCCAGCCTGGTCTGCAGTGCTAGTTCCAGGACAGGCTTCAATGCAAACCGAGAAACCCTGCATTGGGGAAAACAAAGTTAGTTGAATTTTCAAAAGGATACCGTAATACATATTCACAGTAGAATTTCATTTAGCCAATAAAAAGGGCATAGCATCATTTCTGACAACGTGGTGAGTCTCAAAAAAGTTTTATTAAGTAAAATAAGCCCCGCTTGAAGATGGATAGAGAGCCTGTGTTCTCATTTGTCAGTGAAATCTACAAAATTTTAACTAAAAAATTAGGGAGTAGATTGTAGATAACAGGGTCTAGAGCTATCAGGTAGATGCTCACCAAAGGCCCCAAAGATTGGGTGAATTATTGTAGGAGACCCAGGACAGAGTAAATGGATTCACTTTTGGGTCTTCATTGAAGTAGAACAACTTGAAAACATATCGGGGGTTACTGAGAAAACTCAGATATTAACTGCCTATTGAATACTAGGAGACTATTGTTAGCTTTATGATTTTCATATTTGTTATGCTTTTAAAACTCTTAATTTTAACAGATGCATACTTCAGTATTGGTGAAATGACAAGAAATTAGGGAATCACCTATAAGGAGATTAAGAAGAAAGAAGTGGTTAGGCATATAAGGAAATAAGTATGATAAAGCAGTGATAATTGAGCTGGGTTAAATAACATTGGCTGTTATTTATTTGTTTCAAGTATTCTTGTTTGTATTTGAAATTTTCTATAGTAAAATAAATTGTGTCATAAAATTAAAGCTTCCAGTGATAATCTAAATTACAGAGTTATGCTAATCAATATTATACTTTTAATGACTATATAATGACCTGAAAATGTGTAGGGTGATAATTAAAGTAGGTATCAGTATATAGATAAAGTTAAAATTAATTGACTATCCCCATAGAGTCTGAAATGTCAGCATGTGCCAGGAGTACAACCTGGGGATCCTGGCTCCAGAGCGTGTATCACAGACCCGCAGTGAAGCGATGAGTTCACACCAGGTCACAGATAACTTTAGGTACTCATTGGCATGCAGTGGGCATTAAGGAAGATATTTAAGGATTTTGTCCAAAGATTATTTTTATAACATATATGAAAATTATGTATTCTCTGTGACTTGGAAATAGGAATTTATTTTCTTCTTACATTGTTGATATATATTAGAGTTGGAAGATTGGTTAGTAGTGTTTGGTTATTACTTTATATCTTACTGTTGTTTCAGTTATTCATTTTATTAATACATTGGTTAACTTTGTGGGACTTGCTAGATACACTTTGATTTGTTTGTGTTTAGAAACCAGTTTTCCTTGAGTTGATATTCAAAACCTAAAGAAAATGCCCAAACTTCTGATATTTTCTAGGACCATAGTCATATTTAAAGAAGTTGAAAATAAAAAGAAATACTTATTTTTAAAAGTGCTTATGGTTGAAAAATGAACTGTTTCTTAAAGGAAAATAAAATTGATTTTTTTCAGTCGATTTAACATAAGTAACGGAAAAAATGATCACTCATGCAGCTAACTCAATTTTTGTCTTCCTTTTCTTTTTTATTCAGAGACCAGAAATGAAAGATGAACTTTTCTTGCCTTAAGTTTTCAAACAACTGGTCACTTTTAGTGTCTTTTTCTAACAATAGAATGTACTGCCTCAGTACTTAGAGGGTGATGATATCTTTTAGTCATAGACGATTACTTCATTTGTTTCTGGTAAGTTATATGTGCTGGAATGATGTTTTGAAATGTAGAAAATATGTTCTTCAATTGCTTTGAAGTATGCCCTAGTGCCTGTCACCCAGTGAACACTAGAAAGGGTGTCTGTTGGCTTGCCATGTTTTCCCTTCTAAGACAGAACCTGAGTTTGAGATGATGGAGGTGGTTCTCTAGATCTGATAAGATCTATTAATTGACTTCCTTTTCTTAAAGGTTTGCAGAGGGCAGCAAACTATCACTGTCATCAAAGCTAATGGTATAGCTGCTGATTAGACATACTGGACATGTCATCTGTCTGCCTTGCTTTCCTCCTTTCCAAGCTGGTGATGACAATGACATTTACCTATTTTATATTATATAAGGAAGAATGCTTATAGCATTTACATAAAGAATTTAAAAATTAGATAAAATGAAAGAACTTATAATGACCTACAAAAGTTTCTTAGCACTCTACTTCTAATTTCTAGCTATTTCATTAAACGAGTAAAATAACTTTGTCTGGTTTTCTATCCAGTGTCACTGCTGAATGCTAAGATTAGTGACTATGTTGCTCTGTAGAGCTATGCTTTTTTTCTTTCCCTGCTCATCCCTTAAAGATGATTTGTTTAAGGTAACAGTGAATAGATGAGATAGTATTTAAAAATTATTTAATATGAGTTGTCGTATAGTGATATACAAACAGAGGATTTACTGTTCTAGCTTCTTATTTCCCAAATTAGTGACTGATTTTTATTTTTTCTAGGAAGGTTCAGTAATTTCTCCCATCTATTGTTGTCACTATTAAGTGGGCAATACCTTCTCTGTTTGCTTGGCAGCCTCAGTTGTTTACACAGAGCTGTTGATCACTATATTTACAAAACCTTTAGGAACGTAGGTTTTCCCCCATTATAAATGTCTTTTCAGTTTCTTCAACTGATTGAAGCACAGTGGGTGATTGGCAAACCACATCCCTCCACCTACCCAAGGAACAGCTTCCTAATGTAGCTAGAGAAACAATTGTGATTGTTTTGATCAGAGGTGCTTATTTCAGTATGAAATTGCCATTTAATCTTGGAGCTAAACAATGGAGCAAACACACTTGTTCCCAAGAGAACTGCTCAAGTTGTAACTTTTATACTTTCTTCAGGCTCAAAGAACAGCACTGTGGGATTTTAGACAGAATACAATAATACCCTTGCAGTTACCCCGCTTCTGGATGACTGTAGGGACTTTCATAGATAGACTGCAAAACCCCACCCTTTCCCCTGCTTGTCCTTTGCTTTGTGCTGCTCCAAGTCCTGTTTGCCTTTTAGAATTCTCCTTTTAAATTGTAGGAGCCGAAGGACCAGCACATCTGCTCCAAATTGTGTACACCCATGAAATTGCAACAATGTTGTAGCCCAATATTACTCAGCAAGAACTGAGTAATAATACTACTAGCTGACATGCCAGTGTGGATGGGTGAAATCTCCTGGGGTACTACCCCAGGTAAAGAACCACTTCTCCAGGTGTAAGCCCCTTTACTTGGTATTCCAGCCCTAAAATCAGATGCACATAAGCAACACTAAACATACTCAGCATGTTATATTTATATATTTATAATTATTATATACTTATATGCATATATTCATGTAATAATAATAAGGAAAAAGAGAAAAAGTGGGGGTAAGGTTAGATTTGAGAGGAGTTAGGAGGAAAAGTGGATTGTGGTAAATGTGATCAAAATAAATGTGTGACGTTCTTAACATAAAAAATATTACACACACACACGAATCTTTTCTAAGCATGTGCTTTTATGCCTGTACATTATACAAGGCTTCACTCTACAGTGTTTATTTAATGGAGCAGAAAAAAGAAAGAGGGAGGCTATGACATTTGTCTGCGTTCCACTGTTTTCAGTACTGACAAATGGTCCCAGCCCTTTTCCTCTGTGTTCTTCCCTTGGATAACTCTAACTTGCTATGTTGACATGGCCTGTGGGTTCCAGGCATGCTGAATCTCCCTTTTGCCCTCAACTTTGCAGTGGTTGGGCTTTCTTGCTATGGCTAATTCTGCATATACTGCCAAGCACAGTTTTTTTGACAAAAGCTTCTCTCTCTCTCTCTCTCTTAGAATATCTCTTTCCTTTACTGATATTCCCCTCATGTAATATGAACTTATTAGTAATATTTTTCTGATTAAACTCTGATATTTCTGCATCCAGCTAGGTTTCTTATATGAGAGCACATAACAACTGTACTGATTTTTATTTTCTTTCAGGGAATAGAGCATTAGATGTAGTATGTAACTCAGATTTGACACTGCTGTATGGTAGCACTGCCTGTAGTGCTGCCTTGAATCTGTACTGGAGAGATAAGGGCAGACTAGTTTACATGACAGTTACAAATAATGAAGCTATGATATTCTGGAGGGGGGGTGTCAGTGTAGGTGCTGTGTTAAATATAGAAGGATAGTTTTAACATAGTCTTTTAGTAATAGCAAACATGAAGTGTTTTTTAATTGCTGGAACTTGTAATGTCAGTCTACAAAGGCAAATGTTAAAAAAACAGCCAACAAGTTAACTATTGTAAGCTACTTGTGTGTGCTATTGGTTATTAGTTGCAGTTATTTGGTATTATATGTTGGATGACTTTGATAGGTAATTAAAATAGATTATACTATTTTAGTACTTATGTTTCTTTTCAAAAGTCATTGCTTTTTACTGATAAGAGGAGGGTTTAAGATTCAGAACATATATCAAGGTAAACCATAAATTTGATAAAGATTTACTTTAGATGTTTACTAGATTCTATTATTTTAAGATTCATTTTCATTAGTTGAATGTTTAGGAGTCACAATGGACAGAATTGGTTGAGAAAAGAGGATTATAGGTGGACAGTTATTTCTGTCAGAAAGTAGGTTTCTATACAGTGCTATACATTTCCCCCAATTCATTTTGAAATTTGTATTATTTACTTTAATGATAACATAGCTCAATTTTTAAATATTTGCTTCAAATAAAACTATAGAAAGCCCTTCTGGCTGGCATTTTGCTTTTTTAATAATTGAATTACTACTCACCACACCGTCATTATGCTGGAATTTTAGCTCTTTCCTTCTAGCTTTCACCATTAGTATAATGAGAGGAGTCACCAATAAAAACTTAACCAATTCTAAAGTTAAAAACTTTCTGAACCAAACATTGTTGTTTCTTGGAACTGCTTGTAGAATAGGGTGAAGCCAAGTAAACATGTACGAGTCAGTATTTGGAGAACTCCTGAGTGCTTTGGAGTATGACTCCTCACCAGCCGTTTTGGCATTTGGCTCTTGTAAGGCTTTATTAAAAAACCCCTGGAGGTGTTCACTCCTTAAGTATTCATGGCTAGGTGATTGGGAGTATGGTAAGACCAATTAATGTTTAACTCAACTATAATGCCAAGGCGGTTGAAGAAACAGTATTTCTTTTTTTTTTATTTTTTTTTTGAGCTATACATTTTTTTTGTGGTGTTAAATGTTGGGGTGGGGAGAGGGTCCACCAGCTTTTAGGTTCTGTGCTCCCTTTCTTTCCCCTTCCCTTCAACCCTCTCCCATGGTTCCCATGCTCCCACTTTATCAGGAGATTTTTTTCATTTTCTACTTCCCATGTAGATTGGATCCATGTTTGTCTCTCTTAGTGTTCTCATTGTTGTCTAGGTTCTCTGGGATTGTGATTTGTAGGCTGTTTTTCTTTGCTTTACGTCTAAAAACCACTTATGAGTGTGTAGATGTGATTTGTCTAAGAAATTTGTCTAAGAAACAGTATTTCTAAATCTGCATTGAGATTTTTTTTATTTTTTTATTTTTTGCATTGAGATTTCTTTAAGGCCTAGGTTCTGATTCCTTGCTCTTTTAGATATGTGGTCTGATACTCCAGTTTTAGGTAATATCAGATTTGCTACTTTGTTTGTGGATTTTGGAAAAAGGTAGAAATAAGAAATTATACAGAGATAGCTAGAGAGAGAGAGAGAGGGAGATGGGAGAGAAGGAGGGAGGAGGAGGAGAGAGAGAGAGATTGAAATGTTTATTATGATAAAAGTGGCTTATTACTTATAAAGAAAGATTTTGTATAATGCCTTGGTCATCTGGCTTATAGTGGATTCCAGACCTCTGGTGAAGTGAAGAGAAGCTGTGGGGACCTGCTGATGGGGCCTCGTGTTAAATGTTGGGGTGGGGAAATCATTAATTTCCTTTCTTTGTTTTTTCAGCTTAACACATTTAGAAATAAAGTATAAAATCATTTTAAGTTTTTGCTTTAGTAGGCAGTGTGAGGGCCAGCAGATGATGCACCAGTCATGGTTCTGCATTTTGTGATTTTATGACTTTAAAAAGTAAGAATCCAAACTTCTCTTTTAGAATATATTTGGGAAACTTTTACCCTATTGAAGTGTGACTCACGACTGAAGTTGCTTCAGAATTTCATTAACCATGTCTTCCTTTCTTTTTAAAATTAATATATCTCTGTGACTGTTAGGAGGAAATGAATGAAAGAAGAATACAGGTTTCTGATTAGAAGATGCAATTTCCTTAGTTTATCTGACTCGATGTACCATTCATTTGCTTTCCCTTATTTTTATTTAACAGAAACTGAGTGAACATGTTATTTTTTTAATTGAGGAGAAATCCTGACTCTCAGCCCCTGCTGTGTGAGAAGTGACAGGGTTGCTTTACACTTGTAACTGTGAGTGCTGTTTGTAGTTCATCCTGAGCTATAGAAACCTTATATGGAGAAAGAAAAGGACTTCGCAAAAAGAAAAGTCAATTATGACTGCACCGCCTGCCAGAGCGAAGGGAGCAGCTCATCTGTTCTGAACCTTACACTGAGCAGAGACCCAATTAACAAATTCACGTTCTGCAGCAGGAGGTTGTGATTGCCATTTTGGTGAAGAACTCAACATTCTCACCACACATATCAAAGTCTTGACAGCTTACAGATACTTTTTCTTAATGTTCTGCATTTTAAGAACAAATATGTAAATAGAGAATTCATTATGCTCCTTGTTCTCAAATGCCTGTTAATTGTGCGACTTGATAATGTTGGTTTTTACTATTTAATGTTTACATATTAGTGACACCTGTTTTCAGCTGCTAAAAACATTGAGCACCTGATCTGCCTTTCAGAGTCTTAGAAAAGAAGTTATCCTTAAAATATTTTTTTATAGTTTACATCGCTTTTTGCTTGAATTGTTTTTCAGTTAATGTATGGAACACTTTAAAATAACAAGAAAGTAAGTTTTTTTCTAGACAGAATTTGAGATTTCTAGAGTTTTTATCCTGTTTACTCACTTAAACACACTCGTGTTAGTGCTTTGTGTGCTGCGTGTTGAGCTACAGCTGCAGCTCATGTTTTTCTGTGCTGGGAGGAACAGATACTTCCCTAGAAACGAATGTAAAGCAACATGGTGCACACTGGTGCAGGAATGAGACTTTCCCTGGGTTTGAATAGAGCAAGGCTTCTGCACTGAGCTCTGCCTCCAAGGGTGTGTGCTAGCTGAATTACAAATGGGTAGGCCAAGGAAGTGAAGTGTGAAGGTGGCTCTGTGTACCTGCCCCAGATAGCTGGGCCATCATTGCCACCATTATTTATAGTAAAAAAGTTGAGTTTCTCCTTCTTATTCAGTGTGGGACCTCAGCCATGGACTGGGACAACTTATACCCTGATATACTCACAGAGTGACTCTGGTATTTGTCTCCTAGGTGATTTTAGATGGTATCAAGTTGTCAATTACTCTTAAGCACCACAGATATATGTATTTTGTTTTATTACTGTATGCATGCATTTCTAGACATCAATACATTTTATTCACTATTAATGCTATACCAAACTAATTTAGTCACACACACACACAATTTATACAGTTAGATGTTAAATTTAGAAGCATAAATGTTTTTTATGACTGATACCTAAATTTATTCAGTCTGTTCTTGGAATATCTAGGCATTCAGACATAAAACATTAGAACGCCTTTATTACCTTCCCTCAAATAGTTTTTAAAAATACAATATTCTTCTTTGAGAATTTCATAGTTTACTTTTTACAATTTTTTGAGATTACAGCGTAGTCATTTCATTCCCGTTTCTTTCCTCTTTCCAAATCCTCCCATACACCCTTCCTTTTTCTCTTTTAAATTCACGTCCCCCCCTTTTTTTTTTATTAATTGTAATTACATACTTCTATTTGTGTTTTGTTTATATTTCTCAGGTGAGGCTGATCATATGAATGTTTTTAAAGTTTTCCACCTGCTCCTAATGTATAAGTCAAGGTTCAGGCCAGATGTAAAGAATCTTTTAAGCAGGATCAGGGAAGAGAATGAGAAGACATTATGGCTGCTGGACCAGAGGCCCAGATGTAGGCAGTTGTAGTTGTTTATTTTGGAGTCTTTGCGGGGGACCCATTACCCAACTCCCTAATAAATACACAGAGGCTTATTTTCTCATATGAATGCCCAGCCTTAGCTTGACTTATTTCTAGCCATCTTTCTTTAACTTAAATCAACCCATCTGCCTTATACCTCTGGGCTTTTACCTTTTTCTATTTCTGTATACCTTTTTCTTCTTCTTCTTCTTCTTCTTCTTCTTCTTCTTCTTCTTCTTCTTCTTCTTCTTCTTCTTCTTC
>JAQHUG010000151.1:2883068-2918772 GCA_028555095.1 Dicrostonyx torquatus
ATTTATTGTAGTCAACTTGTACAATGTGGCCATCCCCGTTTCTCCCTCTCTCCCTCTTTTCCTCTCTTCCTTCTTGGGTGTGTATTTTGATCCTCCTCTCTGGGCCTCCACAACTTCCACCCCTCCTTTTTTTCTTCTTTCTCTTTCATCTTTTATCTTAAGAAAAATTTGAAGTCATTGTAGACATATTTATAGTCCTCATTCCATGTTACCTAGGTAATGATTGGGTATCTCATTTTATATTTAAGTACATACTTGGCCATACCAACCATCGATTAATTATGCAAATAGATACGTTATTTTTTTTCTAACAATGCTGTTTTAAACTGAAAAGTGATTACTTACATTCCACATTCTGACTTGGGTTTTTTTTTTTTAATACCTTATGACATGTCTGAAAATGGGAGTGAGGCATTCATAAGCTTCTGGTAGAAAGGCCCTGCTTACTCAAATATTTTGTGATTTGTATAACCCAAGACTACTGTTGAATTATAAGGAAAGCAAGTTTAAGTAAAAAACCAGTTTTCTAAATGTAATTATCTGTTTGATAATTACTATGAGGGATTATTTTAGGTAGCTTTTTATGAAATACTGGGGGGCACTCTTATAATATTCCCTATCAAGGAAATGGATGTGATGAATTTGACAGGCTTGTTTGTGGAGTTTTGAATAGAAACACCACAGCCTGTAGAGATGTTGGGTCCGTCTTGTGATGATCTACTGGGACTTAGCTTCCTGCAGCTGACTCTGGATATTGTTATATTTCTACTAGTATTGGTCAAAATGTTCATCAGAAAGGCCCTGTGAACA
Source organism: Dicrostonyx torquatus (assembly GCA_028555095.1). Classification (NCBI taxonomy): domain Eukaryota; kingdom Metazoa; phylum Chordata; class Mammalia; order Rodentia; family Cricetidae; genus Dicrostonyx; species Dicrostonyx torquatus. The sequence goes on from JAQHUG010000151.1 coordinate 2,883,879, forward strand.
CATGTCAGTCAGGAACTGCCAGATCACAAAGAAAGAGCCTTAATGGGTCAAGTAATTTTCTATGTCATCCTGAAAAGCCTTGGTGTGCGAGCCATGGTATACCTGTAAACTTGTAACATCAGGATCATGAACATTAGGCAGTAACAGGCACGGACAGCCAGTGCCATCCTTTGGACGTGGAAAGTTCAAAAGTCACTCAAACAAGACTTATGTTACCAATAGCTTAGCCCTAGTGCTGCATTTTCCTGCTGTGCATTAGTTCCACGGGATGTCTGGATTTTTACAAGCCTGAGACATAGTTTGGATTTGCCAACATCTTTCTCCCAGTCTGTTATCCACCTTGACCAGTTGCTTAGACTTTTATGATCCTCAGGGCCTTCCCTGCTGTGAGGGAAAGTACTAGTACAAATAAGCGGATATTTTCTTCCTTTTTTTTCTTTTGAATAATTTTTATATGCATATTAAATATCTTCTTTTTGAGAATGACTTCTTATTTTGGTAAAATATATTTTACCAAAAAAATTGAAAAGATTCACCATTTTAATCATTTTAAAATGCTTTGGCATTCAGTAATTCATTTAATGTATTCAATCCTGGCTTCTTTTCAAATATAGTTTCTCCTGTAGCTTACATGCAGGATTCTTCTATTTGTATGTGATACGTAACCACTAATTTAGCAGCTTGAGAAAGAATGGATGCCACCTCACTGTTTACAGTTGTCTGGAGTCCTCCCGTAGCCTACGTACCTCTTCTGTCTACTAAAGAGCTGCAATTCCTCATAGAGCTTGGGTTCACTTGAATGTACTCACTGGAAGGAATCAGCTTTTAGCACTAGAGGACTGATAACCCTACTTTCCTGTTCGCCATAGCCAGGAACTGATCTTAGTTTCGACAGGACCCTTGTAATGACCACCAAAGGCTCACTGTCTCTGCTGAGCAGGTCAGTTCAACCCAGGATGCTCTCCTTTTGATTCATGTGGTTGATGATTGCAGCTGCAGAATCCGATACCTTTGCTTTTTAAGGAGACTCCCCTCCTACTTACAGTTTCTTCTCATATGTGAGAGCAAAGACATTTTCCAGGCATTGGCGTTAGATTCTGCTTCTGGCACATGTTTGTTTTCGAAGTGTGCTTTTGACTGTGAAAAGATGGGGGCCGAATTTTCTTTGTTGCCTGCCCGTAGTTTCTTATAAACCATTACTATGCTACTTGTCTTTAAAAATGGTAGCCAGTCTATTGAAGAAAACACTGGGACTTAAAGCTTTGTCCCCTTGCCATTACTGTCGTCTCTGACTCTATTGCAATCTTCGTATGTTCACTTGTCATAGCCTTGCACCTTGCTCCCAGGTTATTGCTGCAGGCTGCTCTAATTTTCATTTGCCACATGGAAAGATGTGAGGTACTGGGAGGCGTGCAGACATCGCAGGAATACGAGTGTGAGCCCTTTGGATTTTTGCTGAATTTCAATTGATTTATAGATTCTGGATTTTATCTCGTATTTTATATAGTTTTTCCTTTGTTTTGTTTACTGCCCAGCAGTGTAAGCTGCAGAGAGGTAAGGGTCAAGGATCAAAGGGTTAGAATTTTGCAGGTGACAGCTCCCATGTGGGGTCTGTCATGGTGTGTTGGTTACTGTGGTTGTAGTGAGGAGTCCCTAGAAGGAAAGGACACTAGAGAAGCTAGATAACATTTGACTGGTCAGCTGCCTGGAGATGTTTGGACAGCCCAAAGGATTTTTGTTGTTGTTCTTGTTTTGGTGTTATTCTGTTTTTCAGACAAGGCTCAGTGTACAACCCTGGCTGGCCTGGAACTCACAGAAGTTATCTGCTTCTGCCTCTCTAGCGCTAGGATTAAAAGTGTGCGGCACCTTTAATTGACTGCATGCAGCACTGTGCAACCGTGAGTCTCCTTTTTCATAGTGTGCTCCTGGTAGTAGGCCCTCCGCCTCTGCCCACCAGACAGGGACCCCTCAGAACTCCCTTCTTTTCTGCTCTTGCCTTCTCTCTGCAGTTTTGATGTTTCTGGGTCTCGTACTGTGCTGGATTCCACTTCACTGAACGTCTGACCTGACAGGCAGATTGCAAAGATGCTTCTTAAGAGCTTTTCTCTGCAGAGAAGACCTTATTGCCCTTAAAGGAACCACTGTGGAAACTTCTACCTCTGGAATGTGCCCACAGCAGCCGGTTTTCCATTTCTCTTTTCTCCTGCAGTTGTGCAGCATGCTTCAGAGAACAGAGCCATGGTGTGTCAAGTCTGTGTGTAGCTTCTCCCATGTGATCTGAGATAGAAAGTGAGTTTGGGAGCTGCCTGGCTGACTCCTGCCCAACTCCTTCCTGACTCTCCATTCTTTACAACTGTGGCGGTACAGTAGCAACCAACTGTACATAGATACAAAAATCAAATGTGAATGAATTGAAGACTTAGCTCTCAGAAACCTGGTCGTGTTTAAATGGCTCGGCAGCTGTGCATGTGCATGTATTACCAGTACCATGGCTTTTAGTGTCTGCTTCTCGGGGATTTAAGCTGAATTGACAGAGGCGACACTTGTCTGCTATGAGGCCTTTGGCAGTCGGGTCAGACTTACAATTCTGCTTCCTATAGGGATAACCTTCCCCAAAGAACAATTTGATGGTGGCCTAGAGAAGATCTACTAGTCCTAGGAGAACTCCTTCAAGTTGTGTAAATTCTGCATTTTAGTTTCTAACTGCTGCTGTGACGAACTGTCACTCGCTTAGCTTAAACTGCACAAATTTATCATTTCGCTATTGTCTAAATTAGATGTCTGTCCCAGGTCTTTCCAGGTAAAGTCGGGGTGTGGTCTGGGTTGGTTTGCTCTGTGAAAGCTCAGTGGCAGAGTCTGCGTGTTTTGCTTTTTCAGGTATTGACAGAATTAAACCCTTTGGGACTCTAGGTTTTCATCCTTTCTTTTTCATGGCTGTCAGCCAAGGGCCATGACTTTTCCCATCATTGAACCCCTCGCACAAAGTCCCCACCCTCCATTTCTAGCTTTTGGGCAAAGCAGCCTGCGCCGCTCTCATGATTCAGATGCTGCTGTAGCTTCGGTCACATCTCTCTGATGCCAGAGAAGATTCTCCACTTAGAAAAAGTTCACCAATTAAATTGGACCTGGCTGAATAGTGTAGCTCCATCTCTCCATTTCATGACAGTCCCTCTAGTGGCATCTGTGAAGTCACTCTTGCCTTATAAGGTGGCCAAGTAAGGCATGCATATATACACACATGTTTTCATGTTCTTTCATTTGTTACTAAGCAGAAATTACTGTTATGGAAATGTAATTAATTTACCTTTGGAGACTGTACATCAGGGAAAACTGGGAATCATCAAAATGAATGAGAGAAATGAGGAAATAGGGGTTGGCATGGTACAGTAAAACGTGTGACTCTCATAGTCCCAATTCAGAGAGTACTCAAAGAGTATTGTCAGGACACCTCTGAATTGGTTATGTGTATTTCATAGATTAAAATGAGAGAACTTGTACAAAAGTGATGTCTTAGTTTTGAAGATAAACACTGAAATGTGTGAAGATAAACACTGCATCACTTATCAACTGTAGGTACCTTCTGTGATGTGTTCAGCAGCTTCTCTACTTATTACATTACAGGTTGCTAGTTCTTCATTTTAATGGTACTTCATTAAAATCTTTTTTATGTTTTTTCTATTTGTTATACATCATAGATTTCAATGCTTATTTAAAGTATTATTTAAAGTATTCTCTTTAAAATACTTTGATATTTAATTAAAGACTAGATTATCTCATATACAGCAGAGGTCCTACTACATGAGAAATGATAGTATAATTTTTGAGAATTAACTTGACACTTATTTTTTTATTTCATTTTATTTATGTCATTAGCTAAGAAACCTTTCCAGTTTGGACCTCCGTCATATCACTGAACTGGACAATGAAACTGTGATGGAAATCGTCAAGAGGTGCAAAAATCTTAGCTCTCTGAACCTCTGTCTGAACTGGATCATAAATGACAGGTAACTATTGGAACATCTAGACATGTGTCCAGAGGAATGCCGGGCAGATACGCTTATTACTGCAACAAGACATGACAGTATCATGTATAGCGGCATGCAGCTATGTCTCTGAATTTTTGTGCTATAGTGTGGAGAAAGATCTAGATGCATACTTTGATGCATTCACTGCTTTAAGTGCAGCCAGGTTTTTATGCGCTTCAGCACTGGAGTGTTTGGACAGATACAACAGTGGTTGTGTTAACTCGTTTTTGTTACTCATGAAGCATATATTGTTTGTCTTTTTTAAGGTCCTGAGAGTTTTGTGTTGTTTGTTATGGTTTACCTTACCCATGACTCTGAGGAATTACCTCAGACGTTTGCATTTGACCTCTTCTTAATGATGATGATTGCATTTCTTACAACTTAACGTTTTTCCTTCCTTCCTTCTTTTCTTTCTTTCTGCGTTTTATTTTCTTTGTTTGTTTGTTTGTTTTTTCTAGACAGGGTTTCTCTCTGTTTAATAACTTTTGCTGTCCTGGAATTCAAACTCACAGGTAGTTAAAACTGTCCTCAAACTCACAGAGATCCCTCTTCCTCCCAAGTTCTGGTATGAAAGGTGTGTTCAACTATCGCCTGGCTTACAATTTACATTTCTTATAAATGTAAGTTGTTTTAAATTAAATCATGTGATTAGCAGTTTAATGCATAATATACAATGTGTAAAATGGGAAATCTTTTCTTTTACATAACTGTAAGCCCATTTTTCTCGTAAAATATCACATTGATAAAACATACCTCTTGCAAGTAGATTTTGATAATGCAGACAAGTGTGTGATGGCCCCACCCCTGCTGAGGCAGGCGTGTTAGTACAAGCATGAGACTGGAGCCTGGTCCCACCACCCACCAGCTTTTCAGAACAGGTGGAATTTTGTTGTTGTTGTTCTGTTTTTGTTTTGTTGTTATTTGAGACATAATTTCTTTGTGTAACAAGATAGGCCATTACAGGAAATTTGCTTTCAGAATAAAACATTCTATCCATCTAAATTTAGTGAATATTTATATAGAAATGTTTTACAAGTTGGAGAAATAATGTCTCATTTAATCTAATAATGCTTTAAAATTAAGACTTTTCTGTAGTTGGTTTTTCTTTACTGTTTTGGCTCTTTGCTCTTTGGGGGCCCAGCACCCAGCTCCCAAATAATCACACGAAATCTTATTATTATTTACAAATGCCCAGGCTTAACTTGGCTTATTTCTAGCCAGCTTTCCTTGAATTATCCTGTCTACTTTTTGTTTCTGGGCTTTTACCTTTTTGTATTTCTGTATTTCTTTCTCTACTTCCTACTCTGTGGCTTACTTGTGTATTTGGGTGACTGGCCGCAGGAGTCTTCCTTTCTTTCTCCTTTTTTTTTGGCTCCTAGATCTTATCCTAGATTTCTCCTCTTATTTATTCTCTCTGCCTGCCAGCCCTGCCTATTCTTTCTCCTGACTTGTTATTGGCCAGTAAGCTCTTTATTAGATTAATCAAATGTTCTAGACGGGCAAAGTAACACAGCTTCAGAGAGTTAAACAAATGCAACATAAAAAAATGCAACACGTTTTTGCATCATTAAACAAATGTTTCACAGCATAAACAAATGTAACACAGATTAAAATAATATTCTACAAAACTCTCTGTCCTCTTATTTTTCCAGATTGCTTTTATCCTTTAAAAATAAAGTGATATAGATTCCATTTTCCCAATTATAGAAAGTTATAATAATTTTAGATTGCCCTAAATTATTCTTTTAAGTTATATGATAGGATTCATGTGATTTTAAATAAAATTTTTGTAGTAATTTTTCTATCATTTATTTGTTATTTAAAAATTTTAACTGATACATAAAAGTTAAAATTAAATATATTTATTGAGTCTTCTGTAAAGCTTTAATGTATATTTGAATGATGTAATGTTTAAATAAGTGTAAGTAAATCTGTCTTTTAAAGCATTTATCATTTTTTTTTAAAAAAGCAAAACTGCAACAGTCACACACTATTCTTTTTGCCATTTAAAAATAACACATTACAGTATTGCTGTCTACCATCAGAGCCTTGAGCGTCTGACTTCTGTGTAATTTATGGCCAGCTACTTTCATCCTCTTAATTTCTAGAAGGCAAGTTTTTGCATTTTCCTCTAATGATGGAGAACATATAACCCTTTTCTTCCTAGCTTGGGTTACTTTACTTAACATGATGTCCAGTTTTATCCATGTTGTCCTATGACAGGATTTCAAAGGCAAAGTGAGGTTCATTCCAGTTCCTTCTCTATGAGAGGTCACTAACATATGTCATTATGTTGGTTAAGTAGTCAATCACTGACCAATATCCCCAGCCCTTTTTGCAGGCAATGTGGGATGGGACAAGGGAGTGATTAGTATATCGTTGTAAATATGTACTTTTTTTTTTTAAGAGCTTAAAGATTTTTTTTTTCTATTCATGGGTTGATGGATTCAGAGATTGCTTCCTTTCTTGATTATAACAAACATGTTGAGTGTAGATGCACTTTTCTTTCCTGGTTTCATTGGACGAGTGTCCAGCAGTGCATTCATGGGAGCCCGTGGGTGCCCCATTTTTAGGCTTGTCAGGAGCACCATTCTGTTTGCCCTAATTGGTGTAATTATACTTCCACTATCCATGCACGGAGGTTCTATGTCTTCTGTGATTTTGCCACAGATTATCTTTTCACTTTCTTTTTTCTTAGGAGCCCTTCTTACTAAGTGGGTAAGTAACATAGTGGGGTTACTTTGCTTCCCACTGAAGGAGAACTCCCAGTCCTGCTCACTGCAAAGATTATAGCTCATGATGTCTAGTTCTGTCAGAGTGAGGCTTAACCAGTTTAACTGCCCTTCATGTGTCTATAAAAAGGTCTATTGCCCACTTTTAAAACCAGGTTATTTGGGTTTTGCTGTTGAGTACATGCACTTGGATTTCTTCCCTGTTGTGACATACAGTTTTTGAGTGCTTTCTCCGAGTCTATGAATTCCTTTTCACTCTGATGTTTCCTTTGCTGTGTGGAAGGCTTCAGTTTGACGTAATCTTCTTGGTCACTCTTTGCTTGTGTTCCTGTGCTTTTGGAGTCTACCCAGACACTTCCCTATTACAGCATCATAAAGTCCCTTTACATTTTCTTATTGCTGTTTCACAGGTTTGGTTTTTTTTCCTTTTACGTCTTTAGGTAGCCAAATTTCTCTAAAAATGTACTGATTTTTTTTTCAAATTTTCTTTAAAAATCTAATGGCCTTTTAAAGTATTATAAAGAGTCCTTTTAAAAGTATTTGTTGTTTCTGATAATATTTACTTTACAAAATAGGCTAAATATTTAAAGAAAATTGAGTGATATCAATTTAACAGTTAAAGTGTCTCCATTATCAATATTCTCATTTGTAGACAATTTAATAACAACATACTCTATAATAGCTTTTCATGACAAAAATAAAATAAAATATATAAACATCTTGTGTTTCTATCTGTTTAATATATAGAGAAGTTTCTTAGCAACATATTGAATTAAAAGAAAGAGCAGTCATTCTTCAACAATGTGATTATTCCGTAGTTTTCTGTACACATGACTGAGGTATCATATATATCAAGAGAATCAGTGATCAGAGAATGCAGTAACTCATAAATATTATGAAATCTATGCATGATATGTGAATTATCTCCTAAGTGAACACTTTACTCAGGGATATTTATCTCCCAGCTCTTCAAACACTTTGCCCAAACTGGGGGACTTATATGGGAAAATAAGCAGCCTTTAATTCGCCTTTTCTTCCTTTGTCAGGCTTTTTCTTCCTTTGTCAACTTTTTCCTCCTTATCTTTTTTTTGTACTTATCTGTAATGGTTATTTAGTGTTTGATTCTAAATATAATAACTACCATGGAGATTTATTTCCAAGGAATGAAAGTGTATTTTTATGTTTTTAATGGAAAAGTTTGGATTAATTGAGAAAACATGCATTTTAATGAGCCGAGCAGTAGAGTTATGAGGATCAGACTCTTTTAGTTTTAATTACACTACTTGCACTTATCCTGTGTACTGTAATAGAAGTTTCAGACATTAAAACCCACTTTGCAATATCATCTAAATTACTCATCTCATTGTTCTTGCCATACTGTATTACTAAGCTAAGTAATATTTGTAATTATATTGGTATAAATCTAGGACTTCCCATCAGACTTAATTATGATTTCAGCACTTAGCTGAGATGGGGTAGTAACTTTTTATAGAGAGAGCACTGGAATGCACTAATGCATTTAGCCTATCAATTAGCTTCAGTTTTACATTCGTTTATTCTTACTATACTTTAGTAAATCAGGAAGCAGTGCGAAGTACTTGTTGCTATGTCTCAAAAAATGGGGCACTGAGCTTGTAACTGCTGTAAGGTCATCCATCTCTTTAGGCGATATAAGACTTCACATTAATAATGAGCTCGATAAGGATAGAGTTGAAGAATGTAACTTTTATTGCACAGGTAATTGATAGATATTTTACACACATTCTCATTTGAGCCTTTCAACATCTTTCATTCAGGGAAAGGCCAAATTATTCCTATTAAATTTAGATCATTTGTTGAATTTTTTTTTTTTTTGCTTTTAGATATGAATGTGTTTTCTATAATTGTTACTATGAAAGCTATGTGAGGACAAACAAGAAAATCTTAATGGATCATCAGTCAGTTTTCTATTTCCCAGATGGAATTAATCCATTATTAATATATGGAAAATTCTTATATTTATGTTTTTGGTAAGAACTCATTTTCTTTGGTTTAGAACACTGGTTCTCAAACTGTGAATCATTATTCATTTGGGGGTTGCATATCAGTTATCCTGAATATCAAATATTCACACTTCATAACAGTAAAATTGCAGTTATAAAGTAACAACAAAATAATGCAATGATTGGGGTCACTACAGCTTGAAGAACTGTATTAAAAAGGGCTATAGCATTAGGAAGGTTGAGAACCACTGCTCTAGAGCCTTAGATATTATTTATGTATTTCTATGTGAAAACCCTATTGCTATTTCAAGGCAGTGCTGGCTTAATAAAATTCAGTGGTCTTAGTTTTTCTACATTTAAAGTTCTTGTCTATGACTTTTTTTTTAAAAAAGCTAAACATTTAAAATTGTGTAATGAGTAAACACTGTTCTCGTATTGATCATCGTATATGGCTGCTTTTTGTTGTTTATTGTTTGGTTGGATTTTTGTGGTGGTAGAATTAAATCTGGGGTTTCACAGGTGCTGTATTAAAGTCTTGCCACTGAGCCACAACCCAGTGCTTACAGTTTAGCATTATGTAGTCTTGAAATTGATCTGTGTGACTAAGACATGCTGTTCTCTTTCTTTGCTGTTTCCTAAAAGCACTTTTTGCATTCAATAGATTGCACAGCATGATATTTGTGTAACTGATGCAGAATCCAAAAGCTGCACATTTAGTTATAAAAGGGCAATATATAAAAATTTGAATGGTTCTGATCTTCTTCGTAGCAATATAATTATAATAGTTTGTAGATGGAAGTTTCTGTCCTGCACCTGCTCAGTCCCAAAGAGGCTTATATGAATTATAAACTGTTTGGTGTTTTAGCTCAGGCTTATTATTAACTAACTCTTAAAACTTAAATTAACTCATAATTCTTGTCTATGTTTAACCATGTGACTTGGTATCTTTTCTCAGTGAGGCATTCTCATCTTGCTTCCTCTGTGTCTGGCTGGTGACTGCGTCTCTGCCTTTTTTCTTCCCAGAATTCTCCTAGTCTGGTTGCTCTGCCTATACTTTCTGCCTGATTACTGGCCAGGCAGTCTTTCATTAAACCAATATGAATGACAAATCTTTACAGTGTACAAGAATATTAAAAGGAACTGCCTTGATTTAAATATTTAAATCTAATGTCAAAAATGTAATTTTTCTATTTTAAACTTTTAACAGTGGTCCTAAAAAAAGGTTAGTTTCATTCTTGTGATATGTTTCTTCACTATCAAATGACCCTTTGCTTGGCAGCCCACTGTGTTGTTGATGAAAACAGTGTAAAGTAATAATGTGAGAGGTATGAAAGATTTTCTGGCAGCCACTAGCTAATGTTACAAAGGCACAGCAAAGCCAGGCTCAACCCTTGTGATAACAGATTACTCTCCATTGGGTAGCATGTCATGAAAGGAGATTTATGTAGTTTATGGTCTTGGAGGTCAAAAGTCTGATGGATAATGGCACTTGTGCCTAACTTTGGGTGAGGTTCTCTAAATGGATGCCTAATAAAGGCAGAAACAGATCACATGATATGCCAAGAAGTCATAGAAAGATTGGAGGCCAAGCAAGAACTTGCATGAGCCTTTAAGAGTCTCCATCTCTTAAAGGGCACACCAAGAACTCAGCTGCTCACATGGATGACATTCTCAGTCATGCGCAAATCTTAGCAGTGGTTGCTGAAGCAAACTATCATTGCCATTACTTGTTGGGCTAGTCTTTTATTTCTATAAAAGGGTTTACTCTAAAATATGAAGATCTTTATATCTTTTCTCTTATGTCTACTTTCTAAGAAAGTAACGTTTTTGTTTTGTTTCTTTAATTAAGATAATTTACATGAAAATTCTGAACTCTAGTCTCCCTTGTAAAAGTTTTGGATTAGCTTATCTTTTTATCAGCAACGTCTTCAGGGTGAGAATAGTCTGTTGATCAGTTTTTTCTCCAACAAACACCTATTTTATTTGTCTTTCTCCTAGCCATCCTAGAAACTGATTTTATCAAAATGTAGAATGTAGAGGCTGGTGGGATGGCTCAGTGGTTCAGAATATTTCTTGCTCTTCTAGGAGTCCTGAGTTTGGTTCTCAACTACTTGTAATTCCAGCTTCAGAGGATCCAGTGTCTTGTGGGCACCTGCCCAAATGTAGTGCATATTTACATAGACAGAGATACACATGTGCTTAAAAGATATTATTTTAACTTTATAGATTCTTATACATTAAATCAAATAGTTCTTAGAAAGTCAGTCCTAATAAATACATTAACAGTTAATAGAGTTAATTGTTTTGCCTTGTTTAGTTCTTCCTTGTTATTGCTGTCATTTCTGACATCAGGACTTTGCTGAACAGGTGGAAGACACAGAGGAAGACCCAATTCAGCTTTAATAGGTGAATCCTTTGTTTCATTGGTAGACTTCCAATTTTGGAAGTAAGCAGGGCTATTATAAAACTATTTATTGGATTGTTGGCACAGACGAACTAGTCTAATAAACTATTTCCAGCTTCAAAGCTGTGAGTTACTTAGTTATTTTGGTGCTGGGATCAAACTCATTGTCTAATGCATTCTGGGCATGTGCTCTACCCCTGAGCTACATCCTTTATTTACAGCCATTTTAGGTGGATTTTTGTTTGCTTGTTTTAGAGAATTCATAGGTATTGCTTAGATTTGATTCATGGTTCCTTTGCCATTAGCATTAATTCCTAGCCCTCTTTTTTCTCTTTTCTCTCTTTTCTTCTCTCCCTATTCTCCTACAGAAAACAACAAATCCCTTTGTAGTGCTTTTGAGTTTATGTGACTTAAAATTGTAGATTGACAGATGCAAGAGTACACCTCTCAGTGAGACTGACAGCACCCAGCTCATGTAAAACTCAATGAGCTTTTATATAAAGATTTTTCTAACTCCCTTGATCATCTCTGGATGTTTATTCTGTTTCTTCTTTCAAATTTCCGTTGATTCAATAAAAAGCAGTGATATTTAGAATTAAAGTTCAGAGAGGATTTGAGCAGGTGTTGGTGATATAAAATATTTGCGGAGTGCCCATTGTGTTTTATTTCCAAGAATTGTTTTGTGAACATATGCTATATATTGTATTTATAAGTGCTCAAGGACTGAAGGGATAATCTACCATCTTCCAGTGAATGTCATGTCACAGTGGACTTAGACTTTTATTTCATTTCAATCCCCTAATATTACTTAATTCTCATAGAACCTGAGGTTTAAAGGTTGCCCAAGGGGACAGATGTAGCTAGCATAGTTGAATTTGAGCTTGGGATTATTTTACTATCTATTAAAGTTAAGCATTTTGGAGGAGTAGATGCTTTTCGGCTTGGAACATTGGGAAGCTGGAGCAATTTTCTTCTCTCTTATCCTGGAAACTTAGAAATAAAAGGGAGCTAAAAATGTGCCATTGGTGTGTGTAGTGCCAGTGTCTTTTGAAGATGAGGCAGGGAGCTTATGTGAGTCCAAGAATCTCACAATAGCCTATGCACCAGCCAGTCTCATCTCTTAGGAAACTAGCTAACTGATGCTGACCGCTGTGGCATCCATGTGCTAGTGTTACTAGTGCTAGTCTTCCTCTAGGATGTGGAACAGTTTGGATACTAGTTTGTCTTACTTTTCTGTCACTATTACAGAACACCATGACAAAGGTAATTTTAAAGGAAAGCATTTAATCAGAGCTCCTGATTCTAAATATTGTAGAGTCCATGACCATCCTTTCTAGCATGACAGCCAGTAGGAAAGCATGGCATTGGGGCAGTAGCTGAAAGCTCACAAGTTAGGACCACAGTCACAAGGGTTGGAGTAGGGGAGAGGAAGACAGAGAAACAGACAGACAGACGGAGGGGAGAAGGGGGAATGGCATGGGTTTTTTAAGCCTCAAAGCTCATGCTCAGTGACACACCAACAAGGGCACACTTCCTAATCCTTTCCAAGTAGTTTCGCCAACTGAGGACCAACCATTCAAACATAAGGACCTAGTAGGGGCATCCTCCTTCAAACTGCCACATGGTGTCTCATGCTGTGGTAGGTGGTTTGATGTAGCAATTTAAAATTCTGTCATAAACTACTTATATAACCCACTGAATAGTTTCATGTATATTATGTAATCATATTTTTTTTAAGAAAAGAATAAATGTTTTACTGGAATAGTTATTTGTAAGATCATCTCTAGAAAGTTGTTTTTTTATGTGTGTGTATGTATGTGTGTGAGTGAGTACATTCAGGCAAGTGTAGAAACCAAAGGTTGATATTTGATAGTTTCCTTACTTGCTTCTTCATCTTATTTTTTGAGATGGGGGATTGTCATTGAACTTTAGCTAACCGTTTTTGCTAGACTGCCTGGCCATGACCCTTGGTGTTCTCCTGGCTCTATCTCTCAGAATTGGGTTACAGCAGGCACTGCCATGCTGTGCTCTTTAGACAGTGGTAGGTGGGGTCAAACTCATGTTTACACGACAAGCATTTGAGTCACCGATCTACCTCCCTGCCCATAGAAAGGTAGCTGTAGTTAACTGTCATGAATTTTTCTGAATGTGCGACTGTAATGTAGTTTCTTGTTTTATGTTTTAAGCTATAGAAGGAAGGCTAGATATACAAAATAGGCATTTTTCTGTGAGGTTTAACCTTTCTTAGGGCGGTATGTGCTGAATATTGAAGTCATGGTTTTACTCATAATAAATATGCACTCTGTCACTAGCCACTGAACCATGACCCAGATTTGTGGCATACAAAATGTTTTCCATGTTAAGAAATCAGATTATGATCATATCATGGGAAAGAGCAGGAACGATACTCTTTGAATGGTGAGAATGCAGTACCATTATTTGGCCCATGATTTGGTGGTTTCCTACATCATGCCTGTTTTTCAATTCTAACAATGAAGAAAACCTTGGTTTATTCATGAAAGTGATAGTTTGTTGGTTCCTCATATGACTTCTCCACTTTCCCCACCCCCATGTCTCCTAGGAATGGCCTTATTCTTAGTCACTCAAACTTGAAGTTGTAATTAAAATAACTCACTGTTGTCAAAATCTAAAGTGTATGATAAATGAAGCCCAGTAAATAGTGAAAATATGGGCAAGGTGATTAAATCTGACAATTTCCCCGTAAAAGACTTTAGATGATAAATATCTCCTGTGATTAGTTATTAATTTAGTGCAGGGGATTTTCCTTCATCCTAAAATGTTTTATGAACAGTGGCATAAAGAAATACTTTCGAAGATAGGTACGTACATGTTTAACCAGAGAGAAAATTGCTGTAACTTGATTGGTAATAATTAAAAATGGCAGACCTGATGCTGTGCATGCCTGGGCTATTTTCTGTATGACAGTCCTTTCAGAAATTAAGAAAGGGAGGTGTTTCCTGAAGACATGAAAATGACAGAATACTTCAGTTTGAACCTTTTTCCTCATGAAAAATGGAAAAGTTTCATGCATACCGTTCCTTAGCTGATAAAATATTTTATTTAAGACAGTGTGAACTGTCTTCACGTACTGAAGTTAAAACAAAGAGCAAACTCATTACATTAACAATTATAGTTTCTAATTATTTCTCTTAAAATGATCAAGAATGCTTTTTGTAGTTAAGACAAGGATGGAATGACACCAAAAAGCCCAACATGACATTCCTATCCATCAGGATACAGGGAGCATTCCTGTTGGTGGCCTCAACTTTGTGGCTTGTGCTGTTTTGTTTATGACTCTCTCTGTCTTCCTCATTCTTGGACCTCTGGTTTTATTACCCACCACCCTTACATTGTACACTGCTCAGAGAAGTGTTTCTTCATGTGTATTAAGAGAATTATGAATATTAATTTTATTTTAGAGTGAATAAATGTACTTTCAAGTTTGGCTCAAAGTTTGGAAAAAATCAGGTAATTGGTTCCACTGTCCCCTTCCTTCCAGACTTACTGAGTAAAATTGATACCAAAATGATTTTATGTTATTGTCTAAATACAGATGGAGCTTTATGTGTTTCATGCTATTTTTTGGAAGTCATATTCTCTCTTTTATTCAAAAGAGTTTTAGTGTTCAGTTATTGAGGGTTACATTTTGTTTTATTTTGGGGATATTTTTATGTGAAGAACCATTAACTCATTTGTATTTTGTGTGTGGTGGTAGCCAGTATTAACTGAGAAAAGAGCAAGAAAGGTAGCTACAGTTTTCTCTCTGCTTCTTGGAGAGAACAGTATGGCTGTACAAGGGGAAAATGACGCATTTTCTCTTGCTCTTCTTGTGCTGCTCTCCGATGCATATTTAATATTTCGTTAATTGCTAATCTGTATCTAAACATACTGATTAAGGCCAGGCTCACATTTCAGTAGTTATCATCAGAGCATCAGGTTGTGAAAGCAGTGGCAGGATTGTCAAGGCCCCCAAGTATGCCTGCTGCATGGCACATCAGCAGAGCAATTAATTCAGGCTAATTGCTCTTCTGTTTGTTCAAGGTGCACTTTGGAACTGTCTTTTGAGATCCAGCATATGAGAAGAGTAAGTGAGATAATTTAAATATGTTAGACTATTTACCATTTTCTGCTAACTATGTAGTTTACCTACCAGGCTGTAAGTCTTTGAAGGTTATTTCAGACACATATACAGCTTTTACAGTCATTTGAGAAGTAGATCACCCGTTCCTGAACTGTGGCATTGGCATATTGTTAACCCTGAATAATCACTAGAGTTGTCTGATTTCTGGAAATCATGCCAGTCTGCTTTGGAGGAAAAGCTAGCTATAAAAGGTGACTTGGTTAATGACAATTCCTCTGGATGAGCATTATTTGGCCTCTTATAACATAATAAAACATTAAAGTGGCTTAAATATTAGATCAGTGCATCCATATCAATGAGATGCTCCTTGTTACCGAGTGTTATCATCTTGCCAGCACTAGTTTGTCTGAAATTCCGCGCTTCTTGTGCGTCCAACTGCGTCTCTGTGCAGCACTGCTGTAACAGATACTCAGCCGAAAATAGCTGCAGTTCTAGGAACCGGCTCCTCATGGGAACAATAGGGATGCCATTAGTGAGCGTTAGCTCTTCCTCAGACTGCTTCTTGGTTCACCATATTGTGAAGCAGCAAGTAGCGATTTCCTTTCTCTCCTCCCATAAGGAAAGGTTCTGATTATGTAGTGTGTTCGGTGGCATATTTTACCCTTTGAAATTGTCCAGAGCAGACATACCACAGTACACTGTGGCTATAGAAATAAGTATTTTAGAGACAAACATATTCAAGGAAGTCTAGTTAGCAATTACCATTTTGTGGCATTCTGTGACTCTCTTGGGTATTTCAGAAATATATTCAGTGAAATGAGAAAAATTGAGAATTTATGGAATAAGTTTAAATTTCATCTTTTTAATCAAACATTCTTATTTATTAGTAGACAACAAAACTAGTATAATAAATTTGAACTCTTTATAATTCAGTATGACTGGATTTCCAGGTCAGTTAGTTAATTACAATATAAATGAAAAATTTTCCACAGGTTATCTTACAAATGAATAGAAGTGTATTTAATTCTTATAATGATATGTTTTCCTTCTTTTATGAACTTTGTAATTTCTTGAAGTGCTGTATATGTAACCTGAATTTCTTCTGTTGATGCTATTTATTGTAGAATGTTCAATTTCAACGCTTGCTAAAAGTAAAAATATCAGGAGTGCCGAGAGAGATGGTTTAGGGGCTGAAAGCACATGCTGCCCTTCTAGAGAGCCCAGATTTGATTCTCAGCACCCATGTCGCAGTTTATAACCATCTGTAACTCCAGTTCCAGATCTGATGCTTTTTTCTCGAGTCCTCAGGCACCAGACACACAAGTAGTGCACAGACATATGTCAGGTAAAGTACCCACCCATACACATAAAAAGGGGGAAACTATCAAAACATGAATATATTATTCACCAGATTAAACATGAAAGATTGAAGACTTTCATGACCTGAAAGTATCCACCACTTCCAAAACCAGCCAACCCAATGGTAGTATCAGCCATTGGTGCTGGATGTAGCTCATGCATTGAAATTCCTTGGCGCAGCAGCCAAGTAGTGTAACTCCATATGGCAGAGGGAGAAAGCTAGCACTTGCATTTCCTCTTCAGAACGAAACCCTGCAGTCATTGAGCACAGGAAGCCAGAGAGGGATAATCCAGGAAGAGCTATCAAAGCTCACCTGGATTCTTCAGACTCTTGCCACCTGTGTGTGCACTTTGATGTGGAATGCATGTCTTTATCACTTTATAATTTGTACCGATTACAGTGGAACTTACATTGTGGGACTTTTAGGATTTCATTTGTAGAATTCTTAGAAGTTCTGTGCTCACCTCTCTGTAATCCTGCCATTAATATGTGTGTAGCAAAGACCAGCAGTTTTCAACCTGTGGTCAGATAACCTACATATCAGATCTTTACACCATGATTCATAACAGTCGCTAAATGACAGTTATGAAGTAGCAATGAAAATAATTCTATGGTTGGGCGTCACCACAACTTGAGGAAGTATATTAAAGGGTCACAGTGTTAGGAAGGTTGAAAACCACGCGTGTAGACCACTTTCTCTGATCACGAGATACTTCATTAAGAAGGACGACTATCCAACATTTATGCTAGCTGCCAGCTTGTAACTGAAGCGAAATTAGACAATGTGGTCTCAGCCTTCAGACTCCTGCAGTCTCGCATGGAAAGTAGAAGAATGTCATATGAGCCCCGTTCAGGTGCCTGACCTGCAGAGTTGAAAACAAATGACAAATTTTATTCAAGCTTCACAGCATATCATGGTAAAGATACTTTCTTATTGTCCTATGCTGAAAATTTTTTACTGCATGAAGAAAGTTTCTACATGTTTATCCCTCATTATCTTTAAGGATCATTGTAAGTCTTTGCTTTTGTAGGTTAGAGCCTTGGAACATTTTCTATGTAATTTTTTATGATACTGTGGAAATTTAGTTTGTTTAAGAAATAAACTGTTTCCAGGGTTGTTGTTTTTTTCTCTTAAGATGAAAAATTAATTTTCACTAATGAATTTCCAGTGATTTCAGTATTTTATTATAGTGTACACATGTACATATAAGAATACTTTGCTAAAAATGCATATCTATTTTGAGAATCTTAATTTTGGGTAAAAGTATTTACTGTACAAACATAAGGACCTGAGCTTCAATCCTCAGAACCCACGAGAAGCTCGGGACCGTAGTGTTAGCATCTGTAATGACAGCAGTCCTGTGCGAGAGGGAGTGGAGGGTGAATTCTTGGTAGCAGGCTGACCTGGCCTGTGCAGCACACCCTGCCGTAGACAAGGTCAAAAACAAGAAGCAACATCTGCGGCCATCCCCTGATATCCTGGGTCCTTCCACACATGCATGGCAAGCATGCACATACATATACACACACAAATATACATCCATACACACTAATAATTAGTGAAATGAATAAGTAAATATTCTTTTATTTTGGGACAAGTGTAGAAGATTATTTTTTCTTTTAGTTTTAATTTTTTTAAATATTTATTTATTATGTGTACAATATTCTGTCTGTGTGTATGTCTGCAGGCCAGAAGAGGGCACCAGACCTCATTACAGATGGTTGTGAGCCACCATGTGATTGCCGGGAATTGAACTCAGGACCTTTGGAAGAGCAGGCAATGCTCTTAACCACTGAGCCATCTCTCCAGCCCTAGTTTTAATTTTTGTGGAAATGGATTTGAGTTTCATATATTATCATGTAGATGGCAGCATTGGAATTAATCTGTGGCAAGAATTATGATTCTGCCAAAGCATCAAACATTTAGCTGGAATCTCAGAAACTGCTTCCAGATCAATGATTGAACGATTGATTGATGGTGATCAAATCTAGTGAGTTTATGTTCCAGGTAAAAAGGAAATAAAGAACTACTCGTGTTTGACAGGACATATAGAATGTTAAAATAAGATGAACAAAGTAGTTAATTTGAAGGGTGACCTATAAGTGCTCTGCAGTTGAAATGGAAGAATTAAAGAGGCGGCCTCCAAGATAGAATGGTAGTTTATGTGTGAGGGAAACAGGTACAATTTCATCCTGACTGTATATTACCCCTGCAGATTTTTTTCCTGTAACATTTCTTTCTTTGGCCTTAGATATTTGTGATATGGTTATCTTTGAATAAATCCATATTACCATATAGTTAATATCTTGAATTAGAACTACAAATGTGATCTTATTAGAACTACAAATGAGAAGCTGTTGATATTTTTAAGCCAATGCCTATCATCTTTTCATGTTTAAAATTTCTCTTTCACAAGTTTATGTACAGTATGCAGACCTCATTATGCTACAGAGAAACTTTTTGGGGATTCTCTCTCGGCAGCTGTTCTCCAGTGGTAATAGGAAAAGAATGTGATGTAGCACCAAGCCATCCCTGACAGAGTTTTAGGCATCCACACAGACCTTTTTGGTGCTTGATGGTTGTCTCTCATTTGTGAAAAATGTCCCTGTTTTTAAAAAGGGCGGGGCCACAGCAGCTTTGTCATGGCAAGCTCCTTATGTGTGTTGTATGCACATATATTTGGCTTGCAATTCTGTCCCATTGACAGCATGTTTGTAATTTTAGTGTAAATAATTGTTACTCTATCTTAATGATTTGTCACTGTTGATTTTATACTGTATCTCACATCTGAGCTGGTTCTGTGTGTTCACTTTAAGAATGTGTGATGGTCCCTATAGATCTCTTCTTGGGGTGTGTGTTGAGGATACTGTTGAATAGTATTTCAAAGTCAAGGAACTGATGTGTTAATGCTCATCTTAGCATTGATTTCCCTCCAAGTCGCTTTTGGAGTGCTGTCCTTAGAGCATTTAGGTGGATCATACTGTTTTAGACTCGGTGTGGACTGTGCTTAACCCTCCCTCAGACAGCTGTGAAGTAGCTTTACGCATATATTATTTTTAAGGTTCTAATAAAGCCTTTCTTTAGGATACCTCCAGTCATACACAGTTCTAGAATATAAACTACATTTTTTTCAGTAACAAGTTATAGTCACTTATTTCAGTGATGACACTGACAAGCAGGGTCCATTTGTATAAAGACCCCAAGACTCAGTGAGGCTTTTTTTTTATTATCTTGCTTTAAATTCTAAAAGAATGAATGTATGTGGCTAGGTTTAGGTTCTTCGAAGTGTTGGTACAAGTGAAACTTTCTGAGACTGCATAGTGGGAAAATCAACAACTTTTGACTTTCTCTTTTAAGGGCAGCAATAAGTAATTTTTATTCAGTTTCTATTTAATTTTCTGTAACTACTTTTGACATTCGCAAATTATATCACTCATTTTGACATGCAAATGAGAAAATGAATAACTTTGGGATTCAGATGTGAGGAGCCCCTCCTCAGTGCTTAGACATATTACCTCCTCTCCCCCATTCCTTTCCCATTTCCTTCCTTCCATCCCTTTCCCAGGAACAACAACAGTCTAATCTCTTACAGAGAGTCCTTTTTCCTGAAGACAAGCCTTTGTAAAAACAGCCTTTCTTCTCCGAATTCAGTAAAAAGGCTTTGCTTCTTGGCTGATTTTTTTTTCTTTCTTTCCTTTAAGCTGTGTCTTCTCTTTTTAAAAGCTATATTCTGTTGACTGTTTTTGTTGATGTCCACTGATGACATTTTCTCTGGTAATTTTCTTCCATTAATTTGGATCTTCCTCTCTTTCTGTGGAATGGTTTCTTTCCTTGTCAGTATCACTGATGACATTTTCATCTGATCCATGACATATTCATTTCAGAAAACCAGCATTGTAAGGCAGCTTTTGGTCAGTGACATTTTGGCAAACACTTGCCAGTGGCCACCAGAGAAGGTCACATATACTTGGTACCAGGAAATAGATTACCCAGAAAGTCTTCTCTGAATGTTAATGGACTGAGAATACAATGGGAGTTGAGGGAGGGGATCCTTTGTATTTCTGTTTCTTTGTTCAGTGTTTTTATATGGGGTCATTCACTGTCTAACCTTGGTAAACTTACTTGAGTTATTTTTAATGACTGGGGTAATGGGAGCCCACTTCAGTGAAATATTTGCAGACTTAATCATGTTTTAAAGGTACCTTGAGCATGAATCATTAGTTCATTATGAGAGTGGTACCTTGCATGGCAACATCTGTCATCAGTGCTTTCTCACACCCTAGCCTGTGGTCACCTGAAGATGAATGGACATTGAAGGCCTTAAAATCACACTTCATAAAGATACCATAATGTTCATAATTATCTTAGGAAGATATGATGACTACAGTATGCTCATTATGTTTCTGTAAACATCTACTTTTTTCTTCAAATTAAATGACCAGAAATGAATTCAATTCAATTAATGAATAAAGATTTGTAAACAAGGAATGTTGTTTATATTTTAAGTTTATATTGACTAAAACCCTTTTATATATAGTTATATATTTTATGAAATGTTTTTTAACATGGATTTTTCAGAGGAATATATTTTAATGAACCATGGTTTTAAAAATATGCTTTGGTTCTTTATGTGTTCTCATATACACACTTGTGATGAAATTAATAGTACAGTAATGTTTCTTTCAGGAAGCACAGTTTTTAACTTCCAATTTCATTGAGAAAATAAGCTAATTAACTGTTACTCTGCTTCCGTGTAAATTTGAGCTTGGCATATGTCAAGTGTCCTGGGATCTGGTCATCAGTGATATTATAGACCAGCCTATTTCTCCACTGTCCTACAAGTGCCTGGTGCGTCTAGTGGGTGGGTTCTGCTAATGCTTTGTTTTCACTTGTCACCAGTTCTCTTCATCTGTATCTGGGTCCAGTTTGCTAACATATTAAATCATATTCTGACTTCAGAGTGCTTCTTATATATAACCAACAGATCAGCACTTTCCCAAAGTAGTTTGAAAATTAGGTCATCTATTCCCAGCTTTTTTCCTTTCCTTTCCTTTCCTTTCCTTTCCTTTCCTTTCCTTTCCTTTCCTTTCCTTTCCTTTCCTTTCCTTTCCTTTCCTTTTCTTTTTCTTTTTTCTTTCTTTCTTTTCTTTTCTTTTTTTTTTTTAAAGAAAAAGGCCACACCATACCCTCTAGACAGGGAGAGCATGGAGATGTCTTTGAAAGAATTTAAAACACAGAGGTGTCTCCCTGGAGTGGTGCGGGCATGGTGCTGGCAGGACACAGCGGGCTGCCAGAGGGCAAACTGCTAGAGGTGAGCCTGGCATATGCTGATTTCCCTTTGCTCTGCTTGCTCTGTCTTTCCTGCCCTGTGGCTTTCAGGTTTATTAAAATGCTAATGATGTTTATTCTATTTTTATTGGCAGCTCCTCAGATTTGATTATTGATATATCTGAATAACAGTGCAGTGTAATATCAAAGTCTCCCTTGGCTCTTTCCTTGGATTTTTGTCAGGAGAAATGAAAGTACCACAATGTTAGATAGATCATACGCATTTTTTAAAATCTTTGTAAAGTGAAATGTTGTAAGGGAACTGTTAGCTATTTGGAACTGAACTCTTCATGGGACAGCGATGTGGCTTACATAGGCACCTGCCTTAGTGTGCTTTGTCATCTCTGTTGAACAGTAACTGTGGCTGCAGTGACTAGCATTGGGGGGTTCCTTTGCTGTGCCCATTTCCTGGACTTTTCTATGTCAAATCCCATACAAACTAAGTGACATGTGAGCTGGTAGACCTCAAGAATAAAAATGGAACCTAAGTGCTGTTGTCCTGGGTGTGCCCACCCACCATGCACACACGAGTGAGCTTGCAAGTTCTACTTTCTTCAGCTTCTGCCTTCTCTTATTTTCTGTCCTGAACTAGAATTGATTGCAGTGTCCCTAGATTATGATATCTTGTGTTTCTTTTTTACTCTTTGACTGACAAAAACCCCACACACATTGTAAATACTTTGGAAAGGAAAACTAAAACCATATAACACCACTTGAGATTTCCACTGTTGATGCTTCGGAGAGCGTCTTTCCTGATAGTGTACGTACCCACATATGTGTGGCTTTCCCATCTCTTGGGGCACTTGCACTGTATGTAATGTACTACAATCTAAGTCCAGTGCTCATTAATTTGTTTCAGAATCCTTTGTTTTAGTAGCTACAGACCTGTGTCATCATTCATATTAGCAAAATTTCAGCACATTATATTTAACTCTTCTGTTAATGGTGAGCATTCTAATTATTTCTGATTTTTAATCCTAGTAGTGACCATATGAGGAAACATTGTTAATCCATCTTTGTAAAGTTAAGTCTCTTAACAAATTCTTTAAAAGTGTTTGTGTCTAAGAACCTGCTTGTTTACACATCTTCCTTAATTTTTTCAAGTAAAGACAATGCCAGTCCTTTTGCATCCTTACAGAAGAATGTCTGTCTCTGTGCCCACACCAATGCTAGATGCTATTTTGGAGCATTTGAAGTGGGCATTGAGCTGGAAGTGTTGTGCTCTCAGCATGTGTGTGAGGTCTTAGGGCCAGTCTCAGAAACAGAAGACAGAACGTGTTACCATTGAGGAACTTTAAGGCACAGTGCAGTAAATCCCTCAGGCACATACATGGATTTCTGTTACGAGAGTATAGCACACCTACTGCAGTAGGCAGCCTGTATTTGAATCCTAGCCCTGCCTCCTCTTATTTGTTTGTTGTTGGGCAAACTGCTGTCCCTGTGTCTCATTTTCTTACCTGTAAAATGGGGCAGCAGTAATCTTTACTTTTAAAAGATTTATTTTATATTTATTTCTTCTGGATATTTCTTTTTTAATTGAAAATAATTTTTCTATACAATATGGTCCTGTTATAGTTTCCCCTTACTTATCTCCCAGATTCTCCCCATCTCTCCACCCATCCAACTACACACCCTCTAGGCATACTACAATCCATCTAACTACAGAGGTTAGTTATAGAGTAAGTGACTAGGACAAGGGGAGGCTCTCCCAAGGAAGGGGAAATAGATACATCGTTATAGAAAGAGGAAGACTGGAGTGGGAGGACTGAATAGAGACAAGGAGGGACTATGGGGGAGGGATGACTAACACTAAGGGCCGTAGCTCATGTGCTTACGTGCGCACGTGCACACACACAGTGTTACTATAAGAACACACCGTAGCTGGGGACTTCATAAAAACAAATGAGATTTGGTCTCATTTTTGAGTTTTTGTAAGGGACAACTTGGCTGTATCACAGTAGGTTAGATGAGAGAGGAAAGAAAATACTATTGATAACTTAGCCCGTTCCTTTGTGTTAGATTATCAATTGAGTCTTCTTACCTTCTTTTGTATTATTTCATTTTCATTGTATAGTATACATTATACTTCTTCACAGTTTCTATATGTCCTTACACATTAAGAAGATTTTCTAAAACAAATGTACTAGATGTTGTGCATATTTCCCCATGTCACCTTTCCATTCTCACCATTTGTCTTCCCAGAGAGTTTTACCTCTATCTTTGTGCCATGATTTTCAGAATCTGTATAATATCTCACAGAAAAAGCAGATAGTATTTTCCTTTCTGAGACTGGATTAATTTGCTTAATATGTTTATCTCCAGTTGTGTCCATTTTCTACAAATGAAATAAATTTGTTCTTTAAAGCTTAAAGAAAATTCCACAATGTACTTATACCCCATTTTTTTATCTAATAGTTATCTGTTGTTAGATCTTTCTATTCTAGCATCAGTGATCTCCTGTTTGCATTTCTGGACCGTTTTTAATTACAGCGTGATATATTTTTATATAACCTAGGTTTTCACGTGTTATAGAGTAATTCTTCAAAAAGCCTTTTATGTGTGTGATTTTCATACTCTAACTGATGAAAGATAGTTCTTGGTTGTCACTTAGGTTTTCTGACTTTTAGTGATGAACATGAATTATTATTTAACTACTAGTATTGCTATTATCGTATTTCCTCTTACATATAGAAAAATGAATAAGCTTTTATTATGCTAATGAGAAAAAAATACTGGATCCTGCGTTGAGTTATCATTACTCAGTGCTATGATCTTCCAAGTACTGCAGTGGGTAGAGAAAACAGTGACCTCTGCAGAGGTCTAGGGATGTCAGTGGGCAGCAATTTGTGATGCGAAAACAGACCTAAGGTTGAGCTTGTGTTAGCCTTTCTTTTCTTATGACATGTTTCTTTCCGGAAGATGTCTTCAGCATGCCACCACTTAGGCAAACTCTTGGCTGCTATAAAACCTTTTCTCTTTCCTCCAGGGCCCAGTATTTCCCAGGTGGGTGATAGAAAGGCCTGAGTCTGTCTGTTTGACTCCTTCTGGCCCAACGCAGGATGCAGAGGTCATTAGAGCTCTTGGGGGTCTTCAGAGCTTGGGTGATTTTCCAAGGGTATTTATTTGGAAGTTGCCTCTTTTCTATGGTTTTACCCAAGGCATGTGTGCTTCTGTGTACCATAGTTAGGAATTTATAGTTAATCATTTTTTAATTCATTGAAGTAAAACTTCTCTTCTTTTTCTCTACAGCTGTCCAAACACCCGACTTTTTTTCTTCTCTGGACTTTTAATTTCTGTCTAGTTTTCTTCTTTAGTTGTAGGAACTGCCTCTACCTTCAGAATACCAAGGTATTCTGGCCTGTGGTTGAATAGTCAACCAAATGTATGTATGTGTATGTATATATAGGCATAATGTATGTATAAATGTATGTATGCCTATATATATATAGGCAATTCACTTGGCCTGTTTTATATTCCCGAAGCTAATGATGGGAGCTTCTTCCCCTACTTTTTATTTTCTCAAACGAAGTATTGCTTTGTCTAATTACTGTACTATAGTTAGAGTTACGGTAAAATGTGAGGGTAGTCGTTGCCAATTAAAGTAGGGAGAAGGTACATTTATAACCACTAGGATCCTTTATGTCAAATTAACGCTGTTCCAACAGCATGTAACTGTTTCCTAGGATGTGTAAATATGATCTTGCTGTTACAGTGCTCTTAACCTGCGACAGACCATTGGTGCTGCAATGAGGGTATTACAAGCCACTCAGATTAGTGAGTGCCTTCTTATCACTCTGACTCTTCGTCACCTTAGGACCTGGGTTTTGTGGAACTTTTTTGTAGTGGGTATAAGCACACCTAAACACTGGGTCATTCTTTTAGTAGTTTTGTGACAAGGTGAAAGGGCCTGTTGAGATTTGCAATTTTAAAATGTTTTTGTTTTCTTGTAGGCACACACTAAGAGTCTAAGAGCCTTATTGCTGTGATGTTTCTCATATATGAGAAGTTGAAAGTATATACTTTTCCTGTCCTGATTAAGAAAGTAATCCCAGAACCTAAGCTGATTTATCATTACTGTCTTTACATTTATTAACATATTTTTGTTCATAAAAGACATGTATGTAGCATGTTAAGATATTATGGAAAATATATTGTTTTTGTTAATTTCACTCTGTGAAAAGTTTATCTTAACCTCTTTTTTCATATAGTTTCTTTATATGTTATTTTAGCCCATTTGGGTTGTTGTAACAATATACCATATGCTAGGTGTCCTATAAACTACGTTTTGTTTTTTTTTTAGAGTTCTGGAGGAGAGAAAGTCCATGATCAGAGTGCTGACCAGACTTAAGTCTGTGAACAACTCCATCCTTGCTAACTGCTGTTATATTATCTCTGCATCCTTACCCATTAGACTGATAGGTAAAGAAAGGATCCCATCCTCATAAGACCATGGGTGCTGTTCTGTTTGCTGCTTATCGACCTACAGCTCCCAGATGCTGGTAGAGGAGCACAATATAGCAGAACGAAGCAGTGCTGAGGTTGATGTGTTTCATCTCAGTAGGTTCTTAGAAATATGAATTGTTGTCCTCCCACATCATCATTTGCTTTACATCCAATTTAGTCATCATGTGGATCAAGGAAAAGGGTGTATGGGAGGGTACGGTTAGTTTGGTCTAAATGCAGGGACATGAGAATAGACCTTCTACTTGACAGAACACTGTAGATTTTTCTGTTCAGGGTCATTGTTGGTTATCTTGGGCAGAGAATATGCTGTCTTTATTCTCTGCTAACATCATGAATCTGAAGTTATTTAAACACCACCACTCGTTTGTCAGGCACTGCCCTATTTTCCTGGTCCTTGTTCCTTGATTCAATAAGTCAGTATACAGACTTTTTGCTAGTATGTCTCTATTATCAATAAGACTCTACAGACTACTAAACTCTATAGCTCTGTCTGCCTCCACCAGTGCTGTCTACATTCAGGAAACTAGAAGACTGACATCAGTTACCAAGGCTTTCTTGTCTTGGCTTTCAGATGTCTTTGTCTTCTCTGATCTGTGTATTTTAGTCTTGATTACTCAAAGCTCTTTGTGAATCTGGTGCACTCTAGTCTCTCGCTGGTGCTTAGACTCTTCACTGACGCTGATGGGAACGATCCCTGACTTTCATCCTGACCTACAGAACCACATGTTTAGGACCTTTAGTCCTGTGTACTAAAATCTCTGAAATAGTCTTGGGCAGTGCCTGACTGCCACCTCTGTGGTCCTCAACAGACCCAAAAAGCTTGTTTGTGCACACACACCTTACTGTGTTAGTGCTTTAAATTTGAGTTTTATTGTGGAAATTTAGTATGATTTAAAATATTGGAAGACATAAAATTTATATTTGCTCAAGGCCCTCTTTTGTGAGATTGATTTTCCTTTTTCATTTAAAAAAAGCTTTAAAATGGATGTTAAATTTAGTTTTATGTATCTAATAATTTCATCTGTATTGTGAATGCCTCAGTATTTTCTCATCAGTTGCTGATAATTGACTATGCTTTCTATACATTGAAATGTAATTGGGAATGTTAGCTTCATAATTGGTTTGTTCTCTGAACTTAAATAATTTTCATGATTGTACAGATGATTATCTAGGATTTTAAAGTTAGGAATTCATATCACACCTTTGAAAACACTCTGCTTTGGGGGCTTTGCCTTCATTTATTTAATATATTTAATTGTATTTCCTAGAACTTTAAGGAATTTCTTTTCTTAATGCTACTTTGCGATTTTATTACAAACTTTCCCCTTTTTATTTTTTAATCTTTCTTTTAAAGCAGGTATATTAAGTTCAGTATAACTGCAGTGATTATTAATGAAAGTTACCTGTCTGTAATTAGGGTCAGAAGGTCTTATGTAGAAATAATTGGTCCATTTGTTCTGTCTAACACTAAACCTTGATGTACTAACAGAACTAGGTTTAGTTTTTTTCTTATGATCACGAATAAATCATTGCTTTCAGAGTTTTTGTCTTTTATCTTTTCTTTTGCTCAGTAGCCAGTATTAAAACATGGTACTTCTTACATATGAATTTTATTTTGTTTGTAATATGCTTAAACTAGTGATTCATTATAACTTTTAATTATTTTATTTCAAAGGAAAATGAAAACTAAATTCATTCTTTGTTTACTCTTCATAGACTGATCTTAATGTAAAAAAGAGCAGACATAATTTTTTTCAAGTAAATTTTTTACCCCCCTTCGGTTTTGTATTTTTTCCTGAAAACCAGAACCTTCATGTAATGACATCTTGCATATTTTCATGACTAGATCTATGTAAGATATATTTAGTTGTCATTTAGAATGTGAAAACATTTCTCTTTAGAATTACGGTAGTCCCTGCAGCCATACAAAATTACCTATTTGGAATGGAAAACTCTTTTGAAGAGAAACTTTTCCTCCTCCCAGTGATCTTTTAAGAAAATATTTCTCCATATTATCCCACATGTGAGTGTCGTCCTCAGCTTGTTTTTTCCTTCCTGCTTGCTTGGTGCCATGCACAGGAGAGCATGAACCGGGAAATGGAATGCCTGAGAGGCGGGGCGGACTGTCAGATGTGGGCATTTGCATATCTAACAGCGGGATCTGATCCTTGTTTTTATATTCATTAAATAACAGTCTTTCTTGAAATTCTTTCTTAATTTAAATAACTTGGCTCATTTAAATGGTTGGAAATGAAAGTATATAACATATTCTTAACAGACTTAGTTTAGTTCTTCAAATAATTCTGTTGTACTGCACTATATTGTTTTAAATTTTCAGTGTCTATTTGCCATGCAAAAGAGCTAACATATTTGCATTAGAAACAAATTATTATTCTTGGAACTTCAGATTAGAGTTGGAGTTTAATTGCTGCTATCATTTTTTGTTTTGTTCTTATTTGATATGTAAAGCTAGAAATATATTTTAAGAAAAACTCATTTTAGATAGAATTATAAAATGAATCTCAAAACATGTTTTTATGAAAGTGGATGAAAACTGGTTGATACTAAGTTTTCATAGCAACACATTCATAATTGCTTTAAGTGAGCTAAAGGCAGGGAGTGCATTGATTTCAGGTAGAATGCAATTCTTCATTAGCTTTGACACTTCTTTAGAGCAGAAAATTTTAAATTCCAAGTTAGGTAAAAGATTTTTCCCCCTTGAATGGATCAAAGATACAAAAATAGATATTGAGATATCCTCATTACATTACTTTATAAATTATGAATTCATATTAAAGATGTATGTTTTGTATTTAATATAAATATGTGTACATTTTTCCTTTGATAAATGATTTTTTTTTCCCAGTTAACTTTATGAATTCAAATAGAGGCACACATCAAGCTCACAAGTAAAGTGAACCTGTTAAATTCCGGCACTACAGTTACTAGCTGCTGGTTGCAAAAATATAAACTAATAAGTTGTCACTTGACCCAGATTGTTCATTGCCACAACTAAAGGAAAGAGAAAGTTAAAAATCCATAAATGTCTCATAACTTTGTGCCTGTTTTAATAGCAGTTACAAAAGTAAAAATACCAATTTAATAATACTAACCTATTAAATACCAAATATCTATACCATGTTAATACCTTATAACCTTGTCTAATCAGAACTCTAGATTCCTTCCCTGTTTACTCATTGTTCTTTTAATGACAGCCTATAGGAGAGGTGTA
Source organism: Dicrostonyx torquatus (assembly GCA_028555095.1). Lineage (NCBI taxonomy): Eukaryota > Metazoa > Chordata > Mammalia > Rodentia > Cricetidae > Dicrostonyx > Dicrostonyx torquatus. Next base: position 2,913,509 of record JAQHUG010000151.1, read on the forward strand.
AGTATCAGGTCATTTTAGTACACTATGAATTAAATTCCGAAAACAAAATTCAGAGAAAGAATGATAATAAATACAATGAAAATGCGCTTTTTGTTTAGAAACTGTAAGGTTCTGAGTTTTTAGGTACTTTTATTTTTCTTTTAAGTCATAAATTATTCTGGTGCCAATTAACACCGGAATCTGGCAGAAAAAAAACCTTTATTTACAAATAATTAGTTTATGAATGAAGAACCAGGAAATTAGGAAGTTCTACTTGCAGGCTCACCTAAAATCTAGAACTTCTTACTATTTCTAATGTCTTCTTGATTTTGCAGGTACAGACAGGCTGCTTAACTGAAGGCTAATTGTAGAACAAAGACTATAGTTTTTTATCAGATAGCTAGGAACCACAGCAGCTGTACCAACCGTCTTTATTTATTTTAGGGATTTGGGCGTAGTTGTTTTTGTTTTCTGAGAAAGTTCACAGGAAGGCCCCTTTAGAATATGTTAACACTGGGTGTCTGTGAGGGTTCATTCCAGGACTTCAGACTTCGTTGTGTGTACACAAAATCTCTGTCAGACCTCCTTAAGTGCAGGGTACTCCAGCAGACTGGTTGACAGGTTGTGTGTATATTAGAGAGAGAGAGAGACAGACAGAGGAGATTCTTTACTTACTAAAAAATGATTTGGCTTATATAGATATTGTTAGTAGTAATAGATTCACTGGCTGTTTGCAAAGTAGCAAAGGTAGGGTTTTTTCCCCTCAGTCTTCAGGAAAATTTGGTGTCTTGTTAGTCTCTGATTTGTTGTTGGAATTATGGAAATCTTTCTTATTGTCTTGTCTCAAGGCTTCCTGCTATCAAAGCAGTCTTTAGAGAGTAGGATTTACCTGGGTTTTGGACTGCATGGGTGCGCTAGATAGTTTTCTGTCACAAGGTAAAGTTATCTAAAAGGTGGGAGCCTCAATTAAGCAAAAGATGCCATAATATCCAGTTGTAATGCATTTTCATTATTTGTGATTGATGGGGGAGGGCCCAGCCCATTGTGGGTGGTTCCATCCCTAAGCTGGTGATTCCTGGATTCTGTAAGATAGCCATGGGGAGCAAGACAGTAAGCAGCATCCCTCCATGTCCTCTGCATCAGCTCCTGCCTCCGTGTTCCTATTCCCACTTCCTTGAATGATGAACAGTGCTGTGGAAGTGTGAGCCAGAAAAACCCTTTCCTCCCAAGTTGTCCTTTGCTAATATAGGATCTTTAGTCAGTGGGTCTGTCCAGGGATGACTAAACCTTTCTGCTGCTTCCCTTCAACCCTTTCATTTATTGTTTTCATATTTCTTTGTCATTGTTGAACCTATCCTGTTGTGTCTTTGACATTATTTCTAGCCCTTTCCATGATGTTTTCTTTTTTTTCCTTTCTTGGATTTACCCATCTTTTTCTTTCCTCTCATTCTCCTAATTCGAAGACAATCTTGTCTTACAACATTCAAATCAAATGTTTTTGCCTTAGATGGATAGTGGCAATAAGTGAATATTTACATGTTATTGTTGTTGCATCTGTCAAAATACCCCCCAAACTTAAAATGTTACTAAGATTGATAGCTAAAAAATATAAAACTACATAAAGGCGGACCTTGTGCAGTCTATTGAACATCTTTCTAAATGGCAGACTTAAAAGCTTGATTGGATGGGAGCCCCCAGATCACTGTATAATATATTCTCAAAAACTGTAGGTGGGTGGTGAGGAAACAGCCTGTCATTGTTTACAATTTTGATATTTTTTCACCGTGGAATTTTCCATATTTAAAAAATAGTGGTAAATGATTAATTATTTTGATTTTGAAATGTTTTACTACCTACTTAAATTGTATACTTTTGAGTTCAGTCTTCTGGGGTTATGGAGTTATGTCTACTTATGTTTTTATGTTTTAGTTATCTGTATATTCAATCAGATTCATAGATAACTCTGAATTCAGAATCCTGAGAACTCATCAGTTCCTTTTCTTAAATAAAAACATTGCTCAGAGGGCAAAATTGAGGTCAGGATTCCTTGCTCCTTGTAACTACCATTAGTTACATTCAGTCTTTCCTTGGAAGAATTTATCGTGACCCCCCTTTTTTTAACCTTGAATTCAAAGTTCTTGAGAATACATGTCATTGAAGCATACTGTGTTCGTTATTGGGTGCATTAATGCTTCTTGGTCTTTCCTAGATGACTTAGTAAAAAAGTCTGACAGTCTCTGTACAAAAGAAAAATGTAAATGGAAACATAAGCTTCCTCACTTAAATTGCCTTTCTGCTTTGCATAATGGAAAGATCAGTTTTGAGTTTCATAAGTAACATTTGAGCCTAGGTCACAGTGACTATCTTTAGACATTCCACTCTCATAACGATTTGTCATAACAAAGTTTCTTCTAATGTCTGCAGATGGCTCTACTATTCCTTGACTGCCCCCTTGACTGCTGATTTGGGAATTAGGATTTTGATTGAAACCTTATTTCACCTTCTTATCTAGTTTGCTTCATTAATGCTGATGAAGTAAGATCTGCCACAAATGCAGAAACTAGAGATGTGACAGACAACCTGGTACAGATCTTGTAGGAGACAAGCTAAGTTTGATTGACAGATTTCCCTATAATTTTGCAAAGGAAAGAGAATTTTCTTTATTAGCAAATGAGACAGATGGGCTCAAGTTTTATAGGCTTAGTATAGTTCTGCTTGTGTTTGGATGGCTTTTCCCCTCTTTCTTTTTATAGAATGTAAGGCAAGCAATACCAGAATATATGCTAGAGAAGTCAGGAGGTAACCATTATGTAGAATAATATGTAATGTCATATGTATGTGATATATATGATATATAAAATGTTTATTTTTTCAGATAGGCACTTGTATAACTCAGGCTACCCTCATACTTGCTATTGTAGCTAAGGCTGGTCTTGAACTTCTCATTCTTTCCCCTCTACTTCCCAGGTGCTGAGATTCCCATCATAAACCCCATAACTGCTTTAAACAGTACTTAAAAAGAGAAATCCAGCTTGTATCACCTTAGTCAAATAATCAAGCATCATCACCAGTAATGGACAGTGTACACCATCAGAGGCAAGTCTGGAACCCAGACTCAAGGGAAAATGGTGAATGGCTATCAGCTAACACTGAACATTGATTGACACCCCAAAATATTCAAGACAAAAAGGAATATTTTTTTTTAAAAAAAAACTTATTTATTTATCAAGTATACAACATTCTGCCTCCATATATGCCCACACACCAGATCTCATTACAGATGGTTGTGAGCCACCATGTGGTTGCTGGGAATTGAACTCAGGACCTCTGGAAGAACAGTCAGTGCTCTTAACCTCTGAGCCATCTCTCCAGCCCTAAAAAGGAATTTTTAAAAAAATATATAAGCTTCATGAAAAGAGCACTTAAGTGATATAGGATATCGTAACATTAGGTATTCTTTTCCATTCCTTGTAAATGGATGATTAACTTTATCTTCCCATAAGCAGGAAGGGTGTCATGTGTCAAAAGTAAGTGTGCATTGTGATGTTGGAATTGGTATGGAAGTTGAGGTGCTTAACAGGCTGCTAAAGGAAAGTCACTATCATTGCCTATCTGAAGACTCGCCCATCAAAGGCAAGAAAAGCCGGGCTCTTCTATGCTTACCAGGTGTGTGGTGCTCTTCATAGTCAAGCCTAAGGAAGTAAATGTTAGGTCAGCTTAGGTGATTGAGACATCAACACGAAGAACCTGGACATCAACAAGAGTTTTGTTCCAAGGAAAAAGTCTATTGCCATGACAGTTCTTCACCTGGTGTACTTTATTTGAATGTTTATATGATGTAACAATAATGTTAACCAGCTATTTACTGGCTGTTTCATCTATTTAATAAACTTATCTTCCTCCTCTATAAAAGCATACCAATAGAAATTATCTGGCATATTCTCAAGGTACAAATTGGTTGTGTATTGCAGTGACAGGGTGGGATTTGATCCTGGACTGCTGATCCTGCCTTCCCCTATTTCAGAATATCTCTTATTTACTCTAATCCATAAATGGAGTTATCAAAAAGTAGTATTTACTTTATATGTAAAGTGCCTGTAATAGGATATTTAGTTTAAGGGATACAGAAATGGTACATAAGACATAGATCCCATCCTCAGGGTATCTGTATACTTATCTGTATGAGATAAAGATGTCTATAGTCATTGTCAGCGTATATGGAACATATATGCCACAACCTAATGATGGGAAGAGAGTGGTAGATAATTAGAACCCTTTATTACAGTAGCTGAGTTTTTGTTTTATCGTTAGCAAAGTGAGAAGCTCTTGCTTTGCCTCAGTCATAATGTTCAAAGAAGGACAATGGCAGGCACATAGCTTCCTATTTAAGAGATTATGTCAACAGTAGAGTGTTGTGACTCATTTTGTAGTTCACAATGCTTTGTCTTATCTAGAGCCTGCACCACATCTGCCACCTTGTGGCAGTCTTAAGAATTACATAAAGAAATGTTGATGAAATTGACTCGTGTGTACTCATGTGTGGGTGTGGGTGTGGGTGTGGGGGTGTGTGTCTGTCCCCGTCTGTCCTTTGAGACCTCCCGGAGACACTAGTTTGTATCCTTAGGATGTTAATTTTTACATTGCCACAATCTACCTCACCACAAACATTCTGACATTTTATTATTTATTTTTATCACGTATAGGTGTAATTCTCTATAATACAGTTTGTCTTTATTTACATAGAGGTACCATACTTCATCTGCTCTTTGACCTGTTTTACTTGATGAAATATATACTAAGGTTTATTAATATTTTAAGACATCTTTCTAATCAGGCAGCTTGGCTTGCCAGTGGTTTGGTGTTCCATGGGTGGATGGTGAAAGCAAGAAGGAAATCTGAGTAAGGATGGGGCCATAGCCTCGCTTGCTTCATTGCAGTGAGTTCCTAGCTAAAGACTAATTGTCAGCTTTTGATTGGTTTGGTTTAAATTGTTCAAACCACTAAAGAAGAAAGGAAATTTCATCAGCTTTAATCTTTGTTTTTTGAGTTGGGTTCAAGTGTTTTCATTTATTTAGGACTCTGTCTCTCTTCTCCTTCCTTCCATCCCTCCCTTCCTCCCTCTCAGTTTATTTGCATTTAGGTAACTTCCAATACACCAGGCTTCCAGTATACAAGATTTAATTTTATGAAATTATTTTGCACTTTCAAATTGATTAACTGTTATAACATCAAATGTTGGATCATTTTCCTCTGGTTAGACAGTTTCCAGTTTTCCTCTGTTCTGG
>JAQHUG010000151.1:2922367-2934152 GCA_028555095.1 Dicrostonyx torquatus
CATACACACACACACACACACACACACACACACACACACACACACACACACACACACACACACACACACTTTTCTGCCCCAAAATTCACATGGAGACAACTTGCAAAAGCAACTATAGACAGAATGAGTCTGGGCCTGAGAAAGCAGTGTTCTGCCTTCTTGCCCACTTACCCATCTGCTCACCTGCCCACTTCCCACATGCTCACCTGACCATCTGCTCATCTGCCCACCTACCACCTGCTCACCTGCCCACTTGCTCACCTGTCCACCTGTTCACCTGCCCACTTGCTCACCTGTCCACTTGCTCATCTGCTCACCTGCCCACCTGCTCACCTGTCCACTTGCTTATCTGCATACCTGCTCACCTGCCCACCTGTTCACCTGTCCACTTGCTTATCTGCTCACCTGCCCACTTGCTCACCTGCCCCCCTGCTCACCTGCCTACCTGCTCACCTGCCCACCTGCTCATCTGTCCACTTGCTCATCTGCTCACCTGCCCACTTGGTCACCTGCCCACCTGCTCACCTGCCCACTTGCTCACCTGTCCATCTGCCCACCTGCGCACCTGCTCACCTGCCTTCCTGCTCATCTGCCTACCTACCCATCTGCTCACCTGCCCACCTGTTCACCTGCCTACCTGCCTTCCTGCTCATCTGCCTACCTACCCACCTTCTCACCTGCCTACCTACCTTCCTGCTCATCTGCCTACCTACCCACTTGCTCACCTGCTCACCTGCCTTCTTGATCACCTGCTTACCTGCTCATCTTCCTACTTGCCTTTAGAAGGAGGCTGCTTGGCTACTTGTTCGTTTCCTGGCCCCACCCAGACCACCAAAATAATCACACAGAAATTGTATTAATTAAATCACTGCTTGACCCATTAGCTCTAGCTTCTTATTGGCTAACTCTTACATATTAATTTAACCCATTTCTATTAATCTATGTATCACCATGAGACTGTGGCTTACAGGCTAACGTTCCGGCATCTGTCCCCAGCAGAGCTACATAGCTTCTCTCTTACTCCACCTCCTTTTTCCCAGCATTCAGCTCAATTTTCCCCAACTAGCTCTGCTCCCCTATGGCTCTGCTATAGGCCCAAAGCAGTTTATTTATTAGTGGTAATCACAGCATACAGAGGGAAATCCCACATCACCTGCCCACTTGATGACCTCCTCACCTCCTAAGCTGCCCACCTATCCCATATTAGAAAGTGAGTTCACAAACATGAACAGCAGAAGGAAAGGCCTTCACTTCATTCAGCCCAGGAGGGATTGCTGGCTCTGACTTTTGACACTATCTAGGCTTCAAAATATACTTAAATATTTATCTAAATAAAATGTGGGGAATTTTGGTATAGATATTGGCAAAAATATGTGGAAGAGGTTCTCATAATTAGAAGGGTAAGGTTTGATTCATTCTGCCTAAACAAGTATTTTAGGAAGCCTGGCCTTGAGATATTTGGGGTTCCACTTCTTACTCTCCAGAATGCACTGCTGCTGGTGAACAAATCTATCAATCATGTGTCCCTTGTATGTGAGTATGAATGCTGTTGTGATGGAGCATTCGCTGGGTAATGTGTCCAGAATCTCAGGGTTCTGTGTGGTGATATCTGCAATGTCATGTTTTCTTCAGTGGGCAATGGAACTCATTTTACAAGGGGTTTTACAGTTTAAACGAAATTTTCTCCACATCCTCATCAAGATTTTTCTCCGTGTGATTTTCCTTGTTTTCAATTAGTTTCAAATATAATGATTAGTATTAGGTATTACTGTTACAAACACTTCAGGGGAAAAATGAGTTAGCAAACTGGTATTTACTGAGAAGCAGAGAGCATTTTGTACCAGAGAAAGACAGTTTGCGATGGTGGATGAGCTGATTCACCAAGATGGGTAGCAGAAAGCCTCTTGAAGCTCAGGCCCAGCCGACCCTTCGTGCAGATCACTTTGTGTCTGTGCAGATTTAGTTCATCAAACACCTTTTATTGCAGCCTTCTTGCTGCAAGTAAAGTGGGAAAAAATTCCCTAAACAGCTTTTGAAAAATTACTGTTTGCAACAAAAAAAGATTACAGGGGAAGCAAAACATGGAATTCAAAAATAATTATAATTCAAGTGTAGCCTTTTAGTTCCTAAAGTGCCCATGAAAATGATAAGAAAGGAGGGAAAGGATATTTTAAGTGTAGGTAAATTAATGCCAGTTGGAATAAGAATGTGTTTATATTTTTGTGTTTGTATATGATTATCCACTTGCTCATTCTACTAGCACTTGTACATGTAAGTGCCAGTGTTTTAAAGATAAATATAGCAGCCTCTGTTCCGAGGAGCTGGGATTCTTGTAGGAGAAACACTTAACAAATAATTAAAACTCATGAGACTTTGCAGCTCACAAGACACTTTGGAATATGCCAGTAGGCAGGTTAATCAACACAATCTTGGTGGGAGTGGTGAGTTGAGACCTGCTCTAGAGGGGAGTGGTGTCAGAGCAATGAGGAAGGCTGTTTCCCCTGTGCATTGAGGGAATGCAGACCCAGGGGTCCATGCCTCAAGGCGTAAAGCAGTGTAGAATCTGTTGCTTTTGCTGCCTCTGGTTTGAGGGTAAATAGGAGAAAGTGACTGGATAGACTGCTTTGGTCCTTCTTAAAAATTCCCTCAAGAGCTGTTCCTTGACTTCAGATTAATTGAGGAGGTTACTTGAACAGGTCTGGTTTTAGAAGCAGAACTCAGTGTCGATGTGTGGGACAGCTGTTGGAAAGAAAATAGGTGAATGCTTTATTTTATTTTTATTTTTCATCAAAGAGAAATTGATTACTTCCTACAGTGACTTGGGCACGGTTTGAGATGCTGGAGTTATAAAGCAAAGATATTTCAGGAAGTCTGTAGAGTCTTAAGTGTACAGCAGCTATTCTGACAGAATTTCTCAGTCTTCATATGCTGGGACAAGCAGAGGAACCCAAGGATGGTTCACATAGCGGGGACTGGGCCTGATTATTGAAGCAGAATTTTTGTCCTGCTCTGTTAAGATAGTGTTCTGGAAGATGGACCTAGGTGGGAATATACTTATGGAAGAACAAAGCTTCTTGTTCCCAGAGCACACAGGATAAGGGTGCCATAGGAGAAGATGGACAGCAGCCAGTGCTGAAGGGAGCAGTGACCTCAGGTTTGCACAGATGGGAGAAGTGCATGATACGGGTTTAGGAAAAGTGATAGAGGGAAATAGTCCAAGTAAGAGATGATAATGTTTAAGGTGAGGCAGAAATAGAGAGCGTTGGGAGTGGGAGTTACGGACTCTTGACAGAAGGTACAATTCATGATTTGCTCTAGGACATCAGAACAGACAGCTGTAGTTTCTCATGTGTGTCGCTGCGTGGTTGTCACACTGAATAAGACAGGTACAGTCTTACCCACGAATTTGTATCTGCTTTGCTACTTAATTGTAGGATTAGAAGCTGAGAGAGAAATTTAAGCCAGATAGTAAGGTAATGCCAATATATAGGTGACTGTCAGGATCAAGGTGCTTGAGGGCCTAGACCACGTCCCGAAAATCACTACTGATGTGTGTGCAGAGGAAGTAGACATAATGAAGAAAATGAAAGTCCTTGAAACCGGGAAGGGAGCATCTTAAGAAGGTGCCAGAAGCTTCAGAGATCACCCAGAGGCAGAGGACCCAGCGGGGCACTTTGGACTTAGCACTCTGCCACCTAAAGCTGCTGTGTTCCGAGCTTTGCTATGCTTTACTCTTTAAAGAGGGAGAGACTTGGAGGTGTTCAGAGGCCAAGGCAAAGGAGATGTGAAAATGAGATACGAGTAAGGAGAAGGGTACATTGGGGGGCAGTGGAATTGGGAGGCACATATAGAAATAAGGGATCGCCAGGAGAATTACTCTAGAAGAGACTTTCTCATGCTCTGAGATGGCCAGTGGGAGCTGATTACTCAGCAGTGGTTGTAGAAAACAGGAAGTGGTGAGAGTACAGGCCATGTCCCTTAATTGTTCTTTGAAGCTAATCAAGTTCCCAGTTAAAAACCTGAGGCAGAGAAGGGCTTGTTTGGGGCCCTCATGTCAGGAGCTACAATTTGGAAACCCTATGGCAGAAGGAGCTGAGGGGCAGAATGTAGATTGCCGAGTGGTTTTGCGAGCATGGAAGGCATAAATCTGATATGGCAGCAGTCCACATTACTGTTGCATGTCCTCCAGCAGAGCTCAGCAGTTCCTTGTGAGAACTCAGAAAATGCTGATTGAAACTGAACCTGAAGGTATTGTGAATCAGGATGTTGTAAGTCAGCTACCATATTCCATGAATTCAAACTTGTAAGTGACAGAATAGATGGAATAATTCTACACTTGGCAAATGCTGTGTCTATAAACGCATGCAGCTTGTTTACTATTCAGGAACATTCTTAGGTTCTTCAGTATTGTACACTATCAACACCTAGGCACCTGCTTCTCTCCTCCCACACCATTTGCCCTAGGTATGATATTTCAATATTGTACACCATCAGTACATGGTCATCTGCTTCTCTCCTACCACCCACATATACCCAGGGTTTGCTATGTTCTTAAATCTCCCAGTGCCTGGTTTATGCCTGAAAACTTCTTTGTTTCCATTGTATCATTTCATTTAAGTATTAAAGATCTCTCAGTCAGAAAGGAGATGCATGGTCATTCCACATAAGTTGATAAATCTGAGGTAATTCTTCTTTCAGTGTTTACTGCTTATGTGACCTGCTCTGTAGAAACTTGTTTTTTTCCCTTTTTGGATGGTCAACTCTGTCTGTTCTTATAGCCTTTTATAGGCATTGCACATACCACAGTTATCATAACACTTTGCAATTTCTGTCTACTTTTGGGTTCCATTAGGATAAGCAGTGAGGTCTAGTCATTCTTCTTTTTATTTACTTTTATTTCATCCTTTTGACTGATGTAAGTTATAACCAACTGAGTGGTAGGGAGATGTAAAGTGACTGTTAGAGACATAGAAACAAGTTCCTACTGATGGTAAAAAAATTGACACACTTAAATTCTGTATTTAAAAATATTTTTATGAATTAGTTATTTCTTAAAAGGGACAGAAAATTTCTGTAAAAACTTATGACTTAGGCCAGGTTTTGTGGTACATGCTTGTAGTCCCAGCATTAGTAAGACAGAGGAAGAAGACTTGCTGCAAGTTCTAGTACCAGGTTCAGTGGTCCTGTGTTCTATAAGAAAACAGGCTGAGCAAGCCATGATGTGTAAGCCAGTAAGCAGCACTCCACCGTGGCCTCTGTATCAACTCATACCTCTAGGTTTCTGCCCAGTTTGAGCTCCTGCCTTGGCATTCACCAGTGAACTGTGACTCAGGATATGTAGCCAAATAAACCCTTTCCTTGCCAAGTTGCTTTGGTCATAGTGTTTCATCACACCAATAGAAACCATAGCTAAGAGTGACTGGCATCTTCACTGAACCTGGTACTTATGGTTAGTAAGCCACTGTGATTCTTTTGCCTTTGCACTATCCAGTTCTGGGGTCTTAGATGTGTGTGGGTTCTTTTAATGTGGATTCTGGAAATCCCAAGTCATTCATGCACAGCAAGCACCTTTATTCTCCAAGACATCTTCCCAACCCCAGAAATAGTTAAATTTTTTGTGACTGTAATAGAATTACAACATTTCTTTCTTCCCTTTCCTTCCTCCAAGCCCTCCCATACACCCTACCCCATTATTCTTCAAATTCATGCCCTCTATTTTCACCAATTTCTACTGCATGCATATATGTATATGAATATATACTTCTAAATATTGCCTGCTCAGTCTGTATAATGTTATTTGTATGTATGTTTTTTGGGCTGACTACTTGGCACTGGACAGTCAATTGTGCTCCTTTGGGGAAGACCACCTCTCCTGCACACAGTTTTCCCCATTTGTCTATTCAAGAAGAGGAGGGTGGAAAGATTTTAAGAACTAGAGGACCAGGGAATTTGCTATGAGATTGCGTAGTGATGCCATAGATTGCATAGTAATCTCCAAGCAGTATCAGAAGCTACTCTCATAAAGTCTCACCAGCATAATTACCCAAATGTGAGTTGACAAGGACAACACTGAAAATAGGTTTGTTTTTTTTTGTTGGTTTTTCGAGACAGGGTTTCTCTGTGGCTTTGGAGCCTGCGCTGGAACTAGCTCTTGTAGACCAGGCTGGTCTCGAACTCACAGAGATCCGCCTGCCTCTGCCTCCCAAGTGCTGGGATTAAAGGCGTGCCCCACCACCGCCCAGCTGAAAATAGTTTTAATAGTGTCTGGTTTTTATCGTGGAAACGTTATGGTTGGATTATCAATGGTCTAGGCAGAGGTCGTTTCTGTGTATTTCCAATTCTCACTGGGCCGGAGTCAAATGTGATGTTCCACTTCTCCCCAGTTTTGACTTTTCACTTCATCTGAAGGATTTATATGAAATAAATGTGTATGTGGATATACTGAAGTATTTATTCTGATGAAGACAACTGCTCTACTAAAATGCCTTCTGGAAATTTTGTATTTTAGACTGACATCAGAACGTCCTTGTGCAGTGAGGACTTTTTAACTCCAGTGCATTTTCTGATACTTGCTAGGCAGTGATCAGTTCTGGAATAATTACTCTCTCTGTGTGCAGTTGTCCTCTGCAGTGGCTTTCTCCAAGCTGGCATGCCACTTTCCTCTCATGCTTGACTACCAGCAGGTTATCATGCCGATTTGTCAAATTTCATGGATTGTGGATCCTGTGTCTGATGACAGTGTGGTAGTGGAGAAACATGTGACAGCATGTTACCACATGGAGCCAAAGAGCACGGAGGAGGCTCTTCCTGTTTGCAGAAGAGAGCACTGGCCGATCCTCAGAATCCTTCACTGTAAGACAGTCCACCTCAGGTTGCCAACACCTACCGTACACCACACACACAACCAATTCCCATAGAATAAAGCTAAGTATTTTTGGAAGAGATTACACTGAAAATAATTATCCTTCTTTAAATAGGAAAAGATATTTCAAGAGTTTTATTGAGTAATCTTATATTCTGTCTATAGAAATTAAGTTGAAATAACTTTACAATACTATAGATATATTTGTGATACTGGTTTTTTAGCTTCTATTACTCTTCTATTACTTCTATAAACTTTTAGTTTAAAAGATTAGATAGTATTCAGCATCAAAATCAGTTTCTTAGATGAGTGTTACCGTCTCTTCCTCCTATTCCCATCTATTTCTATTTACATCAGATAGGTAAGGCCCTGGCAGACCAAAGACAGGATTTCTATCCCAGGCTCGCTTAGGGAACAAAAGAGTCTTTACAGAAGAAGTTTGGGTGACTCACTGTCAAGCTACACCAAGCTTAAAGTGCCCTAGCCAATTAATAGGTATACCACTGGAGAGTCCCACCTCCACAAAGACAAGCCATGGGAGCTGCACACTGCAAGTTCCCCAAGGGTGACATATTGGCAGCTACAAATCCAAGAGTTTCTCCCACCACAGTTAATTGTTTGCCTCTTACAAGTCCTTGGGGTTGGAAGGAACCTGTTGGTCTCTAGAGCCTCCCCTGACCCTCCATAAGAGAGTGCTATGAGGGCAGATCTTGTGTTTCCTGCAGTTGATAGCTACTCCGTGTCAAGATGAAAGTGGTTGTAACAAACACAAAGGAGACAGCGCCACAGCTTAATTTTCAGCCATACTTTCAAAGTAATGAACAAATAAAAATATGGCTTCAAAACAATATTAATAATATCCTAGACTTATTAAATACTATTCTTATTGTGTTAAAAATATGGGATGATGGAATCAGTTCTTCATACTAATTTAGGAACATGAGTTTCCTGGTGCCTTTAGACCACATTTCTAACAGTGACCACTCGTAGAAATTGCATAGGTGAGCTGTTCACAAGACCAGCTCACTGTTATTGTCATGCTTTCTTCTAAGGAATCTGTTTTCGGTACACTAGCATAACTATTGGGAGGGATGAGGATGAAGAATCTTCCACTGAACAGCACAGGGTGTGTTTCTCTGAAGTAACCATTTGCTTCTATTTGCTACTCCTTTCATTAATACTTACCTCGGCTCAGAAAGAACTATGCTGGAAGCATTGATTTCTGGATGGTGTGAGAGGAAGTGGTTAATTTAGAATTTACTTTTTTACCACTGTGGTAATATTTCATAAGACATGTATCTGAAATCTCATTTTTTTATGGAAGATCAGACATGTGTCATTTATTATAGAAATTAGAGCAGCTGATTGAGAGAGGAAATAGAGCTGTCTGCTCTCAAACTCACCACCCAAGTCTAGTATTTGGGCAGAAAAGGGATACTAGATAACAAATATTACCTTTTAGAACAAAGGATTTTTATCTGTTTTTCTCTGCCTTTCCTGCCCCCTCCAGCCCCTAACTCCCACACATAGCCTAGGTTTGTTCAGTTTCTTATTGTCTACACAGTATGATAATTATGAAAGAAGATAAATACTGGACTTGTTCACGTCACTGCTGATAAGAACTTATGATATTTAGGGGAGTACGAAAATCTCTTAGGAACATGGCTTGAATTCCAAGTGTGTTAAGTCAGCCAGGTTTTTACCAGGATGCAGGTACTTACAGCATCATTAGCCTTTTAAATGTAAAGGTTAAAGGCCCAGAAATGAAGACAACAAATTATGCATCAGTGTTCCTCCGGGTCCCACCTAGAATTCCACCTCTTTCTTCTCCTCATTAAATATTCTCTTTCAATTTTTTTTCAAATGTGAAAAAATGATTGGTCCAATGTCCTCCAAACCACACCCCATTTCCCCTTGTACACTTATACTAAATTCAAAGACAGCATATCAATGCTGTGAGCCAACTGTACCCGCACAGCAATGAGATGCTCACCATCATCAGCCCCTGGTCCCACCTGTAATCATACTTGAGGCTGTCACTGGATATGTAGTCTATTACCCCTCTGAGTTTGTATATTCATGGACATAAAGAGTTGACGTTTCCCAGAAAAATAGTAGCAGTGTGTGTAGTTAGAAGATTTTTTTTCCCCCGCCAGGTCCTTCAGCTATTCAGTCCCAAATAAATACACAGATGATTTTATTATTATAAACGGTTTGACTTGTTGTCTGGGGATTATTATTAACTAGTTTTTACGACTTAAATTAGCCCATAATTCTTGTCTATGTTTAGCTATGTGGGTTGGCAACTTTTTTCAATAAGACATTCTTATCTTGCTTCCTCTGTGTCTTGCTGGTAACTAACTCTCTAACTTTCCTCTTCCCAGAATTCTCTTAGCCTGGATGCCCCGCCTATACTTCCTGCCTGGGTACTGGCCAATTGACATTTTATTAAACCAACATGAGTGGTAAATCTTTACAGTATACAAGAGCATTCCCTACAACCTCAGTGCTTTCTGTTTAAACAGAAGGTGATTAAGACCTGTTTAGATGATGATGTTACTATTAATGTGTAAATACATTAAACATGACTGAATTCATGGGTTTTTGTGGGGAGGGTCATTGTGGGGTTGCAGGAAAGAGAGGACAAATTGGGGAAGAAGTTGAGTCTGTACCAGAAGCACAGGACAGGGCACTGTGACCCAAGGATCCCACTTAACTGCAGAAGCGAGGGTAACGTCAGGAGCTAGGAAGCTGTTAGAATTGTATGTGACATCAGCGAGGCATCAGTGTAGTGAACATCTTAGCACATTTGCATGGTTTGCATGCACTCTGTCATGCGCAGCTTTGGGAGTGTACTCCTGCCGCTTTGTTCATTCCCTGTGGCAATGTGCTGGCACAGTTGTGCTGTTCTTTCCTTCGCCATACTGTGCCCGCTGTTCCCTGGAAAGAAACCTGCAGCTATCAGCTCAGTTATGTAGTTCGAGGAGAAAATTAGTTGCATTTTTAATGTGTCATTTTTGAAATTACATTTATCTGTTGTTTTAAAATATATGAATAGACATGGAAGTAAGCTGACGAGAAGGCCTGGAGTGTAGTGCGCTGTAGTACTGGAATATGAGAGATGATTTTCAAAGCTCACATTGTTGATGGTTGAAGGTGTGTTATGTTATTAAGGTGCTGGTATGCACTAAATCTCTGCTGTGTGTTGGAATTGTGCAAAATGTTTCTACATGCCAGCTCATTCCATCTATTCTTATGAGCCAGGAAAGGGACCATAAGTGTTTGAGTGCAAAGACCATAGCCAGTGAGAGTAGATTCAAATTGATGTATTTGACTGCATAGTCTGAGGCAGTTTTTTTTTTTTTTGGTCTTATTTTTCTTCCTGTCTCTTCTGTAGGTCTCCACACAGATGACATCCCTTTGCATGCTTTTTCTTTCTCTCCCCATCCTTCCCTTCTGTTCTCCTGTCCAGATTCTCATAGCTGACTCAGAGTTCAGTGTTGCTCTTTCTTAGGTTTCAAATTTTGTGTGTAGGAACTCAGCAGTTAAGAGTACTTGCTGCTTTTCTAGAGGAACTTAATTCAGTTCCCAGCACCCATGCTGGGCAGCTCACAGCCTCTTTATATCTCTAACTCCAGGAGTGCCAGTGTCCTCTTCTGGCTTCCAAATGCACCTCACGCATTTGGAGCGTGGACACAGACACGTACATATAAATAAGAAATATAAAACAGTAATATTTAAGTTTCTAGCATGGGGTGTTCTTTTATTCTAAGTGAATGGATAAATGCATGACAAATTGAAAGCCATAAAATATAAATATAGGAACAGAGACAGACAGAGAGGCAGTTGTTTAGGGAGGAGCTAGTTACTTGAGAGAAGGTTAAAATGTACCCTAGTATTTTTTAATTTTGTGTTTTCCGACCACTTCTTGTAGGTAGTCTTTTAAATGGCAATCATCCTATACAGTTTGAGCAGTGCCCGAATTCTAATGATTCCTCCAGAATCTTTGGAGTCATGGTCAGTGATTACACTGCTCCCCTTTCTTGCCTCTGAGGAAGTAGGTGTTTGCTGTTTCAGTTCTTGGAAGGCATTTTAAACTATTTCTAAATTTTCTTAATGTAATGCTGCTAGCAGCTTTTTTTTTTTTAAAAAATAAATGGTTCTTTGTTTGCGTGATGAGTTAGAGGCAAACTGATAAACACATCATCAAACACATCATCTGATGACTTGTAAAAAGACAAACCAATAATACCTCTGCACCCTGCCCTGAGCCTCCAGGTTACATTTTTTGTATAAGGCTGCCATTAATAAGGAAGTATCCAAAAAAAAGTGACAATGAAGGGAAAGTTATTTTTTAGATAATCTGTACTTGACTAAGACTGCTAAATACAAACATTTTTGTAATTATTCATCAAAACAATTAGAAAACTGTCTCTTTAAGTCTAAGAAAATAATGTTTAAAGAGTAAATATTTGTTTGGTTTTTAGAATGCTTCTGTCCAGACATCATCCAAGGATGGCTATGCAGAACTTCCAAGGAAAGTATGGAGTATGCCTTTTTAAAAATTACCTTTTTCCTAGTTAATATCTATTTGGCTAATATCGATTAATAAAGAATGAATATGAACATAGTTCCTAATTAAAGATTTTTGTAATTTTCTTGTGGAATGGGCATTGAGCCCAGCGCCTTCCTTGTTCATATTGGCCAGTGTTGTTTACTAAGTTACACCATAGCCTTTCTCATTCAGTGGCTTTGAGACAGCAGCTCACTGAGTTGCACAGGTCTTGAACTTAGGATCTTCTTGTTTCAGCCTCCTTAGTATCTAGATAGTGTGCCTATACTTCATGCTTTTCTACTGGACATGAACAGGTGCAGACTTCAGACAATATGGTCATTTTTGTCTTTAAGAAATGCTAGATTTGA
>JAQHUG010000151.1:2938612-3040328 GCA_028555095.1 Dicrostonyx torquatus
AATTCATTTCATGTGTGTATATGATAGAGTTTTTAATTCCTTTTATGTGTTTCCAAATTAAAAATTTAGCTTTGGATCCACCAAAACCTTTTTAATATTTTTCTTATACATCATAAAATCATAAGTTAATAGCAAATTATGTTTATATAAAATAAAGGACAAAGCCTTAAAGTAAACATGAAAAATAAACAGCTTCTACAACATTAGTATTCTTTCTTTTAAATGGAAATTTCTCCTGTTGTGATATTATTTTAATAAGCAACCACAATGATGGGTTTTCTATGTGAACTTACCAGAACTCGTATTGACCCATTTTGGTCGCTTTTATTAGGTTACTGAGTAAATATGGTTAAGCACACTCCCAAAAACCTTATTTCAGGTCTGTAAGAAGGTCACCTTATATATAAAGGATGATAATTTCCCTTCATTACTTTCATTTCCTTTGAAAACCTTTGTTGTACTCTGAGTTTTGAGAAGGTTTATAAATCTATCGTGGTAATGAATCACTACTCCAAGGCATGTTGTTTATTAAATTCTCAGGGGTTATGTAACCATGACATATTTTCACTCAGTTTGCCTCCCAGTAGAGACATATTTAAATAAGTAATCTTGTTTGGAACTATTTATGAAGTCTTTTGACTCATTTTCACTGTATAGAAAATATTAAAGTTAAAGCTGCGAGTGATTGAAGCTGTGAGCGTACTTTGATTATAAAAGAAAATGATACTCAATTAGACAATTTCATACCCATGAGAACTTTCAGCAGTTAGTGGTAGGTTGTCTATTTTAAGAACATAAATAAGACTGCAAATGGTTCCTTAGAAATATGTGTGTGCAACTCTGCTTGAAGATGTGTTCCCTTAATTTCCAGTGGCGTCATCCCATGATTGACAGCTGAAGACATTGCATTGATTTCTTAATACCTGACAGCCTATACAACCCCAGGACAAATTGGTGAGATCCTAGTTCATGAAAAAATGGTGCTAAAAAGAGCCTTTCTTCAGGTTTCCTCTTTTTTAACTGTGTGCTCCATCAGAGTGCAATAAAAGTAGATTGATGGCTTACAGTAGAAAGAATATAGTTAAACCACAGTTTTCTACTAACAGTAATCAAGATTGTTGAGTGAGTTTTTAAAGTTAATCTTTTTGCTACATTTCTTTGAGAATGCAGTTTCCCTAGCTTTAATTGCTCCCACTTAAAAATCACATCAACTAGAAGATTCCATTTAGTCAGATAGGGAAAAAAAATCCCTATATATTATGAGCGTAAAAGTAATCATTGAATTTGGTTTGGTGTATTATAGTATTGCAGATATTTTTAATACCCAGGTGCTCCTGTTGAAATTATATTATCAAAAGGCTCCTTTCCCTATAGTTGCCATGTAGAAATCTACATTGGTAGCTATAGTCCCTTGTGTTTTAGAGTTGCTTTCTGTGGCTACTGTTGTGTTATCTATATCCCATTAAAAATTAAAACTGCCTGTAATAAAATTGTAGTACAGATCTTCATATAATTTTTAACTGTGCTTATTGATTTTTGCTATTTTAAGCTGTATTCATGGCAAAGCCTCAGAGTGTTGTGTTAAGCTGTAAGTTATGCAAAGGGACAAATTATTGTCACTGTATTAACCCTTTCTCTTTTAATCTGTTCCATTGCCTTCTTTAGTGTGTGTGTGTGTATGTATGTGTGCATGTGTGTGTATGTATGTGTGTGCATGTATGTGTGTATGTGTGTGGGTGTTAGCTGTGAAGCTGCTTCAAGTAATTATTATATTGGAGAAAACAGTATCTGCAATGAAGAACATAAAATATGGCTTCCCATTACAATGGGAAACTCAGTGGAAACAAAGAATCATAGATGGATGATTACAGTTTTGAGGTAATCATGCTTTAAGGAGAAATTTTTAATAATTGGTTAAGCAGAGAAAAGAAAAAGGATTGCTTGATGAAAACTGACAACTCTCAAAAAACCACAGGAGGCTATTACACAAAAGTGTCTCACTGTGAGGATGCATTTACATGGCATATTCTTAAAAACCATTTTAATTCATTTTTCTTTTTTATTAGATTGATTTTGTAAAAATAAACTGGTTTTAAGCAAACTTTTAAGGTGTTACAAACTGCATTTCCAATTCCACATATTTCCTGAAGTTTAAAAAAAAAAGAATGCTAGGTGTCATCCAAGGTTTTCACCAATACTTTCTGTGGAATTCTCTCCTGGCTTAAATTTCCAGCAGTCCTGAGTGTTCCTTTCTTACCTTCTTCAGGATTCTGAAAGTCTCCATTTCCCCAAGGCCTCACTAACCCCTGAAACCCATTCCTATTAAGCCAGTTCTATCCTGCATTTCACTCACCCCAGTAAGAGTGAGTAGAACATTTCTGTCTGCTTGTGCCAGCCCAGCTACACTAGCGATTATAGTTCAGACAGTATGATGGCAACACTTCAGGAACAGTTCGGTCATCATTATAGACCTTGGGTGTCAGAACTTAGCAGTGGACTCACTGTAGCCTTTGCTTGAACTACAGAGAGGATGCAGCCTGGGAATTACCAGTTCATGTTTGCTTCTCCCCCCCCCATCTATTAGTGTAAGGAAGTGAACAAGCAAACAAAACACACATGTACATAGTAATAAGAGCCTAGTACAGAGAGTAAGGTGGAAACTGCATTGTTTGGAAGGTGTTGGCATGCCAAGACTTGTGGTGAACTTATATGGACTCCTTGACCGTTTATTATATCTTTAAATACTAAGGTATTTATTATTATTATTATTGTTATTATTATCTAGATAAATCTTTCAGTGAGCTGAATACCATACTAACCCTGGCAATGTAAAATTCTGTGCCTTGACTTGTGAGCTGGCAATCCTATTCATCCTGTAGCTGGCCCATGGCTATCTATGATAATCAGTGATGGACATACACATAGAATATTACCCATGACCGTTGGCGTAATACAGACCAGCAGTTTCTTCTAGTGGTGTAGCCCCCTAGAAAGTTATTAAAAGTCACTTTTAATATGCAGTATATGTATTCTGTTTTAAATTGGGTAAAGATTTCAGGTTTATTCCTTTATTAGCTACATTTTAAAGAATATGTAGTGGTCTAATGCAGTAGACCAAATATTGAATATGAAGAGAGATGTGCTGAATCTTACCTTGCTTCACCTTACAGAACACCCAGATAGTCCCTAAGGAAATTTGCCGTTGGGCTAATATATGCCAAGTTCTAACCTAGAGCCCAAAGTACCCCCCCTCAACCTGATTTTAAAACTGATCAAATTAGAAGCTAAATTATGCTCTGAACTATAGTCAAGCCATGTTCCATTAGCATGGCACCTTAGTACTATCTCTGGTCCACAGCTGGCCAGAAGCTGCTTGCCTCTGCATCTCTTGTTACTGACCATGATTGCTGTAGGGGGAATTCTCAAAATCCCATTCCATCAGAGCAATCTAAAATTAGGGAGTTGAGAAATAGGAATTTTTACTTGTGGGCTTTCAGCATTTATGTTGACTCTTTGGACGTTTTGGACTGTGAGGACTTACAGGTGTGGTGTTTAATTTGGGTTCATGCCTTGGGGAGACAGAAGATCGTGTTTGGATAAAGGAAACTCAATTTCTAATCCCTGAGCTTTGGTTGCCCTTTGAATGGTAGTGTTGTGTCATAAATCTCTGCTCTCCCAGTTAATAAAGGATCCCTTTCCTCACACATTTAAATTTTTACCAGGCTCTAGTTATGTTAATGAATTGTATATGCAAATATCAACCAGAGCGTCTAAGTGTAGCCTATCAAAGCTACCTCCATCATTTACAACCATCTGCCATCTAATATGGTTGCATTACCTTCTGCAGTTCCTATTTCACCAGTAGTCACTGGAGCTACCTATAAACTCTAAACAGCACATCTAGAACATTTTCTTTCTAAGTTAAATTCCAATTAGTATGTGCTATTTGTTATGTGATTTCCTTTTATTGATTCTTTAGGAACTTTCACAAACTTTCAGTTTATTTTTATTTATCTGTTCTTTCTCTCTGGACAGTAAATATCCCCAGAAGTTAAGATCACTTATTTATCTTGTGTTACATTATATTTTTCTTAATTGTTTGTAGATCTGAGATTTGAAATATAGCTTTAAAAAATAAAATGTAGGAGTTTTGCATCTTCTACTACCCATGAAACTAGAAGGAAATGATTGTTAGTTCGTTCTCAGGTCATTGCTCGTTTTCTTAGGTGACGAGCTGCATAATTACAGGTTAGTTGGATGTAGAATTCAAAATCTACCTAAGCTATTACCCTAGCTGCTCTCTTTTTTCAAAAACAGGATATTTGATTGCAACTAAATTGTGAAGTTCTAAAGCAGTGTTAGCTAAATTTTTTACTATGTCAGCAAGCAGAATATTGTTTGCACTTCTTTCCTTTTTAAATGCTGCTCAGGGAGCTGCGTAAGTTATAATTGATGCACAGAAGAGATTTCAAATTTTATATGCCTATAAATTGGCACTGCTACATAGACTAGAAAGATGAGATTGGAGAAGTTATTTTCCCGTGAGAATGATACAAATTACTGTCAAACTGTTTATGCTTGCTGTAAAAATATTTTCAGTGTACAGGTATTTGCTTAGTAGCTGGGTAGCATTCTTAATAAAGTACAGCATTTTGAGCCAAAGTGAAATATTTTTCCATAGCATTACATATTGTAGTATTGCCATTTTAGTCACTGCAGCATCTAAATACCTGTAATTATGTCTGTTCTTTACAATTCAGATACATTTGCTTAAGTGTAGAGTTTGTCATTGTTGAGGAACTGTGGAGTTTGTACAGTCTACCTTCCTATTTTACATGTGAAGAGCTGGAAGCTTGGAGGAATTAACTAATAAGTCAAGGTCAAAGACCTAGAAATTTGCATGTTTAGAACTGAAGCTCATTTTTTTCCCTGCTCCTTTACTACTTTTCTGGTACACCTCATATCTTATAAACCCTTGTGTTTAATATGCATTCAAATAATAGAGATATCTCTCCTTTTTAGCTCACACTTAGCCTTCATATGATTTAGAACCTTCAGTGTTTAAGACAAATCTAAAGCACTTAAGTCAAGAGAATTTTGAAAACAAAGACAAAAAGTAAACAAATGCCTTGTTTGTCTTACTGTGCTAAGTTTAATGATGTCAGCATTAGGAACATGAAGTGATTCTCTACTCAAAATAAGCAAACTGTCACTGACTCTGACTGGGTTGGTTCATCCTCTAATGTGGTTTCAAATGGGAACTGATTAGTGCATGCTCTGTAGGCTGGATTCAGGCAAAAACACACAGACTGTGGTACACAGGACAGTAACATCTTACATTCTGTATATACAGACTGACTTTGAGCACTTTAGGACCACAGATTCTCATTTTCCTTCCCCTTTACCAAATAACACAGTCTCATTTTAAAAAAGAAAATCCTGGAAAGCAAGGTTTTTTGTATGCTTGTTTGTTTTTTGTTTTGTTTTGTTTTACATCAAAGTCATCAGATGGTCATGTTTTAGTGCTATTTATTTTTAAATTTGTGGGTGGATAAGACATCGCTGCCCTCCTAAAGGTAGGTCGCCTTGCCTTCCTCAGCTGTTGTTACGTTCTTTTTTGTAGCTTTGCCTGTGTGGGAGGGAAAAAGCTATTTCAACATAGATGCTTATTAGCAATTTCTAGAAAACCTTCCCCCCCCCCTTTTTTTAAATAGTATTAGCCTTGGCTTTTGTGCAGAAGGATTTCTACAGACTGTGTGGTGGTAGTTTTGAAAAGAAAAAACTGAAAATTCTTACCCAAACTAGAGCCACAACCACCTAAAAAAGTCTTTCCTAAGAGATGTAGTGTGGTACAGTGACTGGATAGAGGGTAAAGCCAGAGAGAAGGTAAGAAGCAGCCAGACAGGAGCCTCTTCGTTCCGACCTTTGGCAACAAAGTGAGGTCATGTGTTGGGAGTGCTGGAACCAGATGCTCAGAAGGGAATGTTAGGCTAATGAGTATGATAGCTCTGCCAGCATCCAGAGGTGTCTGTTAGGGATACATCCCCTTCCATGTGCTTTCTGTTGTGTTATTGGAGTGAGAAACCTAAGGAGCAGCAGAGGTGGTGTTTTCTGGGCAGCTCTTTGTGGGCATTTTTTAATAACACTTTCTGGGGTGGGAGTCATGAAAAATGCTACTTGTATTTGCCTTATTGACATTGCATATTGTGGGGGTCCAAAAATGTGAGCCTATTTTTATCTTGTCTGAATGTCAGAGAGTTTTTGCTTGTTCAAAGTTGTTGACAACAAGTGTGGCTACACACCCTGACCTAGTGTGT
The DNA here is from genome assembly GCA_028555095.1 of Dicrostonyx torquatus. Taxonomy (NCBI): domain Eukaryota; kingdom Metazoa; phylum Chordata; class Mammalia; order Rodentia; family Cricetidae; genus Dicrostonyx; species Dicrostonyx torquatus. Next base: position 2,944,930 of record JAQHUG010000151.1, read on the forward strand.
GGTTACTTGGTATTTGGGACATTAAGATGGCCTTTACAGGTTGATCCACTCCACCCTGACCAATGGTCACAAAATTCAGGCAAACTTCTGCTCCTTTTGAATTAAGAGGTTTTGACCTTGGGAGTGGCTGCCTTCTGGATACTTGGTCTAGGGTGGTTTCACTGCCTAGCCAACAGAATTCTTTTCTCAAGGATTAATGACTTGATGTCTCAAGTATTGAAGCAAGTAACTGTTCTAGTTGTCCTTTGTATTATGTTAAAACAGTCTTTTTCTTCTTTCCCCTGTTGTATTGGGGTCTAAAATGTATGGAAAATTGAACAAGGGCACATTTCAGTATTCCCTGGAGCTCCATCCTGGTACTCTATTATGTTTCTGTTATATTTTCACTCGTGTCTTCATTCTTTTTACTTATTTTTCTAATCCCCGTGCCCCTACCTTGGTAAGTGGTATTTTTGTCAAAGCTGGTCCCTAACAGTATATATGTTACTGTAATGTCTTTGTGTGTGCTTCTATGTGCATGTGTATGTGTTAATGTACAGTTGGTATAGATTTTTAAATGTTAGCTTTCTAGCGTTAGGAATTTCTCAATAACGATTTTGTTGTTGCTTCTTTCCTTTGTATTCGTGTAGTCGCAGCCCTGTAAACCATTTTAGGTGGCTCCTTTAAGGGAAATTAATAAGTGAACTTTTCAAAATATGCTACCGGTATTTATCTTTCCATTAGGTTGCAATGCCTCTACTTCATGAGTTTTTACAAAAACCTAAAAATAAGGTGTGGTTATTAAGAAGATGGAATGAGGAGCAGGCTGACTGAATTTGAATCTTGGCTCTTTTACAAATCAGTTATGTACTATTTGCAAGATATTTAACTTTTGTATGCCTCAGTGTCCTTGTATTTAAAAATGGAGAAAGGATAGCATCTATTTTATAGACTTTGCATAAAGATATATATTCCTAAAGTATTGTTTTATAAATAGCGCAAATCATATAAAACTATAATTCATGATGTGTACTATTTAATGTAAGACCTTGCTATTGATGCTGTTGGTGTTTTCATCCTAAAGAACTGATATATTTTTGGAGTATGATTTTGGAATTCAAGGATGATTTACTGATTTGACTCTGTCCTTCTAGTAGGTAGGATTGGAGCTTACCAGATGTCATAGCTTTAGATTAGAGTAGATGTAAAATTTCAGAGCAGTACCATTTCTTAGCATCTTAAGATAAGTTGAGGAGCTGGGCACAAAGGCACATTCCTGTAATTCCAGCACTCTGAAGGCACACAAAGGAGTTCACTTGTTCAAGGCTGACATGCACTTCATAGAGAGACCCTATTTCAACAAAGAAGAAAGAGAGGACGAGAGGGAAGAGGAGAACGAACAACAGCTTTCAACTTGTAAACACATTTTATATCTACTAATTTATGTTGCCATTTTTTTCTTTTTCTACAGTAAGCCTTACTGAAATCTCTATGAACTTCCTGTAGACAACTTAGAAAGATAGCCTTTCACAGTTTCCAATATTGTCACATCTTCGTGTGTGGGGTGCAGGTTGTGTATTCTTCACCATCTTGTCATGTTTCCTGTTGTCAAATTTCATTGGACTATTTTCTTCTGTAGTACTAGGAACTGAAGCCAGGTCAGTGTAAATGAAAGGAAGTGCTGTATGTACTTCTGCTGTATCCCCAGCCCCTAAGATCCTCCTAATGTTCTACGTTTATTTAGAAACTGTAACAAATAAGAGCTGAACTTAAATTCTTTAATCCTTTAAACTTTTGGGTTTGTTTTTTGTAATGGCTTATGTTCTCACTTTTAAAAAACATAAAAGTTGTGTGATTTATTCTTTATTTTTATGCCCCCAGGTCCTATCCTGGACACTAAGGATATGTTGAGTAAACTTTTGGATGAGATTGTTAGCTTAAAAGTTTATTTTTGTCTGTGTTACAGGGATTTCATGCTCTTAAGTTTTTGATTGTGCTGAAGATTCAACCCAGAGCCTTTCGCATGCTAGGCAAATACTGCACCAACTGAGCTCCATTCTCAGTTGATCTTAATTGTTAAAAGATCAAAGCACACATTGAACCCACAAGGCTGTTATTTATGTTATGTCTTTAAAATATTTTTATTCTCGTCCATGAATTAAATAGTTATTAAATGCAGTGGTCAAATTTGAAGCACATTTTACAACAGTGAGATTAAGCACATGGTCTTATGTGATTTCCACCTTGATATAGACCACCTGAATTTAGCTAGGCCTGTTCAATCTATGTACCAATCTTTTGGGGTGTTTTTTTTTCCTTCTGTAATCAAAACTGACCCCCAAAGTAGGAGATTGTTGCTGTATACCTTACAAAATCAAGCCTAAACACATTGGTAGATGGATTAGGCTTACTACATTTGTGGAAGGCTGTTTTTGAGGAAGCACAAATTCAGAAAAGGCTGTGAAGGTCATGGATGTGCTACTCTCTATGACATCAACAAGCTTTTGCTGATCTTTTATCCTGTAGCCTGGCACCGCACTGTTGATCAGCCTCTTTGTTCCAAAAGGCTAAGGAACTGGAACAGGACACTTCTACCCTCCTCTGCCTGTAGGAAGCTTTAAGGTGCTGTTCTCAAGTCAGTTGCCCTCATCTACCACATCGCTTTTGGAATGAGATGAAGGGTACATGAATGTTAATTGTGAGCCCAGCACTGGTAGCACAGTGCAGCATATGTTAACAATGCAGAGACTTAATGGCAAGTACACAATTAGAAGCAAGGCTAATGCCAGAACCTGATCAAGCCATACTTGGAGCCAGTGGCTCTCTTCAAATCTCTATTTCCTAGATATTTATACCATGGGAACAAAATCATGGGATCATTTTTAGTGAATTTTGGTCCCTAGAGTTACTTGAAAAACACAGTGATATGATAAGGAATTGGTTTTGTTGTTATAATGGAAGGGGTCAATTAATTTCAAAATAAATAACTGTGTTGGCTACACTTTTCATAGAGCTTTCTGTACAGTGCTTAATTCAAGAAATAACTTATTAGAGAGACAACTCTTCTTCATTAGAGTAGTAGGTGTTTTTATTTAATTATCTGACAAAAATATAAATGATGCAATTTCATTAATCCTGGTAAGTCTGTATCCCAGGACTTTATGCATTTAGTCTTTGATGAGAGGGAAACAAAAACAAACTCTTTCTGAAGTTGAGGGTCCTGATTTTCTCAGTGTTAACAATGGGCCCTATTATGCTGCTTCCAGCTGAGAAGGGCTAGGAAGAACTTCACAGCTGGCTGGACACCTGACATGCCCAAGGCAGGCACTGTGACCTGTTCATAGAGCTGTGGTTCTTCCTGGGGAGAGCAGCAGTTTCCATTCCCCAAAGTGCTTAATTTATTCCAGGCTCTGCAAAAATATGTTTGGTGATTTGGGACTAGTGGCATTCCCTGTGCACAACCTCAGGACATGATTATCCACACCAGGGTCAGGTAGGATCTTCCTATTTGACCTTGTAGAATTTTCACCCTGGGCACTTAACAAGAGCAATAGGGTTGGCTGGAATATCAGAGTCTCTTCTTGAATTTATGTATACTATGTCTTCCTTTGCATCTATGAGAGCCTTGCCTCATAAAATCCATTAACTCAGTGAATTGTTGAAGATATTAATATATGAATCAGAAAATCATAGTTTTAGAATGTTTTCCTTTAGTACACATATGTTCTTTGAATTCATAATATATATATATATATATGCAACACAGAAATAAAACAGGACACAATAGCTTGCTCCTAAGGCAGGAAAAATCTGGAGACATGGAGGAATTGAGAAACAAATAGAAGAAAAAGAATGAATACAGTCATAAGATTTCCTTAAATGCAAAGAATGAGTCTGAGAGAGGAAGAGAGAGAGAGAGAGAGAGAGAGAGAGAACAAGCACAATTAGGAAGCTTTTTGTGTAGTTGCAAACTGCCCCACATGTAGAGTGTTTGAACATGATGGAAGCTTGATGACAGGACCAATTTCTGCCAGGCAGGCCAAACTGGTGTCTTCTTAGCTGTACTAGCTTCTATTGAGTAGTTGATTGGTAGATACATATTGAGTATGAGTGTAGGAATTAGTGAACCATGCATATGCCTGGGGTTTTAAGAGAAAAGAATATGGTATTTTTATGAGAAAAATGCAAACCGTTTCTCTGAGGACCCTCAAAATTTCATGGGGCGGAATATTCTATCTTGTTAAGGTAGTCTTTTTTCAAGTGTTATGTGATATCACCAAGTAGTGGAAATTTCTGTCACCTGTAACCATTTTCTTTTCTTTCATTTTTCTTTGTTTGTTTTGAGACAGGGTGTCACTGTAGCTATTGAGCCTGACCTCGAGCTAACTAACTCTTGTAGACCAGGCTGGCCTCAAATTTATAGAGATCACTTGCCTCTGCCTCCTGAGTGCTGGGATTAAAGGTGTGCAGCATCATCGCCCAGCTCCATTTTTATTTCTCATCATGCCCAGCATCCTGAAAAGCATCTGTGTCTGGCTCTCTAATGCAGCAGTTCCTAAACTGTTCTCTTTTAACATTTTCTATTCTGTAATGTGTTCGTGAGCAGTAAGTTAAGTTCCTTATTGAAAACAAATGAATGAGACATGGTTTTAGCTTATAAAGCTTCTTACAAACCTTTAGTACTGTATGTGGGGAATTTCCAGATTACATACATACATATATACATAGCCTCATGGAAAACGTTAATATCTCAGGTTTGTTAGATGATTATCTTTCATAAGTTCTTACCATTTGAATTGTGCTCATCTCTTGATTGGTGAAATTAGTGGTTTCACTGAGTCATTTGAACTTTTAATCTTTAAGGGTCTTTGATATGTGAGATAGATAAGTAGCAGTTCCAGTATCATAATTAATAATCTTTTTTGAATAGTCTTAAATCATAAAGCTGGGTAGTTATTAGACTTTAAGCTGAATTTACAAAATATAGGTAAATGTATTTATTAGAGGTATATTTAAAACATTTTTATTTCTTCCAGGGTGATCAAATCGGCTTATTTAATTGACAGATTCAATTCCTCTAAACATTTCAAACATTTTCATATTGATTAAATTTGTTTCTATTCCAAACTAAACCTTACCAATATGTTTCATTTTCTCAAACACTTTTAACCCCTTATAAAGCAGCCTTATAAATCTAACCAAAATCCACCGACACACTACTGTGGACTGAAAAGGCCTCAATTGTGCTTTACTCAGGTATTATCAAGCACTGCATATACATTACTCAAAATAAAATGCCCTTAAATATTTCAAATTAAAATTTCAAGTTTACTATTAGCTTATTTTAATTATAAATGAAAATATCAGATTTTCTCTGTAAGATTCCTCTTAAATGTTTCAAACATTGTAAATATTGGGCAAAGTATTTCTAGCTTTCTCAAAAGTATGAAAAGTATATTTTTGGTCTACATCTTGATTTCATGTGTTTTTCTTCTTTCAGGTTGCAGGGTTGCTCACCTGATGAGGCCTGAGACTTATGTCAGCCATGCTAAAGACATGGGTGCAGGGTTGGCCCTAAAACTAGGGATTGAACAGCTTGGTGTATTCCACTGTGGCCCTGCCTGAAGTGCTTCTTAGCGAATAGTGTGTTTTCATTGCTATAACTTTTTCTTGAAAACTGTGTCTTGATTCCCTCATTTCATTACTTGTTGTCTTAACCTGTTAAAGCTCTAATTGTCCAGTTTGAGTTTGTGGAGTTCTCTATCCCTAAAGCATTACCCAACTTGATTTCCACTCATTTTGGATATTATTCTCCTGTCTGTCTCTGGTACGCTGTTCTCACCACTGTGCTGAGAGTGGTCCGAGGTCCTTGTTATGATCACCATCATGTTCTTCCTTCCTTAACTTTGTTATTTCTCTAGTTGACTTTTAACCTCCCTTCTCTCCCTCCCTCATTCGCTCCTCTTTTTTCTTTTGTGAAACACATTTCTTCTAGGCCAGTTGTATTCATTGTCATCTTTATTTTAAATATGATTTCTATTTTTCCATATTTTTTCTCCCAAGCCATGTCTGATTTATTAAAATTTAAGCTAATGTTTATTTAACTTGAAAATAAATCAAAACAGTCCTCGAAGTTTTGCTCTGCTGTTTTGTGTGTGTGTATGTTTTAGAGAACAGCATTCAAGGTGCTCTTTGACTTTCGTATGTTATGCAAGGTTGCTGTTTGAAGTGCATCCTATTGCCAAAGTATGTTTCTATAGGTGTAAAGACTTGCAGATGAGTAGTCAGGTGCTGTATCTGCATGTGGGGAGCCACATGAGGAGGAACAAGGGAGGCTTCTCTTGTGCCTCTGACAGCTTCAGTTCTTCCTTCTCATCTTACTCAAGTACATTTTCACTGATGCCGTCTATAAATCTGGGTCATTTTGTGGAACTGCTCAAAGGAATACATTTTTAATGTTTAATTAGTGCTAAAAATATGAAACCTGAGATTTTACTCTTTTTTTTTTTCTTAGAAAGATGGTGAAAATTCTTTGTTCATGCCGACTTGTCTCTAACACCTTAAGCTGGGCTACGTCTGGGTGGGTCTGTTCTTTCCCATCTATGCTAGTTCACACCGCTTGTATGTAATGACTCCCATGAGATGGGCATAGGCACATGAATCCAGTGGTGACTGTGGAAATGTTAGTTTAAGAATTAAATAAAAAAATCAAAATATATATACTAAAATGTGTAACAACACATAAAATCATCAGAATTTGAAAAAAATTTAGATTTGAAATTCAGTGAATAACACTCGTGTTTCTCCTAGATTTTTTTCTCCCCTGTAGTGCAAGCTTTCATGTTTTAGTCTTGGTGTGAGGAAGAAGCAACCACGTTGTTTACGTCACTTGAGAGCTCCCATCCTATCAGGGCACTGCACCTGGATAATATAGGTACCTTCATACATTTTCTAATAGTTACTCCCAGCTCTTTCACATACATCTTGAATTTACCAATTATCAGGTGATTGATGCAATCATCAATTGCTTAGGGATTATGATTTCGTTTATCCTCAACAAGTGCATGCTAGCTTAAAATGGCTTCCCCCCTTTTTTCTGTATTTCTGTATAAGATTAGAGGCACTTTTTTTAATATTCCAGATAAGAAAAGAAATATGCAACATGTTTGTCATTTTCCGTGGGTCTCTGGGCTTAGGACATGAAATTCTATCCAACAGCATGAGAGTAATATTAAAAAATGATGTAGTATCAAAGTCCATGGCAAATATGTTTCCTGTAAGAGTTGAAATATGCTGGATAGTTGCAGCAGTGTGATTAGCATTCAGTAGCTTGCCTCTACTTTCCTTCTCAGGCATGTGAAAGCTTACCGAGCCTGAAACATTTGCATTGTGCCATGCATTTGTGTGCTCCACCCAGTCCCAGGGAGAGTTATACAGCTTTGATTGTATTTCTGATATACTCAATTTGAAAGACAAATGTTCACATAAGAGTATAAAAGTCACTTAGCCCACTCCACTATGACAAACAGCATGAGGTCCATGAACATACAGCTTTATTTCTCATTATGGGCTATAATATTATTTTCCTGCTTAGTTTGTTTCAATTACATACTAGTGATATGTGCCTGAATGTCTCTCAGTAACAACATTCAACCAATATAAATGATGATTTATTGTGCTTGATGTCATACCAAATTTATAATAATTTGGAAACTAGAAAAAGTGAATTTTAAGGTGCTCCCTCAGACAGAAAGAACACAAAACAGATCCCCACTACTTCAATAAATTCATAATTGATTGTAAAATTTGGGAAGTTGTAGTATGTGAAACGGGCAAATTTTATTTTCACAAAAATGGAGAAGAAACTTTGTGGAGGTGCTGTGTGTGTGTGTGTGTGTGTGTGTGTGTTTATATTATAGAGAACAACATTCAAGGTGCTCTTTGACTTTTGCATATGTTATGCAGGGTTGCTGTTTGAAGTGCATCCTATTGCCAAAGTGTGTTTCTATAGGTGTAAAGACTTGCAGATGAGTATTTTATTTAAGTGACTTCTGATAATAAGAATTACAAATGTCTTTTATTTGCAAAAGCTGTAAAATCACAAACTAAATTTTATTACTTTATATATATTCCTCAATTTGGTTGTACTTTTTCTTTTGAAAAATCACTTTTCGAAAGCAGCTGTGTTTCTAGAGGGTTAGTTCAGACTGAGGAAATAGTGAATAGAATGACTTGGGTAAACACTTCCCAGTTTTAGAGGAGACAGAGTTAAAACCTTTGAAGTGTTGAATGTTTCATTCTATGGGAATATTCCTCAGAGAGACAGCTTAGCTTTGAAAGGCTGACTGAGCATCTGTTGGGGGTTCCTCAGTAGTTGTCTTCTGAGGATTATGTTTCATTCTGGAGCCATCTTTTTCTTTCCCCTGTCTCCTTGTCTTTTCTGCTTACTGGACTGACTTCTGTTTTCGCCTCCATTTATATTTACTCCCACCCTTGAAACATTGCACACAACACTTAAGAAAATATAATTATCCCCAAAAAGATTATTTTTCAATTCTATGCAATGATTGAATTTATTATATATTGACAATGTAAGCTTAGGCATCTTAAAGCTATTGTAGCATGTAAGATGAGCGGGCTGCTGAGGATGGTGGCCCTTTGTTCCCTCCCTGCCGCCCTGCTAGCTTATACCCAAAATAACCACACAGAAACTGTATTCATTTAAACACTGCCTGGCCCATTATCTCTAGCCTCTTATTGGCTAATTCTGTATTCATTTAAACACTGCCTGGCCCATTATCTCTAGCCTCTTATTGGCTAATTCTCACATCTTGATTTAACCCATCTCTAGCCCAGAAAGCCAGCATTTTGAAACTGCCACAGCTCCCCACCCCCAACTTCAGCTGAATCAGGAAAATCTCTCCGAAAGCAGCTGCAGCAAACACAAGAAGCTGTGTTAAACTCCATATTCTTCTTGAAGCTCTCTCAGATTTTATGTGGATTTATTTGACCACGTGGGCGCCACTCTGTTCCTCCTGTTACAGTAGCAAGTATTCTTATCCTCTCAGCTGAGACTGAGGGGCTCTGATCTCTCCCCCTTTGCAATATTTGCATGACGTAGATGAAGGGTGCTCTTCATCAATTTGCCTCTCTGAGACCCCTGCTTTGTTCACTGTCTGACAGCAGGTTTATGCCACAGTGTTGATGTGAGGCACACACTGCCCAAATATCTGTAACCATAAGGGCCATGTTTGACAACTACTGCTTGAGAGTTTACTATGTGATCATCTTTTGTTGTCACTGGAAACAGTGGAGAGTGGTTCAGAGTGTAGTGAGGACACTAGCGTGTGCATTTTTGTATACCGGGAGATTGTTTAAAATGAAAAATAGTTTTGAGGGATCAAAAAGTTTTAGAAAGGTTGTTTGCAAAATTTGACATTTAATTGAATTTTGTACACAAAAATATTCAATAAATACTATGGATAAAGTATCCATCCAGTAATTTGTTAGTATATTCTGTTGAAAGTTGCTAACACATTTTTTATTTTATATCAAGAAAATGCAGTTTATATACATGACTTTTGGAATACTCGGCTGTATTTGCATGTCCTGCTGTGTATATATTTACAGAAAATTCCAAAGTACCTCTCCTGTAGTGTTGATATCTGTGTTATAAACCTTGCTTATTCACCATTATCATATCAAAAGTTTAGAAATGCTGATTTTAATCAACCCTTAAAAATATATTCCCTAACCTTTCACCCTCTTTTTCTTTTTTCTTCTTTCTGTCTTTCTTTTTATTTTATATTTTATTTCTTTGAAGTTATCCTTGTTCATATTTTGAAATGCAGTGTCTGTAGATAGTTATTTATATGTATGAATTCACTGGTTCATTCTAGTGCGAAATAGGTCATTCTGGAACAGTGAGAAATGTGATTGCTGAATTTCAAGCAGTTTTTGCTGCTCAGCTGGATCTGAAGCAAAAGAAAAGGGGTCAGGACAGCACTTGTTGAAGATTTCTTGGTGCCATTGTCCAAGTAAGAGACTCACTTGGCACTACTGATTGTGGGATCTTCCCTGTTCGGGAGGAAGGGGAAGGTTGAGGCTCCAAGGCTAACAGCATTTGGCACATTTTTGCTAACTACTTGCTGATAACAAGAACATAAAAGCTCATCTTCATTAAGATGCTGGATATTTATTTTTCCTTAAATTATTAAGTATAGTCATCAGTGATAATATCAAATATTTTCGGCACAAACCTGCTACTTTTATTGGAATAAAATACTATAAAAGGGTAGAAGACTGATACAGGGTTGATGAGTGATGATTCTAATCAAAAATGACAAACCTTTTAACAAGAAAAAGAACAGTACTTTGGAAAAAACTTCATTATTCAAATTTTGAAAAGTGAAATTATTCAACCCTGTACCTTCCTATCCTGTGTGGAAATGAACATGCTAAGCAGGTACCTACATTCAAGCAAACTCGATAAAGGGCCCATTAATTAAAATTAATTCTCATTATCAAATGCATGCATTAATTCCTAGGTTTTGTTGTGTTAATAACAGCTCTAATGAACTATAATCATTTTTATTAGTACCTATTTGATAAATTTCAGAAGTTTTCTATTCGGAAATACTCTGTTTTAGCCTATTTTAATTATTACTATACATACATTTTCTGCATTTAAAAACAAAAACAAATATAATGTATTATTGAAGAATTTATTTCAAATTAAACTCAAAGAAAGGATCATATGAGAGATTGATTCAAAAGTATGCTTCAGGTTCTGCCTGGGTGTTCTTGAATCAAATGGCTTTTCTCATATGAATTTTAAAACAAGTGAGTGAAAATGAGCTGATAGAGCAGCAGGAGAGCTCTGCTTGGCTGGCCAGGGAGCAGGGAGCCAGCCTTAACTAGGTCCTTGGCATCAGGGCTGCATGGGAACACAGTCACACCTTCATGCCTGGGACCAGTGATGCTTTATTGCTTCATTGACCTGGAAGTCAGAAGAAAATAAAGGCATTAAATCTATCTCATGAAAGACCATTAGACAAAGATCTTTACTATCAGACAAGAAATCCTTTTTTCTGTTTTCACTAGAGTGAGTGGGTTTTTTTTCCTTAACTCCCACTACACTTGCCCATATGGGTTTAATGAACTGATTATTAGGAAAATGATTTCTATAAAAGTGACATTTCAAAGGTACAGAAACACATTTCAATCACAGATTATTCTTATATTTATATAACTTGTTTTATTTAGTGTATACAGAGTTTAATTGAGTAGCCCTGCATGGCTGAGAAACTTAGCAGTAAGATAGAAGTATACTACTTCATAGGGGAAATAAATATTTTCCTTCCCTATCTTTTGCTGTGTTTACAACTGAGGATCTTGTGACAAGAGATAGGTTAGCAAGAGAAGAGTATTTTCGGTTTTATGCAGCATAGCAGCCTTTGAAATGAAGCCCTATGAAAATGGAAAACCAGTGTGTTCTTTTTCTGCTGGGTTTGATGAGTAAGACGATAGTCATGGAGTTGAATGGAAAGGAGGCGGTATGGTCATCATTTATCAGCTTCAGGGAACTTGTCAAAACCCATTTGTTCAGAAGCTTTTTGGTGTCTCTGTATCTTCAGAGATAAGAATTCCTGCTTTTTCTGGAGATTGGGAGGGTTTACTCACAATAGTCAGGACAGCTCAGGGGAAGGTCAGGGCAGTTCTTCTCAGGCTTTGTGATGTGCTTCTGAACAGAAGTAGGGGAGGAAACTTAGAGACACCATCTGATCTGGGTGTTGCTCACATATGAAGGCACCATATTTGAGGAAATACATTCTGATGCACAACAGTTTACCCCAGAGTTCTGTGCCCTCTGCTTCAAATGCTGCTGTGTACTTCCCCTTTTTCCCTTTTACGTTTTGGAGTGCGCCTTTAGGTTTGTGGGAAACCAGCCAGAATGATAGGACTTCCTATAAGTTAGTTGTCTGAGTTCAAGACACAGACCTATGATTTTTAAGGAGCCTAGGAAAAAGCAAGTTACAGCAGGAAACTTCAGTGATATGTTAAGCTTTTCCTAGCCTTTACTCGTGACTTCCTTTAAACATATAGATCTAATTTTTACCAGAAAATGTATTGGTTTCACATATTCTTCAATTAATCTGTTACCTTCAGACATTTTATATATGCAACTCAGAGGCTATATGAGTGACTGTGTCCAAAGAAGTTGTACTTTCTAGTTCTCTGAGAACTCCCATTGAAGTTCGTATGAATATTTACACATTTGTTCAGCAAATACTCTGTGATCTTTCTAACCATAGCACTCACTGTAGCACTGGAGATACCCCAATAGGCAAATAGAGTCCCTGCCTCTGGGGAATTACTGTCCAGTGGATGGATGTAAGTGAACAGGTAAGGACTCTTTTAATACTAAGTAACAGTAAGAAAAGGTGATCAGATTGAGTGGCTATAAGGGATGCAGTGTAGAGCTAAAGATTCTACTTTCTAAGTCCTTTCAAAAGATGGTTCGACTGCCCTTTGTAGAAAAGATGGCACTGGGTAAAGGCAAGGAGGAAACAGCTCGTCCCTAAAACAGAAGAGCCTTGGTGAGGAATAGAGGGGACAATGTACAGCCAGAGCAGAGTTGGTGAAGAAGTGGGGAGCAAATATTTCAGTCCTGTCTGAGAGGCAGGTTAGTTTGGATTTCATGGGTCATATCAAAACATATTGATTTTATTCTTTTGAAAGGGTTTGAATGGATCGTGGCACAATCTGATGTGTACCTCACAAGAATTATTTAGGGCTATCATTAGGTTCTATCACTTAGGATATATGCTCCCCATATATCATTTAGGATATATGGTGAGCAGCTAGTATTGGGTAAATGATGGAAGCAAAGAAATCAGGGAGTGTTGAGTTTGCTGAGAGGTAGCAGTAGTGTGGATTTTGGTGGTGGGAGCAAGGATTAGGGCAGGTGGTTGGATTGAATGTGTTTTGAGGATGTGGCCAGGAGCATTTGCTGCTAGATCAGTGTGGGGACCAATGAGAGGGTCAGATGAAGCTGCCTCTCTTGGGACATATTCCGTTCCTGAGGTGCTCCTCCCCACGGGACATGGGCAATGAAGGTTTCAAGTGCTAAGTCTTTTCCCAGGCTTTTTTTGTTTCAGAACCTAGATAAGATATATTTTGTAAAATTTTTCTGGCTCAATTTTTTTTTCTATTTCCTTATATTAAGAAAATGGGAGCCGGGCAGTGGTGGTGCACGCCTTTAATCCCAGCACTCGCGAGGCAGAGGCAGGCGGATCTTTGTGAGTTCGAGACCAGCCTGGTCTACAGAGCTAGTTCCGGCGCAGGCTCCAAAGCCACAGAGAAACCCTGTCTCGAAAAACCAAAAAAAAAAAAAATGGGTACAGGTGTAACATGATTAATAAAAACCCAGAGACAGATATTGGGGTTCAAACTGAAAGATCAGAGAAGTAAAGCAGCCAACCACTAGAGAGCTCTTACCTCTATGAAATCTTCAGACATAAAAGAGAGTGAGTTCCTGTCACCTTCCGCCTTGTATTTCTTTCTACGGCTGGGATTAAAGGTGTGTACCACCACTGCCTGGCCTGTATGGCTGACTTGTGACTTCCTTTGCACCCTGATCTTCAGGCAAGTTTTATTTATTAGATCATAAACAAAATATCACTATATTCAGTGCAGTGTTTTATGTAGAAAAATTCTGAATATAAAAAGAATTTACTATTTTATCACTATAATAAATATAGAAAATTTTACTGTTTTTGTTTTAAAAACGTGCACTCAAAATTTTAGATCAATTCTTTTAGAAATATTTCTTCTTTTCCACTCTATAGAGCCTTCCTAAGTAGGACAGTGGGGAATGATTGACAGTTACGTGTCAATCGGAGAAAGGACTACTTAAAAAAGACTCATATAAAGAGAATAAAAAAGAACTGAAAGTTGAGAATTAAGAAGAATTCCATTTAGTTGTGGATTATCTCTGATACCTATTGTTCTATCCTTGGGGATGGCCTCAGCATTCCTTCTCCCAGGAAGCAGAGGGGTTGGGATTTAGCTCAGTGACGGAACACTTGGTTGGTCCCTCAGTTCAGTTTTCAGCTAAAAATAAGCAAGCAAACAAACGAAAAAGCACTAGAAATCCCAAAGTTACTAACCAAAGGGGAAGAGGATGATTTGAGTGGTTTCAGTGTAACAGGCAAAGTAGCAAAAACAAAACAAAACAAAAAACTCAGAAAAGTCAGCAATCCTGCTCTTTCTCCTGGTCCCTGCATGCCTGGCACAGTTAAGACTGACCCTAGGTGAAGGGTATTTCACAGTTATTGTGCTCTGGTGTGTAGGGTTTTTAAGGAGTAGAGAAAGGAACCCTGGAATTCGAATTAGCTTTGAGTTCTGACTGACTCCTTTCTGTTTGAGCGATTATGAGTAAATCATCTCCTCACTTTTCTGAACCTCAGTCTTCCACATTTAAAAACACCATCACTCCCTTACTTCTGGTGATGATCCATAGATTCCATGGTAACACTATTAGAATGTCAGAGAACATCAGACTCACTTTCCTCTTCCATCTCTGGCCTTTTTACTCTAATCATGCACAGTTTTAGAGTAAGTAAGAAATAGTAATTTTAACTTGATGACTTTTTAAAATAGCATAGAGTTTTCATTGGCCCTTCTTCCTTTGTGACCACTGGTTAACATCAGAAGTGGTTGTGCCAACAGAAAAGAGTGAAAAGTAAGGTATTTTGCCCTGTCTCTTTATGAAGAAATTTTGCGGTTCATCTGGGATGAGTGATGCAGTAGAGAGTGAATTACAGATACTTGGGTAGAACATAGCTCTTGATTTTCTAGTGTTTAAAAGCCCTTGCCCACATTTTTCCTGTTTATAGTTAAAACTTGGGTATGTATCCAAGGAGAGCAGTGTTTTCTCCTGTGCCTTCTTTGTTGTGAGCGGCAACCCTGAGAACATATGCAAGGTCTAATGTCACAATAACAGCATAACGTCAAAGCACTTGCCAGTTCACAACAGCCAGACTTTCCTACTACATCTTAGCGCGGTCGTGATCCATCTTTCGAAGCCAAGCTGGCACGATGACAATCTTTCAAAGGCACAGCAACATTTTTTTCCACCTGATTTGCTCTTTCTGAATCACCATCCTGTCGTGTTCCTCTCTACCTAGCTTCTAATGTCCATTCCAATCTGCTCCATGAAACAAGATTTCTCTCCACTCTTTTTATTTGTGATTTTTTCATTATAAATAAGAATCAACATTCTCTCCCCCCAAAAAACAACAAAATGAACAAAACAGAACTCTGTGAAGAGAGAGTTCTTTCTGCTGCACAGAGCTCTTGTGAGTGTCCTTCTGCTTATTTGTAGAGTGTGGCTAAATACACCACTCAGGCAACAGGGCCATGCAACCTGCACTGCACTTATTCATTGCTGCAGGACTTCAGTTCCTCATGCACTGGACTCAGTGGACGCTACTCTTCACGTCTCTTATTTTGTCCCCCTTAACTTTTCATGTGCATTAGATTAGTCTTCTAATGAAAATAAGCTTCTTGGATGGCATAGGCTGTATCTTAAGTTCTTTAGCTTTTTCTTCCCTATCAGAGATGCACAGAGGCGAGTAATGTGGGAGACACTCAATAAACATTGCACATTTAATTGGACATTTTGAAACTGTAGCTTAGATTGATGTTCTACAAATGCAGACGTCTTAGAAGATTGATTAATTTCTTTATTTTAAATGCAGGTCAACTTTCTAATGAAAGTGACATTGAGCAGTACAATTACATGTAAATTAATATTTAGAGTGGAGGGAGTGGATCCAATTGATGAACGAAATACGGGAAAGCCTATTATAGGCATCATGGTTTACACAGTTTACTTTGTGAAATGGAGGAAAAGAGTATTAGAGAAGGGAAATAAAAAGAGAGAATCAATAGGATAAATCTATAGAAGTGACTTGGTCAGAGAGCAAGAGTGAGATTGAACGAAGGGAAACTTTTTGAGAGGTAAAATACAAACAGCCAATGCAAACTACCAAGGGCTGTATTATCCTCTTAACTATAATAAAGCCAAACTGACTTCCAAAACACCGCCATTAGAGAGAGAAGCACTGTAGGAAAGAGGAGAAAATACCTTCTTCTCCCTGAAACAGTTGAAAAATTTTGCTGCAAGAGTATAAACTGCATGATAATATATACGGCCAACATGAATGCTAAAAGTTATTTTTCTCACCAGATTTGTATACTTCTGATTTTCCTTGTTTTTTGTTAAATGATATCATATTTTATAACAAAGATTATACTGAAGAAAGTGAGTCACAGATCATCTATCAAAAAAAAAATCTTGTACAAGAACAGCAACAAATACCCTGTTTTTAAACAAAGGCCATGACTTGGCTTTCCAGTGAAAGATGTTTAAATTTTGAGGCTGTTTGAACCTGAAGAGTGGAGAGATTGAAGCTTCAAACTGCAAACTGCAGGGAGTAGCTGAAGTCTCAGGAAGTGAACTACTAAATACAGGTTCCCTTCAGCACACTCGTGTAAATTGATGAAATGGCTCTCATTTGCTCTGATTGCTTTCCAAATTCACAATACCCAAGTGAATTCACAGCTGATGGGTTTAAGCAGAGCATGGACAGATTAACTGGGTCACATAAAATAAAGCCGTTAGAGACAGAAAAACTGAAGTAGTTACCCTTCTTCACAACATGTTATATGCATTTGTAGAGTACACAGTAATTCTGAAGGCAAATACCCCCACCATTGGCTTCTTCTCGGTGTTTACAACATACTTTACCACATCCTATTAGCAAATGTGAGGGCGTTTGTTTACTCTCTCAAGTCTGCTTTACATTCTTAATAACAGTAAATATCATTGACAGAAAAAAGTCATGAGAAAATTGCTTTGTCATAAGATTTTTCTATCTCATAAAAGGTGTTATTTACATATTTCTTCTGCTATGTATTCTTTAGACACTTAAACATTAGTGACACCCAGAGAAAATTTATTCCTGAGTGTTTTCTGCCTGAAATATATTCTCATGAAGATTGTAGTTTTCTGAGTTTTGCTTGTTGATAGAATACACCAGCAGTCTGAACAGTGATGAACTTGAGTAAGGGCAGATAGGTACGCAGACCAAGACCCACTCTGCAGTGACTGTCTCCAGAGTGCTTGGGGCTGAGGCAGGAAGATGTCTCACCCTTCACCCTACACACTTCAAATTCAAATCAACAATGGAAGCATTATTCTCTTTCCATAGATATGTGATCTATTGCTCAGAAAGATTTGAATAACTTGACTAAGTCCTAGTAAGTGATGAAATGAAGATTAGATTGCTGTCTGATTGGAAAGCTGTTTTCTTTTTTTTTTTTTTTTTTACTTACTACATTCTTGATTTTGTTGCCTTGATTCTAAAAATGGGTGAAATAGAGCTATTTTAGTCAAATGAAATTAAACTTGTAATAACTTATTTTCCTAATTTGAAACTGAAAGTGATTTGGGACTAACAATTTTAGTATTTAAAAATGGTACATGTTACTTCTGAGTTTGCGTGTTTGAGGACTGGAGTATTTAATACTGTCATGCAACTTTCCATGTTCCATTCAGCTCCTCAAACCTCAGTCTTTAAAACCAGAAACACTTTCATTTGTAATGGACATGCCCTTTCACATAGATTTTTTAAAGATGTTCCATTTTTCCCAGTGGTGCTTGATTTTCTGATGTCTAGTTCAAAATTTGTGCATGTGCGTGTAACCACTGCATTTCTCCTGGCTTTGAAGTGACATGCACAGTAAACCCCAATTCTATATTGTTAGTGACTTTGGTGAATTTTCTTAGTTAGAATAGAAATCCCGGGTGGTCTATCTGGTGAGCAGAAGTTGGTGCTTTCCCCATCTCATGTACAGTTGAGAAGCTTGGGAAAAGCACATGTGGAAAACTAGTATCATAAAGTGTGTTTTAAAGTGACTACTACAAACACGTCTCCCCTTTCCTATCAGTTGATGATGGAGTACAGCAAAGGTGTGACTCACTTTAATGCAGAAGCCATTTTTTTAAGAGAGAGGAATTGACTGGGAATCCGTACACTAATAGTTACTGCCAGGAGCTGGATTCTACATACAAAACACTTGTTCATGTTTTCCTTGACCTGCTTTGACTGTGCTCAGTGCAAACTTTGTACTGAATGGATTCAGTATGTTTTTTGGCAAGCATCATTTGGAGTAATGAATAGTATAATATCCAAAGGCTTAAATGCCCTGGTACAGGCCCTGTGTCAGTATGCTGAGCTAACCATGACATTGCTCAAAAAGAAGGCCTTGTGTCTCTTTGAAAATAAAATCTTGGCTCATGGACAGAGGTCTGTGTACACACATTGGACTTCTCTGTCTTCCTGCTATAGTATTCCATTCACAAGACCTTTAAAACAGAGCTCTGAAGAGGTTCCTTAACGCCTCTTCTGAGTATACCCAGAAACAAGGAGCGGATGTAAAAATGGCACAACCCTACATTTTCCTTTGGTAGCTCTCGAAATTCACAGCAAAGACTTCATGAACTAACAACTAGAGAGCAGTGCCGACACTCACTGTTTCTCTCTTCAAAATGTCTCCCCCTGAAAGCTATGGTAATCACAGATTTTTGCTGTGGAACTTCTGATGTTCCGACTTTTTATGTTTACAGCTCCATCTGTATTTGTGGTGAAAGGTTTAAATTTGTCTCAGTACATCTCAATTCCAAGAATGAGTTGATCTTATGAGCAGCTCCCCCTTGAATGCAAAGCAATGAAAGAATTTTTCGGCTCACAAGACTGATTAAATGTGACATTACAACTGGCCTTTCTTTTTTCATTCTCATTTTTAAAAAATGAAATGTAAATTTCTTAGTTAGAGCCTGTCAAAAAGAACCTGAATTCAGGCACATTTCCGTCATAGAATTCCTTAATGTTGGCATGTAAGTTATCAAGATGAGTGTGTCTAAAATATTTTAATGTTGCATTCCAAAACAAAATCCTGACAGGATGCAAATAGATAGGACCATTAAAGTCTTCATTATTGAAATATTAAGTAATTTTATCTTTCAGAAATACATGTTGAAATAAAAATATAATGAAGTAACTATTGCTGTTTTTAAAAAATAGTTTGGTGGAGGGTAAGCAGGCCAACTAAAGTTAGTCATAAATTAATTGACCTGATTGATACACAAAGCACTCCATAATGTATCGATACACACAGCTCTTCATAGTCCTTCTTCTACTGTTTAGAAGTTTGAAATTCTTCTTAGTAAAATGTTTCAAGGTGTTTTCTTGATTGTTACAAAATAAATCACAGTTCCACAAGATGAAATGTTTTCCACCTAGAGATATAAAATCTGAAAATCTAAAGTTTTAAATTTAGTAGTTTTAAATTATGCTGTGAAGGTAAGGCTACGGATGTAAATGATCAACTCTTGTAAGATGTCCTGTGGAATACTTGTTACAAGTGAGGATATTAAAATCATACTGTCAATTTGTTTGATACCTGAAATGTTTAGGCCATTAAAATTATTAGAATGTCTTAATCTCTTACAGATTATTCACAGAAAATCTCAGTATGTTGAAATGTGTACCAGTAAACCAGTATCAGACACATGCAGCTCTGTAAAGTGTCATGTAAAGTGTTCATGAAAGTAGTTGAGTTTTCATGTTTAGTGAGTCAGATTATTGTGGAGATGTTTAATTAATGTAACATCAAGAGAAGGGAAGATGATGGCGTTAGGTACTTATCATCCCCAAATACACATCCTGGAATTTTACCTAATTTGAATTTAAAGAATTAGAAAATCTGTAGGTGCAGTAAGTTGAAACTAACTTCCCTTCTTGTTATTTAGATAAGAGATGAAATTCCTGTGCAAAATGGGCCCTGCACATGCCAGAAGGGAAGTAACAGTCTCACTAAGGATGAGAAGTTGAGGCCAAGAGAAATCTGTTTCAAGTTGTCAGCCTAGAAGCCAGGAGGATGGCTCACCAGATAGAAGTCCCTGCCACCAAGCCTGAAGTCCTGAGTTTTATCCATACCCACCCACCCACAACCCCCTCACCCACTCCCAAACCATATGGCAGAAGAGTGGCAAACTCTAGCAAGTCGTCCCCTTACCTGTGTAATATGTGCCATGGTAGCCACACACTCCCACTCCACCCACCCCCATGCATCATTCCTTCAGCATACATAGAAGTCAACATTCAATTCCTGACACGTTGACTCCAAAAATTAACAGCATTGCATCCCTACATACCAAGACCTTCTTTGAAAGCTGCCCTACTGTAGGATGGGCTCAGTGAGTCCATAGGCAGATGAACAGCCTGCTGCTGAGCCCTTTGGGCTGTGCACCCACAGGGGACGAGGGAAGAACCCATTGCAGCAGATGTCCTCTGATCTCCACAACTACAATGTGGCATACTAGAAATAAAATGTGGAACAATTTTAAATTCTACTCTAAGTTCATAGATGGGTCTGCAATACGTAGTAGCCACTATAAGTTTCTAGTCTTTTCAGAATGTAAGTAGTAATTTCATATATATTGAAGCCCTCCTGGAGTTGCAGCTTACCCATCTATCTGCCCCTACAGATGCCCACATGCTTATTCAGCACACACTCAGTGGGTCTGAGTTAAAGAGACCACGTGGTGATAAGTAAGTGCCCTATCATATGAAACTTACATCTAGGTACCACAGAAAGACAAACAAAAATCCAGTTGGCATTATAGAGTGTATTAAAAATGATCGTAATAGCGTGATGTGATGAAATGTGAGACTGACTTCTCTCGCCCAGAACTATATTAAAATCCTTGGTTGTTCAGGTAGCTCCTTCCTGATTTTCTTTCCAAAATGATGAGTCACCTAATCACACTGTTGCCTGCACTCCCTACTCTCAAATAAGAAAGACATAAGGCCTTCTCTGCCTTCAAGTGCCAACTCCCTGTTTTTCTGGGACTAACCTGATGTAGTCTGATATTCAGAGTTGGCTGTGGAACTCTACTGTGTTCTCCTCTGTCTCCTGTGTTTGGCCCCAATCCTTCATCTTCTTTCACTGTAGTGACCATAAACGTGTTTTTAGTAGTCCTTTTTTTTGATATAATTTCCATATATTATGATAATTTTGAAAAGTTACCAAAGATATTTTAGGGGCAAATGGGCTTTGTAACTCTTAGGTCCTCTTGTGTGGGTGGCTGGATAAATGAAGATGTGTTGTACACCTTTGAAAAAGCTGTGTTTTTCCCTTTGTACATAAGTGTTACTGATAACAAATAAATGCTCTCTTCCTGAGCTCCTTCCTGTGTATACGCTTCCTGCCGAGACGAGTCAATGCTTCACTGAGTATGTAAAAAGAATTGGACATTTATGAATAAAATTAAATGCAACGCTTTCTGTTTTGATAATTATTCATGACTTTTGTGTTTTTGTTTGTTTGTTTTTCCTTTTTCTTTTCCTGATATTTGGACTCCTTAGCTTTCTGGAATTGTAGCTGAATGTAACAATGTTAAACCAGTAACTAACTAGGCTGGTGTGGCAACCCTGCTGTTCTTAGTTTTAGAGCAGTTCGACTCCTTGGATTTTATAATTTTTCAAAACCAATGTTGTCTATAGTTTAAAGTCATTTTTGGGTTGGAGGCTTCGTCCATGTCAGCCATTGATTTTACCTGTCCAGGAAACTGACTTACCAGTTTTCCTTGTTTGTAAAAAGACAGTTCACTTCATGAAGCCCCAGTTCTTTTCCAGCCATTGAAGTCATGTCACTTTATCCTGGCATCTGACTTAGCAGGAGAAAACTCTATGAATGGTGCCATTTATAGTCACATCAGCTCTTATTGTGAGTAAAATAAGGCTAGATTCGCTATTGACTAGCTTGGCCGTGATAAAAACAGAGCCGAATTGTATAAAAATAGGTTTCTAACATATCATGTTCCCCAGGTTGTTTGAAATAACACAAAAATTACCAGAAAATTATTAAGGCAATTGCTACATAACCTTTTGCTTAGTTCATTAGCTACAATTTATCTGTGCTCTGTGAGATGGAGGATTAGGACTGTGAGGAACTTCTCTAATGTCTTTGTGAATTGTTTACTAAAGTAATTTACTTAAATTTTATGTAACTTGAATTTCCCCACATAAAGGGCACAAATGGTATTTTTAATCCTTTTTAACAATGTAGAAAATGTTAAATAAATGTCATGTATTGTGATAGAATACTTGCCACTCTGAGTTCTGATCTCAGTCTTTTTTTCCATATAGTCAGCATCTTTGCTGTCTTAGTATATAGTGTTATTTGGAGGTCGTCCCAAGTAGGGTCTGGTAAGCACCCTGAAAACATTGATTTGAAAAGTGCTCACCCCACCCACTGTGGACATGTGATGTTATGATTTTTGTTTATGTTTTTGTTCTAAGATTTTGAGACAGATCTAACTTTCATAGTCAGCTGTCCTAGAGCGTGAGACACCCCTGCTTCAGCCTACTGGGTGCCTTGATTACAGAAATAAGTAACCATACTTGGCTGGCATTTTACTTTTCAAATGAAGCCTTGCTGTGTAGACTAAACTGACCTTGAACTTCGCAGGATCCAGGATTACAGCAAATGTCAGCATTTACTTTTAAATGGTATCCTCTTGTCTGTGCTAGAACAAAACTGGATATATATCACATTGTATTTGGCCCAAGAAGCCCAAGCTTTTGTTTTTCCATCCTGTGACGTTTGGCAGAGCTATTTTTCTAGTAGGTCTGAAATGTTCTGAAAATTCCTTAAAAGCCAGTATGTGCAGACAATGTGCAGGCAGGTTACCAGAGACTCTTCCATCCTTACTTCTGTCCGTTTTGATATGAAGATTAAAATTTTGAACTTTTAAATTCATGCAAGTTGCCAGCAGTAGCACCTCTGCCATTTTGTGCTCTGAACGGGGTGATTCAGGTTCCACTTGAAGGAGTAACTTCTAAATATGTCCTTCTGGATAAGTGGAACTTCAGAGGTAGTTTTCATAGTCTTCAAACAAACACGAAAGAGAGGTGAAGTACAGCAGAAATTGCCCTTTTTTTTCTTTCGACAGTGTTTACTGCTTACACAGTTATATACCGGCTAGCGGACCCTCTCCCCCTCCCCTAGATGCGTGAGGAGGTCACCTTTCCTTCCTTTACATTGTCATTCAAGTTAAAGTGTATGTAGCATTTACCCAAGAGTTTATTCAAGAAAGAGGTTATTTAAAGACATAGGCGACTTGCTGGTGAACGTGTGGTAAGGCCCCAATAAATGTTAGTGACTGTTGTTACTGGTAGTCATCGTGTGTGCTGTGCTGTCTGTGGTAGCTGCCGTGCAGTATGAGCCTCGACTTTCAGAAGTGGTGCTGTTGTTATTTTCTTTCTTTTATTTTGTTCGGGTTATACATTCTAGGGTGAAAAAGTGTGGTTTGCCAATAAGTAATTGTAGATGGTAAGATGTCTACATTAAAGTTAATTGGTTTCAGTAGCTTTCTTCTCTAATTTACATTGTGGCAATTTCAGTGAACTCCATATATTGTTTGTTTTAAATGTTCCTCCATGGTAAGAAAATGAATAAAAAGCAAAACTTGGGAGACACAGTTAATTCCCTGCTTATTTTAGTGTATGGATAAAGCATAAATAAATGATATTGTTTTATTGCTTAATGGCCTACAAAATAAAACCAGGGTATTTGAAAGCTCCAGCTACCAAAAAACCCTCTGTAATAAAGCTGCAAGGCACGTGTCACTGTTGTAGAGGCAGTGGGAGCTAAAGTCTCATGTAGTAGCCGTCTTTATTCAGAGCCTCTGATAATTTATAGTCTGACGGTTTAGAAAGGCCCCTGAGTTCAAGCTGTGTACAATCACAAGGACAAGTCACACATGGTAAAAACATGGCTTTCCATAGAGGTGTATAAACCTTTAATTAAATCCACTACACTGGGAGGAGCATGGAAACACATTCCAAGAACAATTCTGTGTTTTGAAGAGACTGAGGTCACAAGACTTCTGTCTTGATAATTTTTGAAGTGTTCTCACAAGCCTTCAGAATTCTCCTCTCAGGATTCTGTTCTTGGGCCATGTTCTGACCAGAGTACATTTGGAGTACCCCTGTTGTGTTTTGCATGGTGGAGCCAGATTCAGTTCCTAAGCCAGGCTTGGACAACCACCTATTCTGGTACGGTCACTGCCAAAACTGGTTTTTACATTAGCAGGAGTTAAAATGTTCTAAGGAGAAATTTTCATGATGAACAAATACCGTAAAATTTTAACTTATTGTCTGTGATTAATGATTTATTTGAACACAGCCATGTTCGTTCATTTCCTTGTTGTCTGGGATGCTTTCATGTCTTAGTGGCAGATTAGTCATTGTGATGGAGAGCATGTGACCTGTAAAACCTAAACTGGTTATTAATAGGCCCTGAGAGAAAATGCTTACCAACCTCTGCTATAAGAAATGCTGTGATTGAAAAGGAGGGGACCACTGAGTGCCAAAGTTAGCACGGCATCCTAGCAGAGTTGGTCGAAATCCAGGATGTGTACTTAGACTTAGGGATTCCCACCCAGGAAAGATAATATAAAGAAGTTTGGAGGAGGGGGATTGATTCCGATTTAGTATGCCATAATCAAACATAAAAATGTGGAATGACTTTTAAAATACAGTGCCTTCTATGTATGAGTTACTGTATTAAGAGCTGTAGGTGTAATGATGACCAAAGACAAGTTAAACAAATAGTTTATGGAAACAAAGAACATTTCTCAAGCGTTGACAAGCAGAAATAGGTTTACGCTAGTAAAGCTTTTAATTGATATAAAAGATCTGAGCTTATAAAAGGAGGGTAATTATAGAACAAACTGAAGGAGGAAACCTGGGTTACCCTGGTGAGTCCTGGATTCAGGAGGAGATGCAGGTTCTGAGGTAGTAGGCATGGACAGCCTGAAGAAGAGCACAGTATGGGAAGAGAACAAGGAATGCAGCAGAACTTTGAGGTGCTTTGTAGTCATAGTAAGATATTTTGCCATTATCTCAAGAGCAGTGGTTTCCCTGAATTATTTTTTAATAGTGGGGATGGGTTGTAAATTGTGAACAAGAACCAGGCAGGCCAGTATATTGGAGTCTAAAGGAGGGAGGACATTTTGGATGGTTTCTACCAGTAAGGATAGAGAAGGGATTGAATTCAAGAAATTCTGTGGGGCAGATCCAGCAGGACTTGAGAGCTGGATTGAGGAAGTTGGAAGGAGAAGGAAGTATCAGCTCAGGCCCTTGGGTTTGGGTTTAGTTTTTTTCTTCTTTTAATAAGTAGCAGTGCCACACATCAGGGGCAGGAAAGTTGAGAGAGGCCTCTTAGAGGTTCAGTTTTGCTCAAGAGAAATGAGGTCTCTTGAGGCAGTCCTGCTTGAAGAAGGATCTGTGTTCATTTTACAGAGCTGCAATAAAGTACTGCAGAGTCATAGGGTCTACACAAGGTACTGCTTTAGAGTCATGTGCAGGGTTATGAATGCCAGAAGCTACTCAACGAGTGATTAGGGGAAAGGGAGAGAAGAGACAAGACTAAGTCTAGCAGTCCACAGAAAAGGGGCAAAGTGTTCTCAGTGGTAAAAATCAAAGACAGAAGTGCTAAGGACATAGGAATGTTTGGAAGAGGTCAATAAGGAGGAGTTGATGAGAGTCTATGGGTCTTGAGACATGAATGTCTCTGCAGACTAGAGCAAGAAATGTCCTAATGAGATAAGGATTGAAAATGTAAATTATTATTTCATCAAAGTTTCTATTATCCTTAACTATATTCAAGAAAACTGACATCCTTAGCATTTCATTACTAAGTGGATTATCATCTTTATTATTTTAAAATGGGGCTTTCCTAAAACAAAATTGCATCACAGCAAATTTTGGTTCAAACCCTTATCACCAAAACTTCTTACCTAGATTATACATGCAGTCTCTTTAATATGAAAGAACAAAGAACTGTTCATTGCTACATTTAAAATTACGTTTGCAAAACTGGTAACTTATGAAGATGATCCTACTCCTCAGAGCCTTGCCTATTGTTAGGATGTTCTCAGCAGCTACTATTGTTAAATAGGCCTTTCTGTTCCGGGTAACTATTAAAGGATGGTTGGGAAAGCTGAGGCAGAAAGCAGGGTTACACAGTTTGGTTATAGGAGGTTAGTGAAGATTTTTTTCTTCTTTGTTTAACTGATTTTCTTCTTTTACCTTGTTACAATGTAAAAATGGAAAGAGACCATCTGTGGAAGACAGTTGACTGGGGAGTCTTACGAGGAATTGGTGTCTAGGAGAGTAATCATAAAGGGAGAATGATTGGGTAGAGATAAAATTCAAAATGATAGAGGCACAGAGATTTCTTATTACGGTTTTCATGTGAATATCACCCAAAAAGGCGCGTATATTGACGGCTTGACTCTCATCTCGTGGTGCCGTTAAAGGATTATTTGACTGTGAGAGTGCTGTTGCATCAGTGTCTAGTCCATACTAAAGGCACCTGTGCATGATGGGAGGAGGGGCCAGGTTGGATTGAGTAGTTAGTTCATGGGAAACATGCCTTTGAATTCTCCATCTCATCTCTGGCTTCTTCCTGTCACTCTTACTGTCTCCTGGCTGTCATGAATTGCCACCACCATACCCTTTCAACATGTTTTTACCTTGCCACCAGTGGATTAAATGTTTTTCTCTTTTGGTTTTGTTTATTTTAAGCATTTTGTCATAGGTAACTAACACAATAGGCCAAACCAGGCAGGAAATTGGAGCAAGTTTTGTCTGTCAGTGTATTCTTTCTGGCGAAGTAGACTTCCTTTCACTTTCCCATGACTCCATCACTTTTGTGTACTGCTGGAGTAAGCTGGCTCCCTGCAGATAGCATTGACCCTGAAGGAGACATCAGCTAAGGCTGCGTGCTCCCCCTGGCTCAGTGAGTAGGAAGTCCATGCTCAAAGGGAGAATGCATATCTACCTCCATCCCAGTGCATTATAAGCCTATACATAATTGATTGAATGCTTTTCATATTTTGATTTGAATTAGCTATATTACAAGCAACAAAGAACAATTCAGACTCATTCAGTCTAGGACTTAACTAGCTCTTGTAAACAAAATCTCACAAATTGAGTAGATTTCAGATGGTTCTTATCTCTGCAATTCCAGCTCCATCCTCTGGGGTTTGCTTGACTTAATTCTCTATGATAAGTAGGCCTTATTGTCTGGTGTTATCAGGTGCCATGTGGTCTGTAGCCAGACAGAGCATGTGCTGTGGCAGTCCTTAAGTGAACTCAGCCTTGATGTAGGTTACTACAGCAGCAGGGGACGAGAATGAGTAAGGGCTGAACCCGGGCTCTGCCCTCTACTCTTGGGCATAGGATGGATTCATCTTCTGCTAGGTCCTCATGGCCTGCAGGTAGATGCCAGGGGTTGTGGACTAGGGAAGAAAGATACCAAGAATTCCTGAGACAAGAGGGTTGGTGATAAATGCCCCTGGCTGTGCGGCTGCTGTCTCATAGTAATTGGCTCTCCTTGTTCTGTGAGCTGTTGCTTGGGGTAAATTTAAACTTGTTAGCTGTGAAACTGTCCGAGAGTTGGGCATCCACTACAAGGAGAAGGATGCAAAAATGGTACAAGACTGGTAATCAAAATTTGAAATTGATATGTTTGACTTTTGTCTTATCCTTTTAGTTCTGCTTCACCTCTGTGTGAAGATAATAATGAGGAATCAGTGAGTTTTAGAGAATTCAAAATGTAGGCACAAATTAAGTCCCTGAAAGCTGACTTTTAGGTCCATTTGCAACTCAAAGGAGAAAAGAAAAATTAACAAAACTTGCACATCTGTACCTGCCTTAGTTAAGATACTTACCCGCTGTAGCAAGGGCCGCGGGCTCATCCTGGGTACCTTCTCTGCCGATGGGAACTAGACCCTATGAAAGCTTCACTTTCTGGGGAGATTTTGTTTTACTTCATTTTTGTGAACTGACAGCACTTGATTGCCATGCCTTTACTAAATGGCTAAGATTGCAGACTGACACTTATTAATTATACTAGATTTCTAGTTTTAATTAGAGACTCTCTTCTGAGACTAAACCTTTTTACCGTTAGACTGTTTGAAACCTGTGAGATAAAAAGGGAGAGTTCTTTCAGAAAATTATTTACATGATTTTAATTAATGATTATAATCTCCATGGTCATTTTTGCAAAAGAGCATTTAATCCCTTAACCACTTTTCATGATTTGCATTTTGCAAAAACATGTTGGCCCTGCAGGCTTACTATCTCTCAGAGTTTGGGTTTTTTTTTTTTCCTGAAAATTATTTTAGGTTAAGTTTTATTTTGCTGCTACTCACAGCCCCATTTCATACCTTAACACCTGTTTCTCATGCAGAGCAAACCGATTGGTAGAAAAGTAAAATTTGCTTCCTTTTGCCAAGACAGAACATAGCCTTTGGCAAGGTTACCTTTGAAAATAGATTTTCCTGCAGAGACCCTGTACAGGCGGCATCGCTGTTGCAGAGATCCTCTTCCTAATGAAGGGTCGGAGAGACGATGTGTTCTTTTTCATTGCTCGAGGCACGTATATGTAGCGTTTCTTCTGAGAAGCGGCACTCCAGCTTTTCAAACAGAAGCTAGCAATTTAACCTTCCAGGAAGAAGGTCAGCACTCGTTTTTTTATTGATAATGCAGAAGAAAAGTAACTGTATAAGAATATGAAAGATAAATTCTTTGCTAAGTAGAAATGATTAAACACAGAGAAATTTACACCTTAATGAGAATAATCCAAAACTCTTTTGTATTCCCAAGTTGCTTTCCCATTCCCTAGCCTCAGGGCCAGCTCCTTCTTTACTGATGCCATGAAGGCATTGGTGGAGTCTAGGTAAGGAGTCCACATGTGCAGTGGTGTGTTTTCTCTCAGAGCATCTACATATCTAGCATACTTTTGAAAGATAGCTATGGATTTTTAGTGTTTGCATAAATTACGAGACTGGTGTTTTGGTTCACAAGTCATGGAACTCTAGAGAGGAGAAGAATGGAGAATGGTCTTCTGGTGTTCAGGTGAAGACAGGCACTGTCTTGATGTCTGTGTTTTCTGGGAAGTGGGAGTTACTTGTCAGTTTTCATCATGTGATGTAATTTCTTCCTACACTCCCACCACCTTTGAGAAGCTGCCTGTGTTAGCCAGGGTTCTCTAAAGAAACAAGACTTATAGAAAAAAAATACATACATACATACATACATACATACATATTAAAATGGGACTTTGTAGAACAGCTTACAGGCTATTGTCCATCGAGTTCAACAGCAGTTGCCTACCAGTGGAAGTTCCAAATATCCAGTAATTGTTCAGTTCAAGAGGCTGGATCTTTGAGCTGGTCTTCAGTATATGCCAAAATCCAGAGGAAGTATGCTCTGATGGCAGTGAATGGACTTGCCAACAGGAGGTAGAGTAAGCAGGTAAAGAGAGTGAGCTTCCTTCTTCCTTTATATCGGCTTGTATCACATATTCTAATTGGTCTTAATAAATAAAACTTGGAGTCAGATATTAGGGGATCAGAGAAGCAGTATGGCCAGTCTTTGACCTCTACCAATGCTCAGACAGAAGGGGCGATCCTGTACCAGACTGTCTCCTCAGACTGTATCTCTGGACTGCAGCTATCTCCACCAAACCTCAGACTGTAGGGGATCCTCTAGATTGCACTGAGCTCTTGTCTCCTCCTGCCTTGTACTCCTCTCTTGGCCCAGCCATATCACTCCTGTCTGCACCTCCTTAGTGCTGGGATTAAAGGTGTGGGATCCCAATGCTGGGATCACCTTTGTGTGAGCTCTGTTTCTCTTTTAGACAGATTCAATCTTGTATAGACCAGGGTGGCCTTGAACTAACAGAGATCCCTCTGCCTCCCAAGTCCTGGAATTAAAGGTGTGTGCCACACTCCTTGGCCTCTAGTGGCCTATCTCTGCACTCAGATCTTCATGCAAGCTTGTTAAAACACAAACAGAATATCACTACATAGACTGCCAGCAGAAAGTGTGGCCCAGATTGCAGGTGAGTCTTCCCCCCTCAAAAAATCCAAATTAGAAATGTGTGTTCCCACTTCAAATGATTTAATTAAGGAAAAAAAAAACCTCAGCCATTTGGTTTTTAGTTAATTCCTGATTAGTCAAGTTGACAATCACAAATAGCAATCACAGTTACCATCACAAGGCATTCACCAAAGCTGAGCTGGTACCAATGCCATGCCCTGGAACCTGCAAAACTGAGAGAGAAGTAAACCTTTTCTGTTTACCAAACCTCAACTCTTTGTTATGGTTTCAGAAAATGGATTGAGGCAGCCATATTCTTCTCTTCTTTAGAATGCTACTTTAGCACAAAAATATTCATTTTTTACTCTAATACCTCATAACTTCTCATACTTCTTAACTTCCTAGCAGGTGAAATTGCTTTCCATATTGTTTCTTGTTTTAATTGGAGTATTTAATTAGAATTTTGATTCACAAAAATCTTTCTGTGGGGGCTATATGAATATATGTGTTGGATAACAGGGAATATATTGATTATACAGTGCCTAGCAATACAATTCCTTTTTTTTATGAAAACTAGTGAGCATTATGAACTGTTTTATTTTAACAGTAACCATTTTATAAATATTGTATATCTCCTAAAATTTTAATAAAATCCAAATCGACATAACTTTTACATATCTGGTAAAACCATGGCGCCAAAGCATTTAAACCTAAGCTTGTCTTCAGTGATTAATTTTGCAGTATTTTAACTTAATTAAGTACTAAACTAAATATTGTAGTTAGATTTCTTTTTCTGTGATTAAAACACCATGACTTTAAGCAATTTGAGAAGGAAAGGGTTTTATTTGTCTTATACTTTTAATTCACATTTGGTTCATTGTCAAAAGAAGTTAGGGCAGGACTCAAAGCAGGAATTAAAGCATATGCCATGGAAGAATGCCCTTTACTGGCTTGTTCCTGTGACTTGCTTATTCCTGTATTATATAACCTAAGAGCACCTGCCTAGGAGTAGCACCACCCACAGTGGACTAGCTTCTCCCTCATCAATCACTAATCAAAAAAATGCCTTTACAAACCTGCCTATAGGCCAGTTTTATGGAAGTATTTTCTCAATTGTGATTCCCTCTTCCCTGCTATGTCTGATTTTTTTTTGTCAGTTGACAAAAAATAATCAGGATGTTATATATTTAATAAATATCTATTATTTGCCACAATTTTCAGTTTCAAGTTAAATGATATTTCTAACCAATTTTCCAAAGCATATATTTATAAACGTAGTTATTACTGGAAGTTCAACTATGAACTTGTTAGGCTTCACATTTATATCATCCATTTCACAGTTATACTTGAATCACTCATGAAAATTTCCATGAGGAATTAAACAGAACTCGTCATTGATTGTCAACAAATCAGGCCATTATCAATATCCAAGGAGGAGAGGAACATTCTGAACCACGTCCAGGCAGATGGAGTAGAAGGCAAAGTTCTTGGCTCTTTAAGAATCAAGCATCCCATGTTTACCTTGCTTCTTGGGTTCCTAAAAGCAGAGTTCAAACTCAGAGGGGACATGTGCCAGGGCTGCATGGACAATGGACATTTCCTGTTTCATGTCCAGTGTATCCTCATGTATCCTTCCTTCCTTCCTTCTTTCTTTCTTTCTTTCTTTCTTTCTTTCTTTCTTTCTTTCTTTTCTTCCTTCCTTCCTTTCTTTTCTTTCTTTCTTTCTTTCTTTCTTTCTTTCTTTCTTTCTTTCTTTCTTTCCTTCCTTCCTCCCTCCCTCCCTCCCTCCCTCCCTCCCTCCCTCCCTCCCTCCCTTCCTTCCTTTCTTTCTTTCTTGCCCCTAACTAACTGAGCCTACTGAGTGCTCAAAGGGTAAATGGAAGAGGATGGAACTCAAATTTCTGTGAATTCTTGAAGAAATCGGTAGCCTCTGCAACTAACTATAGGCTCCTTTTAAATGTTATCAGTCAAAACTGCAACTCTTGCCTGTGAAGATGTTTGTTCTTTGCATTTCTTTTTTTAATTTGTAAAAGATATTTTCGTACAGTATATTTTGAACGTTTTCTTCTTCTCTGGCTCCTCTCAGACCCTCCCCTCCTCATGCCCCATCAAACTTTGTGTTCTCCCTCCTTCTTTCTGTCCCCCCTTCATCCCTCTCTCTTTTATAAAAGAAATAAAAAAATAAAACCAATAAACACATACACATAATGAAAATTAGGACAAACAAAACGACCAATAAGACCAAAACAAAGCAAAATGAAATAAAAACTCCACCAAACAAAGCAAAAAACCAAACCACAACCTTAAAAAAAGGAAAAAAAACCACAATGAGTTTGTTTCGTGTTGGCCAAATACTCTGGACTTGGACATGGGCCTGCCCTGTAGTGTGATTGATATACTTAGTAATACTCGATTAGAAAAAACTAAATTTCCCCTTGATAGTAGATATTAGTTGTAGATAGATTGTTGGTTAGTGCTGTGATCCTGTGTCTCCGGTTCTCCATGCAGTATTGGGACCCCATCCGGCTTGAACCTGGTCAGGTCTTGTGTATGCTGCCACTGTCTCTGTTGGCGCCTATGTGTGACAGTCCTATAGTGTGTAGAAGGCACTGTTTCCTTGGTGTCTTATATCACCTCTGGCTCTTACAATCTTCCTGCCTCCTCTTCTCCATAGATCCCTGAGCTAGGCCGGGAGGAGTTTGATGGAGACACCCCGTTTAGGACTGAATATTCTATAGTCTCTCACTCCCTGCACATTGTTCAGTTGTGGGACTCTGTGTTAGTTCCCAGCTACTGCCAGAAACTTTTCTGATGTGTGTTGAGAAAATCATTGCTGTGCATCTCAGCCCAGTGCGAGCACTGGGTGGTCCTTGGTAGAAGGTGTTTCTGCAGACTAGCAGCTGACACAAAGGAGTGGAGATGAGCAGGGAAGGAAGGTGAGAAGATCCTGGAAATAGGTAGGAGGAACCCTGGATCCACACCAAGATGTAGAGTTCCCAGGGAATGGAGGCTGGTGGGAATGGGGGTGGGGTGGCTCCTGCAGGTGGACAGTAGTATGTAAAAGTCAATATGGAGAAGTGTCTCCATTGTATTTCTATAGGAAAATATAATATTGAACTATAGTCGGGCCTTTTTTAAGCCTCCTATATTTAACTTGTAGTTATTTAAGTTGTAGTTTGCTTTAAGTCCTGTTTGTTCATTTGCATGTCCACATCACTTTGTCACAGAGGTTTGTTGAATGACTCAGGTGCCTGCAGACAGTAGGTGGTGGTGTTCAGTCTCCACAGAGTGTTGTGCAATATAGAAACACCATGCTTACTATCTGCCTCCCTGCCTTGTTTCTTAATTGGATCTGTGCTCTAGGGGGCATTAGGTTGAAGTGAACAACAGTGTGGGAGCAACGTTACATTCCTGGAACCCAGTCAATTAATCACACAACACATTTCAAAGGAATTACTTCTAAGTAATTGTGGTATAAATTAGGCCCATTGCGATTGCTGGGTAGTAAACAAGGCTCCAGCCTGAGTTCTGCAGCCTCAAACACTTCACAGGTTTGCTGCTTCTAACCCTCTGTGAGATAGATAATCCTTGAAACCTCATTGCTGGCACCCCCAAATAACTATTCATTTTTCCAAATAATCACACTGGTTATTGTTTTCCCCTGAGAACCTGTAATTACGCATTTAACTTTTCAAGCAGAGGTTAATAATGATGGGATTTTTGAGTTTGAAGGTATTTTATTTTTCTCTAATGACCTTCTCTGGTTCTTGTATAGTACTGAGATTATATAGAAATGAGTAAAGGATTCTTTCCATTTAATAGAATTTAAGCTCCACCCAGTGGTTTTCATCACCTGAGATACATTAATTCTGTTTCTGTTTTTACCTAGGAGTCAACAGTCATATATTGAACTGTCTATAGCCCAGGAGTATGGCCAGCTTTCTGTGAAGGACTGTTAGAATAACTTTGCCTCATCATTATCTGAGTTATTTTTCCGCAGCATGGTCAAATTTTCAACAGAGAGCTCACTGGTCTCATGAGAGGATCTGTCCAGATTTCAAGCAGGCATGCCCAGTAAGCTTAGCTCCTGCTGGATTGTGTCTAACCACGTATGCTCTTTTCATATCAGAGGGAATGTTTCACCATTCCCTCTGATAGCAAAGGTGTTGAACCTCAAATCTCTAAGGTAATATTCCTGATATGGCTCATGTTTTAGTTACATTTAATTTTTAAAGTATTTTTCCTATTGCCATGACAAAGAAAGAAAGAAAGAAAGAAAGAAAGAGTGAGCAGCAACAAAACTATGACAGAGGCAACTTATAAAAGAAAGCATTTGATCTGGGACTCATTTTCCATAGGGGTCCCTGACCATCATTGTGGGAAGCATAGCTGTAAACAAGCATACCCAGCAACTTCCATGTTAGACCACAAACATAAGACAGAGAGAGCTTACTGGGAATGGCATGGGCTTTTGAAATTTTAAAGCCTGCTCTAGTGACACACTTTCTCCAACAAGTCTAAACCTTCTCAGCCTTCCCAAATAGCTCCACCAGCCTGGGACCAAGAACTCAAACATATAAGCCTGTGGAGGCTAATTTTACTCAGATCACCACAGCCCATTAGTAATTGTAATACAGATCAGGAAAGGTAGTCTAGAGGAAGACCAGATCGTGTGAATGGAGAGAACTTTCATGGTTCCAGGTTGTAGAAAAAATATTTCGGAGAGAAGCCAGTTTGTAGGACTAGAAAAATGCAGGAGGAAAGTAGAACTCAGAATCCTTGCTTCCCATTTTTCTGAATGCATTTTTCTCTTTGTGGAACCCAGTCCATTGACACTAATTCATGGTTAGTTCAGCTGGGGTTTCTTTTACATTCAGCAGATACTGACTGGGTGAGGTATGTCTCCCTACATTTCCATAGTACTCAACCCTACAGAATTCCCAGTTATCCATTGCGTGATGCTTATCTCTGTAGGGAGAGGTCCAGTCTTCACTGTTTCTTTCTTGTGGTAGTTAGTGGGTGTGTCAGTGACATTTTCTATTGTGAAAAAGCACCACGACCAAAGCAACTTATAGAAGAATTTATTGGGACTTATAGTTCCAAAGGTTAGAATTCATGGTGGTGGGGTAGAGTCAGCAGGAGCAGGCATGGCAACTGGAGTCTGCAGAAGCTGAGACTTCATGGTAAACTACAACATGAAGGAGAGAAAAGTAAAGTTAAGAAATGACGCAAGACTTAGAGAGCCTGCCCCCAGGGACACACTTCTTCCAGTAAGACCACACATCCTAAACCTGCCCAAACAGCACCACTAACTAACTGGGAACTGTATTCAGCTGTCCGAGATACAGAGGACATCTCATTCGAACTGCCATAGTGGATAAATGCCAAATGAAAAACGAATAAATAGGCAACCACATGTTAGTGTCCCACTCTGTTTCTAAGTGAGGATTTCTTTATTAGACTTTCTTGGAACATTTCTGCCATTTGCAACTTGAGACTTTGATTAGCCTGCTATTGCTCATACTCGAGTTTTAACAACTTTCTCATTCAAACGTTATATTGTAAGAGTTTCAGGGATTTTATAACAAGCTTCTATGGTAATTGTAGTCTTTATATTTTGCCAAATGATCTTTTTAAAAGTAAGATGCATAAAACTAAATTCATGGAGGAAATGATAAAGATGTTGGCTTTTAAATACATGAAATTCCGGCTGAGAACTAAAATGCTTGGAAACAAACATCAAGATTAAGATAAAAACCAGCATCCAGGATGAATTTGGGCATTACCTTGGTAGCGTGGCATACTGACACCATGCTAGGGCAACACAGAGCTATCATGGAGTCAGCCTGAGGCTGCCAGAGGAAAATATGGCTTCGTGTAGGAGAAATTTGGCAAATTCAGATTATGCAGAAGTTGTGTAGGATGAAAGCCCAAACTATGCCTTTAATTTAAGAAATCCTGTTAGGCAACTTTAACAGAGTTATAGTCTAAAATGTAGGATATAGAATTTATGCATATAAATTAAAATTTAGATTATTTTATATATATTAGTCTTTACCCCCGTGTGTATGTATGTGCCACACGTGTGCCTGGTGCCTATGGTTGTCAGGGTCAGATCTCCTGAAACTAGAGTTATAGATGGTGGTGAGCCAGTGTGCAAGTGTTGGGAACTAGAACTGGGTCCTTTGGAGGACCATAAAGTGCTCTGGACCACTGGGCTATCTGTCTAGCCCCCAGAATTTGATATTTAATGTAATAATTGAAAAAATAAATGATAGGAAAGAAAAGGCAGCAAGCTGAATACCTTAGTTAATAATCACAAAGGCATGCACAAATTTGAGGGGAGTTTCTCTTAATGTAGCATGAATTCTAATTGTTATTAATAAAATCCTGGAGTCAGATGTAGGTGCTAATGCTGAAGATCAGAGAAGCAGTGCAGCCAGCCACTAGAGAGACCTTTTACCTCTACAATCCTCAGACCAAAAGGGCGATCCTGTCCTCTGACTGCCTCCTTAGGCTGCTGCCCCAGACTGCATCCTCTACAAAAACCTCAGACTGCATGCATCTGAGCTTCTCTCTCCTCCCGCCTTTTATTCCTCTCTTTGCCCAGCCACATCCCTTCCTGTCTCTACTTCTGTAGTGCTGGGATTAAAGGTGTGTGCCACCACTCCCTGTCCTCTCGTGGCTTAGCTCTACATTTTATTCTTCAGGCAAGTTTTATTTGTTAAAACACAAACAAATATCACTACATTTTAGAATTTAGAAAGCAAGTTCTTTTGTTTCTTTTATTTATTTTGAGATTGTTATTTAATTACAACATTTTCCCACCCCTCTCCAAAGTCTCCCATAAACTCCTCTCCACTCCCCATCAAATTTATAGCCTCTTTCTTCAGCACTTATTGCATATTGCATGCATTTATGTATTTGTATACACACACATATTCCCAAATATACCCATTGAATCTATATATGTTTTCAAAGCTGACTCTTTGGCACTGGACATTCAGTGGGTGTGGTCTTCCGTGGAGAGCAGCACCTCTCTTGCTCCCCCACCACACTCAGTTGCCTGGAGTTGTTTGTATATGGATGAGGCCTCATGGGCTAATCTCCATCCAGTTTGACATGTTTGTTAGTGTCCTTGTTCAGCTCTCATTTAGACGTTCTGGTTGGTAAGAATATGGGTGTAGCTTCTGATGTCACTAGGAGGCATAACAGCACAGCAAAGTCCCTGATCTCACTCTCAGGACCGTTCTCCCCTATTTGAGCCTTAGGTATGGGAGTGTTTCATGGATATATCCATTGGGACTTGGCTGTATAACTCTACCTTTTAGTTGTGGTTTCCTGTAGTGGTCTCTCCCTGATGCAAAGAAAAACTTATGAACTAAGTTTTGAGAACAAAAGTAAGAGTAAAAAAAAAGGGGAAAGAGGTGAGGGAGAAAAAGGCATAAGGAAGAAAAGGAGGGGAAGAGGGAAAAGGAAAGATGGGGGAAGAAAACAAAGGGAGTGCTTTGGAAGTAAATTGGCATCATTTTGATCTGATAAGATTAAGATAGCATGTTGTTATTTGAGGTCCTCACAGGTGAAGACTTCAATCACAAAATTCTGTGTTTTATCTAATTTGAAACATGCTTACAAACTATAGAATATGAATGGAGTTTCTTGTTTTCAATTGTTCTTACATGAATAGTAAGAAAATCTTACAACTTTTTCTTCATGACTTTATGCCTAAGGGATTCATAAGGATGGGTAAGATGTTGTGAACTGGGCATCCTCAGACCTCTATTCCTCCTTGGGAAACACACTAGGAAGTCCCATGTGTTGGCAGTCAGGCCACAGTTTACACTTGGAGAATGCAATGAGGTCACACTGAGATCACCCAATCGTGGCACTAGCTTCCAGTAACATAATTCTGTCATCTTTCTGTTAAATGTTGTTCTAAGTCTAGGTGTTTAAGATTCTATTTAACTGAGACAGTTTTTTTCCCTCTTAAGAAACCCCAGTTGCTGGGTTTATTAAATAAAATGCTTCAGATATTCCCATTGTTTTTCAGCAAAATTATGGAATTTAATGGATTCATAGAATTGGATTTTTTTTTAAAGGATTGCCTTTTATTTTCATGAAGGTGTTTCCTTAAAGCTGTACTGCAAATTAAATTACAATTGCCAGTGGTGTTACAAGGTTGTGGGTGTCTGCATCTGGGCCTCTATTTTGGAAGTCTTTATGGTCTGCTCACACTGGAACTAGTCAGCCCTAAATTATCTCAGTCTCACTCTTCCAGATAATAAGGACCAGGGTTAGAGGAAACTGTCCAAAGCAAATTCTCTACTTTTAGTTAAGTGGTGTTAACATGGATATAACTCTGTTTTCAGAAGTGCTGAGACGTTAGTAATTGAGGTTTGGTATGTCCTGACTGTTTCTCCTAATGAGTTCTATTTGATTTACTCAGTAACTGTGACAGGAGAATAAGCACATACTTCTTGTATGATGTCTTTGAAGCAATTGTAGTGATATGGTATATCCTGATTAAGTGAAGTCTGTTGACTTGAAAACTATAATTTTTCCATTTTTTCATGGACTTTTCTTTCTACATGCAGTCATGAAAAGGTCCCTAGGTTTCCCAGCATGAAAAATAAATTCTTACAGAGACAATCTTTTAAATATCTTTTAAGAATGAATGTCTCTGGACATTGTATTATTCTTAAGAGCTTTATACACTTCTAGATATGAGCACTGTCCTTGCAAAAACCAACAGTAACCTAAACAAAGCATTAAATTCTTGTGCAGTACCAAATTGATAAAATGGAATGGCATAGTGAATATTAATTTTTGATGAGGTGGTTTTTATTTATTAGTATTAGTACTGGTAATAGTATTCTTTGTGTGTGTGTTTTCTGCTTGGTGTTAGAGATTGTACTGTGATCCTTATGTGTATTAGGAAAGTGATTTACCACTGAACTACATATAGTCTTGGCCCTCTGAAAAGATTTTTAATATTGATAGATTCATTTGCAACTCAACACATTGAGAAAATGCTTATACTTAAAATGCCGTTCTACTTCAAATATTTTAATTGAAATATATATGCCATGTATTCAAAGAGCTTAGTACAGTGTGGAGGTTTGAATAAGAATGGCTCCGATAGGCTCATATATTTGAGTTCTTAAAAATCAAAAAGTGGCACCTTTGAGAAGGATTAGGCAGTGTGGTTTTGTTGAAAGAAGTGTGTCACTACGGGTGGGCTTTGAGACACCAGGCCCAGCTTGCCTGCCTGCCTGTCTCTTTCTCTCTCTTTCACCCCCCCCCCACCAGTATTGTTAGGAGGCTGCTTGTTGTTTCCTGACTGCTCAGAACCAAAATAATCACACAGAAACTATATTATTTAAAACACTGATTGGCACATTAGTTCTAGCTCCTTATTTGCTTTTACATCTTAATTTAACCCATCTGTATTTATCTGTGCATCACCATGAGGTCATGGCCTACCATCAAAGTTTCAGCAGGTCTGTCTCCGGCAGCAGCTCCATGGCTTCTCCCTGACTCCACCCTTCTTTCTACCAGCATTCAGTTTAGTTTTCTCTGCCTAGCTCTGTTCCTTTATAGCTCTGCTATAGGCCCAAAGCAGTTCCTTTATTAACTAATGATATTCACAACATACAGAGGGGAATCCCACATCAGATCAAGATGTAGAACTCCATTTCTGCTTAAATGCCACTATGTTCCTTGCCATGAGGATAATGGACTTAGTCTCTGAAACTGTGAGCCAGCCCCAATGTTTTTCTTTTTAAGAGTTGCATGGCCTTGGTGTTTCTTGACAATAGAACAGTGACTATGACAGACACCAGCAGCAGAATGAAGGCACTAACTTAGATGTACAAATCTCTATTTGAGATGGTTTCTACAGACTAGCCTTCTTGTTTGACCAAGGGAATGTTATCTGTCTTCAAAATGGCTGTAGGTACCAGCTAAGAACATGAGATGAGAAACCACCCTCTTGCGCTGTGGGCCTTAGCTTCAGGCATCTGCATGTGGCAAGTTTTGAAATGAGAACAAGCAACATTAGAAGTCGTCAGCTCTCATTTCTTGTTCTTCCAGCTGTGAGGGGCATGGCATCTTTTGGAACCAAACGGGAAAGAGATGTCTGGTGTACCAGTTTTAACCTTTGGGGCAGGTCTCTTACCTGAATTACATACAGTTCCGAGAGTCTAGCTTTCTAATGTGAATGATTCCCTTTTTTGCCTGTGAGTTTGTATTTCCTCTTTATGCATACTATGACACAAAACATATACATAAAATTTATTAGTAGATATAACAAAATATAGCCTTTAAGAATTCTTTTCTCCAAAAATTAAAAAGTCCCTTTGGTTTTTGCTTATGTACATATATCATTCAATTATTTCTCACTGTCTTCTTTGACTTGAATAAGATCTGTCTTTCACATTCCTTTTTCAAAATAAAATATGTATTCTTGGATAACCTAGACATAAACATATGCTAACTTGCTAAATTAACTAAAGGTCTCCTATTTTTTTCTGCCTATAAAATGAATATTTTATTAATGTGTATTTTGAGGAATATACATAAAAATAACTTATAACATTTTAAAGTTCATTTGAATGACAAGGCATGATTAGTGATAGTTCTAAAGCCCCTTCCCCCTGTTTATTAACAATTATACTTTTGGCCTTGAATGCCATTAATTGTGTATAATCTAGGCATGTTCATCCTATGAACAATCTCCTTCATCAGAACCCACATCCTTTCTTTCTGCCTCTCCTCAGGAAATAAATAGGCACTCAAGGAAGAATAATTAAATTTAAAAAAAGATTAAAAGCTAAACAAAGAAAAAAGAGAGTAAGACAAAAAAATAAAACAGACAAAAAAGAGTCAAGAAAAATTTCAAGAAACACATGTAAGCATATGTAAATCAGAGACACACATATTCACATACACTCAGGAATCCCATAAAATTACAAAACCAAATGTCAGTGTATAGATGCAAAGGACTTGTGAGGTTATTAAAAAAAAGTCCCTGACAAAGCGTAACGTGACGAAGAATTTCCAAAGATACCATTGAGTTTGCGTGGGGCCTACACTTAATCTTAGGTGGGAAGACTATCTGCTCTGAGCTTCTTCGCCACCTGAGCAGTGTCAGGGCTGTGTTCCCATGAAGTTGACTTCCACAAGCTTTGTTCCACTAATGCTTCTGTGCATCTTGCAGGAAGGAAGACATCATTGTAGATCAAAGAATTTGTAGCTGGGTTGATCTTCACTTTTCTCCTTCATTAGCATGCAGAGTGAGTACCTTCAGTACTCTGGATGCTTCCTTGGGGTGAAGGCTCTTGGTAGGCACCAGCTCAGCTTCTGATTCTTACCTACATTTTAAACAAGCAAGCAAACAAAAACGTCAGTGTTAGGTATTGAATGCTAAGTAAACATTCTATTACAAAGGTTCATTTTGAAACCCCTAATATCACTTAAGACAGTCACTTACTCAATGCAGTTACACCATCACATAAAAAGCAGAAACAAGAAACATCTAGTAAACTTAATATTTTACCAGTTGATTTGAGTTATAAATTATAGAATATTTGTATTTTTTTATTTCTCGTAGCTTTGCCTCTGAAGTTTAAGAGCATAAAAAGCTAAACTATGTGTGTAGCGACTGTTTGTGTATGTGCAGGTACTGGTTCTGACCGTCAAAGTATTCCGATACTGATAGCCTTTTTACTGTCCCATTAGCCACCTGTGCCCACGGTCGATATTTTTTTGCTGATTTTGTTTTGGGCCATGCTGATGTTTCCACTGTAAATCTTTCTCCCAGACACCCATTGCTCACATAAGCATTAGCCTTCATTTTGGACTAAGACTTGTCAGAAGATGTCTGCTAACAATTAGGGCTATTTATATTTTATTGATGTTAAACAGAAAAGCTTTGTTTTGCTAGCTTTAAACATTTCTGACTTAAAGTGTTTCAAGATAATTGACTTTACATAGTTTCCTTGAATGAATGTCAAAATATTTAATTGAAAATCAAATGTTCTGTGGATACTTTAATTAATGCACATTTTTAAGTGAACATGTTAGATCATACAGCCAAAATTCAACAACTATGTGATACTTTAGCACTGAGAATAAAATGTAAAGAATTTACAAAATGCAATCCACAGTGTGTTGCCCTTGAGTTCCTTAGGCCTTCTGAGATTATGAATGAAAGTGAAGTGTGAGCTCACAAAGTCAAGGCAGCATCAGATCACAGCTGTTAACTGTTAGGGGTGTCCACGCATGATCAATAGAAGAGGATACTCCATTGGAGAAGACACACTGACGCATAATTGAGAGCTCCCTACGTAATTTATTAGACCATAAAGTGTACATCAGAACTATACTTAGCCCACAGCCTAACACTGACCTTACTTAAGGTCCCCACAAGTGACAGGTATTTACCATTGTAAATGAAGTTTTTTTCTTTTGTAAATGACCCATCAGTTTTAACTCTCATGTGAAGGTCTGCTTACTCTATTATAATGCAGAGGAGCAAATCTAAGTTTCAAGGCCTATAAATTACAAAATTAAGCACAAAATTACAAATAGGTAATTTAGTTCTAAGTATGGTCTTTAAGTAGCTGAAATATAACAAATTCCGAACATTTTTGACCAAGTGAGTTCTGTAAACTGAGGGCTGATGATAAGCCTAGTGTTAAGTGTGTTTGCTGGCACGTATGTGGCTTCTAAGATCAGCTTCCCACTGGAGCTGAGAGAGGCAGTATCAACTGAGCTACTAGAGAATTAAATTATTCCTTTACATTTCTTTTCCACTCATGCATAGAAGTGAACTTAAAGGATTTTTGTTACTACCTGTAGGAATGTTTTCACATGTTTGCCTATTCATCCAGTAATGTTTGAACTCAGACTATGTATGTATAGGAACACTAATAGAAGTAAAATTGCTTCTGTTCCAAAAAGGAAGTAAAAATATATACATATGAGAATAAACTAATATGAGGCATTTATTAACTTTTTCACCTGACTCATATGATATGAAATATATGTTGTTAGCACACAAAATTCATATAGTTATATATCGAGATTTTCATGTTATATAATTTATTAATGGCATGCATAATATTTCTTTCAGAAATTTCTATTCACTCAACAAAAATAAGATACATTTTAGTGGTCTCTTTTAGCACATTCATAGAAAACACAATGTAGAATCAATATTATGTCATATCATGATTTTTATTTATCATGAATATAAGAAGAAAATAATTCATTTTTAGAAGATAATTTTGCTTAATAATATCTTTATTTGTATTGTTACTCAGCCATTGCAATCTAAATGTTCCACATTTAATTTCAAGATATGAATGTTTTATTTTATTTCATACATAATTGCCAAAATTACTTTTTATATCAATAAGATATTTTAAAGCCATGTCTGTTCTGTTTTGAAAAACTGAAAGCCCAAATAAGAAATTCTTACATTCTAAACATAAAACAAGCTTTATGAAAATATGCAAGTTTATCTAAACAACAAAGTCATAAAATGGAGGAACATTATAGCAATTTTCTTTCTAAAATGATATATAAGGAAAAGAAATTTGAATAATTGATAGTGCTCTAAAATTGTAACTGTAAACTATACAACTGAAACATGTTTTACAGATTCCTCTTTATTTTGGGAAATTCATATGTAGTTAATAAGAGATGCTGTTTTTCTTTTTTTTTTTTTTCTTTGTTTGGTTTTTTCGAGACAGGGTTTCTCTGTGGCTTTGGAGCCTGTGCTGGAACTAGCTCTTGTAGACCAGGCTGGTCTCGAACTCACAAAGATCCGCCTGCCTCTGCCTCCCAAGTGTTGGGATTAAAGGCGTGCACCACCACCGCCCGGCGAGATGCTGTTTTTCTTAAGAATGCTTTGTGAACTATTTGGAGTTCTTTAACATTGAATTTGTTATTAACCATGTTAAGTCTTAGAAGGCTGTGAGTGAAATACACATTATACACACACACACACACACACACACCAACAACATCTTCCAGACTTTTGTATGTGTGTGTGTGTGAGGGGGTTATATCTAAGTATTTTGTGTTTCTTTTTTTTGTTGTTTTTGACATTTCTTTATTGAATCTTTGGGAATTTCCTATTATATACCCTAATTCCATTCACCCCTCAGTCCCTCCATAACCTCCCCTCACCCCTGCATCGACCCCCAAAAGAAAATTTAAAAAATATCAAACCATTGAAACAAGCAAATAAGCAAACAAAGAAAAACAACAAAAACAAAAAGCAAACAAAAAAATCTCTTTGCTCCTCCGTCTTCCCCGCTCTCCAACACCTCTTCATTTATTCTGGTGGCATTAGGAGCCACAATGTGTCACACGGTGTGCCAGTTCATCCCATCAGCTTTACATACACTGTTCATTGCCATGAGTCACTGGTCTGGTTCAAGGCCTCTGGTTTCTTTCTGCTGCATCATCATCACTGGATCCTCACTGAAATGCCTCTCAGAGTCATGGAACCTCTGCAGGTACTGTTCCAGCAGGCCCTAGATGGTGTAGATGTTAGGGTGGGTCACCCCGACTCAGTTTGTGGTCTTGAGTGGTAGCTAAGCTGCTTAGTCCAGGCCTCTAGGGTTGCCCCATCAGGCGAGGGGCAGAGCCAGCTCCCTTAAGCCCATGC
Organism: Dicrostonyx torquatus; assembly: GCA_028555095.1. Classification (NCBI taxonomy): domain Eukaryota; kingdom Metazoa; phylum Chordata; class Mammalia; order Rodentia; family Cricetidae; genus Dicrostonyx; species Dicrostonyx torquatus. The sequence goes on from JAQHUG010000151.1 coordinate 2,989,621, forward strand.
CATCAGGGTCAATTTTCCCTTGGTCATGGTAGGAGACCATCTCTCTGGAGTGTCCAGTGAGATGCAGGGCCAGCAAAGTCCAGGGCCACCTCTGCATGGCCCTCTGATTTCATCATGCATGTTTCTTGTGATCCTCTGTGGTAACACTTATCACAGACATCAACACAGACCCCAGATGCAGCAGAACCACTGACCCAGACATAGCTTCAGCATCGGCCTGTGCCCAGATGACATCCTATTTCTGGGTGGAAGCACAGGCCACTCAGATCAGAATAGCTCTGGTGTATGCATGGTCTGTGGATACCAACAAGGCCACAGGTGTGGCCCTCACCCCAGGCTTCTATATAACCTTTGGTGGCAATGTAGGCCTCAGACTTAATCACAGACCCAGGCATGTAAGACCACAGACCCAGACATGGTCCTATGTAGCAGCTAGGTCTGGATGACACCAGTGCCCCAGGTGGTAGTACAGGCCACTCGCATCAGCATGACCCCAGTGGCGACATGGCCCTGAGAAATCTTCTAGACTTTCTAAGTCTAGAAAATGTCAGGGTAACCGTGTATCTAGTCTATATGTACTGTTAGTTACTGTTGGGTTGCATGCTTAATGTCCTGTTGTTGTTTAACCCAACAGAGTTGCTGAGTTAATTAAAGCATCTGTTAGCCGTTTGTGAGCTATCCTTTCCATGTAGTACCCTTTCTTGGTTAGTGGCATGGTGCTCTGTGCCCCCAGTGAAGACATCTTGTGTTGGTAGTCCGAAGTTTCAGTGCTTAGTTTTGCCCACTTTCCCTCCCTCTCTCTCCCCACCCCTCCTTCCTTCCTCCCTTCCCCTTGTCACTTGGAGATCTCAACCAAGAATGAGCAAACATCCAGATGGAAGCCTGACTTTAATAGCGCCCTGTCAGAGAAAACATGTCCACCCTGAGTATGTTGTATGTGACAGCCATACCTCATCTGGACACTCAGCCATTGATGGTCGTTTTAGTTTACTCTTGCTCCCCCCTCACCTTGTGCTTATGTAGGCTAAGCAGCTAGGGGCTTCACCTGAAGCTGGTTTCGGCTGCTCAAGACAAGTTCTCCCTTTGTTGCCACACTGGCCTGGCACTTCTGGGTTCTAGCGACCCCTGTGCCAGTCGTGAGGCAATCACATGTACCACTGCACCCGAATAACAAAAGGGAAATATTTTGGTGTTGGGTGTATGACGTATTTCTCATTTCTTATTTGTCTACTTAGGAATTTATTCTTTATGATGGTCTTGTTTCCTAGGAATCAGTAATTAATCACATAGTTTGAATTATTAGAATAATTATTAGAATAAAAAGGCAATTAGAATCAAATTTATTCTGAATTGTTTTTCCTCATGTAAAAATTCATAGTAAATAACTTTGCATTCATAATATGTTATATATTAATTGATATTTTGTTATTAATTATAAATTTAGCATTGAAAAATATATAAAACAATTTAGGTGTATCTTTCAGGTAAAAAGTGTAAATGCTCTTTGATATAAAATTTTACTTGTAGATACTTATCTCACGAATGCCTTATGTTTGTGTAAGATGAACGGCCATACAGTATGTGTTTTTTTCCATATGTCTTAGAAAAGGCTTCTCTTTCTTTTTCTGTCTGGGGATTAGCCCAGTGCTTCACATGTGCTAAGTAAAGTAAGCATGTCTGCCAGGATGTAACTTATATAAAGGCAAACTGTATTTCTGCATGCGAACACTCATAGCTGCCATACATAGATGTGTACATATGCATTCATTTATAAATTTACAAATTAACCTCGGAAGTTTTTTCAAGAAATTTCTGATAGCTGAAACTTCATGGGAGGAGATCATATTTAGAGGTGACAGGGGAGACAGGGAGACTGTTTGCTTTGCCTCACTGTGGTAGCTTCTATATAATGTTTCCTTAAAAGTGAAATAGCTAAAATTAAATTAAAATTGAATGAAAAGGTTCAGATGATGAAGAGTCAAGAAATTTACCAGAAAGTTCTCTGAATTGCTTGGTAAAGAACCGAGATTATTCCAATCCCTTGAGGTGGGGGCAGTGTCCAGCCACGGTGGGCACTGTCCTGTCAGTTTCTACATGCAAAGCTCTCATTACAGTAATGCCACCTAAATTAGTTTGCCTTTCTTGGACCTTTCTCCATTTCTGTGTCATAAAATTGTTTCTGACTGCAGAGGTGAGGGGTGTGACCTCACTGGAGAGCCCACTGAAGCACGGCCCTCAGACGGTCCTGCTGAGCCACTCTGTGGAGTGCCGGGTGGCCTCTCTGCTCCATCACTGTGGGTGTGGGCTTTATTTCTCAGGGGAAACTCCAGGGCTGGGGAGACTGCATGGCTAAGAACACATGGTTGGCTTTGCTAAGGTCCAAAAGCAGTGCTCATTACCTACATTCCAAATTGTGGAATTATTTCTCAGAAAAGTGAAGCTTAATGGACTCATAAAAGAAAATTGTCCTTTTGCAGCATTATTCAGGATGGAATATGAAGCACAATAAGTGATGGATTGGCATCAATATAGGTGTACCCACAGTATGCATTAATAAAGGGATATAATATTAAGGGAGCAGAAGCAATCTATTTTATTTTTAAAATACCAAGTGAGAATTATTTTCACAATTATGAATATTTAAGCAGTATTATAGCTTTTCAATATATAACACATGCAAACACACCCCATCATTTTTATTACCAAAAAGGAAAAAATAATTAAAACTATAAAAAGCTGCTTTTAGTGTCATTTTAATGTGTCTGTTATTGCCATTTATCTCCAAGAGAAAAAGAAATTGAGAAGTAATGCATCAGTACATGATAAATTTTATTCATAGCAAACTGATTTTTAAAAATAAAGTCATTTCTGTGTTCATCCAAGGAAACCATAGAGAACATAATACAGCCATGTCAATGATAAAGGTCTGTTCATATTTATATCATTTTAAAAAGAAGTGTTTGCCTCCACCACAATGCACACCTTAGATTTCATTTAGTATACTATTTGTATGAATTCCAGTTAACTATGTTTTAAAAACATAAGCAACATTTTAGTTTATTTTAATAATTGCATTTATGAATGAATTCTGTTCTCTTTAGTACACACTCTGTATTCTCTTATAGGCCCTTCCTTTGGTCTGTGACAAACTAGGAGCCGCTGTTTAAAGACTGTCCCTTGTCTCATTGCTCATTGGGGGTTGTCAGCTGAGGGTCCTTGAGCATGGAGAAGGCCTACAATGGAGAGAAGTGGGCTTCCATTTGGAAGCTCTGGGCCTCCAAAGCTAACCACATGAAGATTACTGACTAGCTTTTAGGGTGTTCTTCGTCACACCACACAGTTTTCTAGTGGTGGAAACACAGGGCTAAAATCTTAGGTATTTGGCCTGGAGGAGTCCGAGTCCTTTTTGATGGTCAGCCACTCAGGCACTGCAGTGTGTCCTTGACTAGTCCATTTTTCAATCCTTTTGAAATAATCAGTAGGACAAGTGACAGATTTCTAGGTTCCACAGAACTTTCTCTTTGTACATTAATGCATGTCAGCTTTGCCTCTCCCGCATAGCAATGAGTGAGCTACAAGGAGGCAAAATCAGAAAAGAAAGTGAAGTAGGAAGCAGAGGAAGGAAATACATAACCGACAGCAGCTGCACCAAACCCATATCATCAGTTTTCCTTTTGCCCAATTCTACGTTTTCTTCTCTGAACCTACTTTGCTTTCCTGTAATGAGGTGAGAGGGAAACGTAGCCTTTCGAATTTGATAATTTTATGTCATGTGTTTTTTGTTTACTCTCAACACTGTACATCTCTCTACTGTAAAGTTTTAAGTGGCAGGAAAATAAACTTATTTTTTTAGAAATTAATAAATGACTGAGTTTCAAATTATTATGAAAATTGTTTTATTATTTTAATTTCTGGACTGAGGCTGTTACATTGCACTAGGCCGGGGACTTTATCTGTTTGTCTTCTGTAATGTGAAATTCAACTTCTCCCAGCCACTGAATATTTTGTGATTATTATTTGTGGCTATCTAAGGTAGTCATTCCTTGTTGCCTTCTTTTCCATACCCAATGAAATAATTGACTTTAATTGTTATTAGGAGGCCTTTGTGTTCACTTTAATAATGCTTACCTTATTTAAATATGAATATATATGGATGGGTTTCTAGCTTTGTATTGGCTAACCATCATATCCACAGTCATAGAAGCATAATATCTGTATGCTAATATGCTTACTTAATCTTTAATACATTATATTTTAATAATATAGGAATGCCAAGCTACGGAAGAGCAAATGAAAAGGTCATTTTTTATTCATGTACTACTGAATGTACCTTCTGCTTGTAGCTCATTATACATGCAGTTGAGCTCAATTTTTTTAAAAGTGGAAAGCATACCAAATTAAACCACCAGTTTCATAACTGATGTTTCCTTTGTAAAACTACTGTTCCCCTTCTTTTCAATTTTATTTATTATGATGGCTTGTTACACATTTGTGCCCCCCTCTTCTCTGTTGTATTCCGAATCTCTACTCCCATTTCTATCAGAAGGCTGCCACTTTTCATCAGCAAAGAGGCAATAAATACACATCACACTCACACATGTGGGCTTTCATCTGGGGAGCTCAAAGTGTTTTATGCATAAGGAGCATTTCCTGTGGCTTTTAAAGAGGAAGCATGAAGCCCAGAGAGCTTGGATGACTCGGAAGACCACACCTGCACCAACAAAAGCCAGAACTTTAATTAAATGCATTTCTGTGAACATACTCGATTTCTCGACCTGGATTTCAAGTTCTAAACTCTGCTTGAAGAGTAACAAGGTGTGGACAGTCATGAGATGGCTCTAGCACGTTCTTATAGGAGCAAAAATCAACTCCGGGGAATTTCATGAACCTGACTTCATTTACTACCTCTCAGTATGAAAATTAGTAAAGTAACTCAACTAGGGATTTAAAACACAAGTTTCAGGGTCAGATCTTTAGGAATCACGTGACTGTAATGAGCAGACCAGAGAAAGTCTGTCTGATGGGTGGGATTGAGTCAGGCAGCCAGAAAAGCTGGCTGTACGAAGGAGACTTGTCACTCCCCCACCTTGTTCTCCTCTCTGCCAAGGGTAAGTCTTCTTAATGTAAGGGACTAATTGTGGATAAGTAGTTGTAAACGGGTAAGAGGAGGCTGGAGAGCTGGCTCAGTGGTTAAGAGGACCCAGGTACAGTTCCCAGGACTGACATGGCAGCTCACAAATGTCTGTAACTCCAGTTCCAGGGGATCTGACACCCTCATATAGACATACATGTAGGCAAAGCATTAGTGCAAATGAAATAAAAATGAATATTTTTAAAAAAGCATAAGCTATTAAAAAATTAAAAGTTTAATGTAAGAAAACACATTATTCGGAAGTCGTATGAATATAAGTGTGTGGTTTCCTACCTGCCTTTCACAGTCAGTGGGAAATTCTTCCAGGATTTATGAATTTAAAGGTATGGGGACTCTGAAAGTCTGTATCCCATACTCACTCTTAGCGTCGACTCATTCCGTGAATGTGCATGGAAGTGAGTGTGAAAGGATTGTGTAACTGTGGCTTCCAGTGAAGAATGGTAGTGTTACAAGTGAGTAGGAGAGTGAGTACAATTAAGCCAGGGACGGTTGAGTCCCAGAGAATGCAGGGAAGAACAGGAAGGGTAGGATGGTTTTCTTTGAACAGGGATCTTTGGGATACAGGTTAATGAGAAGGACTTTTCTTTAGAAGAATGTAACTACACGGTTATATGATTGCAACACTAACAGGTGCAAGATTGCGAAAGACACTGGCATAGAACACTTTTCATATGAAAAGGGTATTTTCCCATGCAGTCATTATCAGTGGACAACCTAGAACAAGTGAAATCAAACGCTGGTTTGAACCCCAGAAGGGCATGCATATATCACACTATTTAGCATCAAAACTAAATTAAATCTTTGTAAAAATTGCTGAGTCAGCACTACAAAAAAGCTTGCTTTTCTATTTAAATGGAGAATTACATGATTAGAATTCACTAGTACCAGTCAATATATTTTGCTCTTCTATCTATAAACAACTATGTGAGTATAGGAATGTTTAGGTAACATATAAATATATAGTTAGTATATTACTAAATATTTAGAAACTGGTGATTTCCCAAGTCCCAGTATACACACAGACTTTGCAATAGGTGTAAGGATGATGAGAATATTTTTGTTTTTTTCCCTTAGTTTTTCTTTGTTAAATTTATACATACCCCTAGATGTTTTATATGCCTGTCAATTCAGTAATTTTGTGGGAAATTGTGAATTTGCTCAGACATGTGAACATTTCAGGATTCCAGATACCTATAAGTTGTCCCATTACAAGCATTTCATGTTCAAAATTGCAGCCTGACCATGATGTTTTAAATGGTTCTCTTTGGATGAGAGAAATGGCAAAGGGAGTAGGCAGAATAAGAGTGTCCTGAGATAGTATTCTTTATTTACCACTATGCTCATTTAGCCTTCTCCCCAGTAGCCCAGGACCAGACCAGCAGAGAACTCCACCATGCAGGACGGGACAGGTCTGAGCTTCCATTCCCCTGAGTCACCACAGTCAAGTGTGGCTGTCAGAAGCTGTCGCTGGTTCCCGATTCCCCAGGTCTTGTCATCGTGGACCCAGTTTGTAGTTCTTGAATTCTTTTCTATTTTTGGTGACTTCTGAAGTGTCCAGAATTCTTTCAGGAAATACCAATGTGTCTACCCTCAGAAAACATGGGCTCCACCCAAGTGGACTGCGCTCTTGTCCTGCAGTTCACCCTAGCTCTATGTTTGTGCACATGCTGTTGTGGCCCAAATCTGTGAGTCCTAGAATAGCTGTTTTTCCAAGTGATTCCAGTGAAGCTCCTTTTATTATGTTGAAAGGCTCTCCAGTTATGGAAATGTCATTTTTGATTGTTCTCAATCTACTCAATATAGTCAGTTAAGCAGTCATCAAATACACTGAATGCTGCGTTTGTAATTTACTTCAGCTTCGAGAGGAAGGGGTTATAATGAAATATGGGTTGAGGATACAGCCTTCAGCTGTATAGGAATAGCTGAAGGCGTTACAGACTTGGGTAATTAGTGGGTAGTGTTTAGCCACCCCCTTCTTCTTTCTCCTCCTCCTCCTTTTTTTTTTTCTTGTATAAAAAGATAAGAGTGTGGACAAATTACAGGAAAGGGGTTAGCTTTTCGGATGATTCCTACCTTTTAAGTTGTTTCACTTAGGGAAAGTCCATCCAGTTTGTGATGTGCCCAAGTCTTCCATTCATTAGAGATAACAAGCCCGGTCACTGTTAGATCACGTTGTGCCCATGATTGTGAAAGAGAAGAGAAAGGGTATAGTAAACCAGTAAGAGTTGTAGTTGCATAGATAAATATTGGCAAGTCGAGAAGCTTCTATCCTATTGGCTGGTTGCTGTTTCAATTTATCTAGCAGGTACTCCTGAGTCTGCAGCAAAGGGTCTGTTCTTCAGCCGGTGCTAGCTCATCACCACCTGGCATACATACTAATATAAATCTCTCCCCTTAAGAGCAAATCTCTGTTTAACTTAGTCATTTATCAGATAAAGATAAAACCCACTGGGTGGGGTTATAGGATAAACTGACTACCAGATGTGTGGTTAACTTAGAGAGATTGAGCCGTGTGAGCTGATTGTGCTTGATACGACCAGGAGTCAAGGTATTCCTGATGAAATGCTACAGCAGCTTGTTCTGAGTTACTTACCTGTCTGGATGGGTGTGCTGACATAGCGTTATTTTTAGCATAATCCCTTAGCGTGAACTTGAGAAGGCACCCTAAGCCTCCTGATTTCCCTCTTAGGGGAGGTTTGCGTGCATGTTGACGCTTGGGCACAAGTTCTTTCATCTTTGACTACATAACTGTAGAAAAGATAGAGCTTTCCGGTTTTCAGCTGAGTTGTATAAAGATACTCATGGCTCAGAAGTGCTCCAGAGTGAGCTTGGGAGACAATATAAATCTTGGCAATCTTTAAATGGGAGAAATGAAAACTGTGAGGTTTTTGTTGTTGTTTTTGAGGATTACAAGGCTACACTTCAGAATGCTGGGGAGCTCCAGGCCCTTTGCAGTGCCATCCTTTTCCCCTATCATATCTGACGTCTATGATTATTAAACTTATTGATCTCATAATGCAAAGATGCTGTTAATAGCAACATTTCATTAAAATTAGTATCTTATGGAATTTTAAAAGTTTAATACAAAAGTATTAAAATTATACTCATTTTATTTTTTAGATGGCATCTCAGTTTACGGTCCAGTAGTCTGGCACTCACTACTTATCCCAGGCTAATCTCACAGTCCTGGTCTTCCTGCCTCAACCTGTCATCACAGTGGTATATGCCAGTGTGTCCAGCATTAGACTCTTTTGCAAACTAAAATCTTTATTTTGAAATATGCTGTATTTATTTCTTATGTCAAATGGGTTTTGCTCCAAATTTTTATTTATGTTTTCTTCTTCAAGCAGACTGGTAGTTTTGAAAGCCTTTTCAGAACGGTACTGTGATGCCTGCAGTTTGAGTGTCTCTTTGTTAAGCACCTAGGCCGCAAACCATGCAACTTTAAAGTCCAACTTCTTAACTCTGTCTGTTAAGCTGCCTGTTGTTTGCACACCGTGTGAGTACAGTTAATGGAGATTTATGATTTCCTGTAGGGATTCTTCATATAATAGAAAAACCTTAAAGTGAAAGAAAAACTTCTTTCCAACCATGTAAATCAATGTCCCGTATTAGATGTGCTTACATTGCTGACATAGCAGAAGATCAGTACCCGTGTTCAGGCCTTGAGTGGTGGTAATAGATCGTTAGACAGTTTTCTAGAAGGTTATTTTGGGGTTTCTAAACTAAGTTCTGTTTCGCATAAACACCATCTCAGTCCCATAACTGCCTCTGTCACAGTGAGAAAGGTCTCTTAGGTGCTTCAGTGTGTTAACGACTTGCCTACTTTGTGTGTTTGTAAAACCCCATCATGTGTTGACTGGAGTTTAGACAGCACACATCAACTACTCACACCAAGGATCATGTTAGGAATTGATAATGTGTAGATAGCAGTGCAGAAAGGATGTGGCCAAAACGAGAAGAGCTCATTATAGGAAATTTACTTTGTATTCTCTGGAATATGAAACCTGAATGTTCCAATTTAGAGCAATTTCACACTATCCTTATATCCTCTACAGCAGTTGAAAATCAAATATCTGGCCAGAGGCTCTGGCCTTCCTTGATGGGCAGGTTGCAGGAAAGGGTGGAGCATTGACACACTGAAGAAAACCATCATAGGTTCCACCCGAGGCAGGATCTGCAGTGGCGGGGAGTAGTGCCTGAGCATTGTGTTTGATGGCAGGGAGTCCTGATAGTTCCCACATGCTGTACAGATAGTCTACCCCTAAGCTATGTCCCTAAACCCAGAGGAAGTTTATAATGAGTTTATTTTGTATTGGACCGTTATTCATTTTGGAAAATAAATGTAAATAATTTTAGAAAGCTTTCAGGGTCAGAGCCAGTTAAATAAAGGCACTTCATTCCCAGTAGGTCTTAGGTTCTTTATCATCATGGACATTATCTTATTATTATAAATTGTTACTTCAAACTCAGGCTGAAAATGAGATAAAAAATCAAAAATAACATGTATCATGTCCCTATGAAAATCTTTTAACAGAGCGGGAGTGCTTACTAAGGTTCATTTGATTTCTCCAATAAAAGATAGTGACACAATTTGAAACCTACATGTCCACACCTCAATTTTTATTTACTTTATAATGCTTATTTAGTTATATAATCCATTCTGGGGAAGCATTCTGCACTTGTCTCCAACAACCCCAGCCCCGGTTCTCAATTTTAAAATTCGCCTTCCATTGCAGACCATGTAACTTTAATTTTTTTTTATTTAAGATTTATTTATTTTATGTACTGGTGCTGTATCTGAATGCACACCTGCAGGCCAGAAGAGGGCACCAGGTCTCAGTATAGATGGCTGTGAGCCACCATGTAGTTGCTGGAAATTGAACTCAGGACCTCTGGAAGAGCAGCCAGTGCTCTAACCTCTGAACCATCCCTCCAACCCTGTGATTTTCTTTTATATATGTTAAATACCACCTTTTTATGTGTCATTTTTCTTTCTTGCTTTTTTTTTTGAGAATCTCACTCATTTAAAAACAAAATCAGGTGACACATAAATATGAATTTTAAAAATCATTTTGGAGTAGTACTATATTTTTCTTGTAATAATGCAGTAACACATTGATTATTAATAAGATTATCCCCTCTTTAGAGAAAAGGGGACCAGTTATTCATTTTCTTGTAGTTAGTAACTTAAACAGGTTTTAGAATTTAAATCGTAAAGTGCTTTTCTATCGCAGGCCTCTACTTCCAGAGAAGCATAATAGAGACACTTTTTTGTTCATTTTTATTGTTGGACTTGTTGTTTGTTTGTTTGCTTGCTTGTTTGTCGGGGACAAGATGGCACCATTTAACACTAACTGGTTTTGAAATCAGTATGTAGATCTCAGTACCTCTGAGTGCTATGATAAATGGTATACACCACCATGCCTGGCTCCTCACCCCTTTTAAAGAAGAGGTATCACGTATGAAACATTCACAGAAAGATGCTAAAGGGTGGAGAAAAGAGAAGCCTGCCAGTGTCCTTGGGACCTGGTAAACAATGTGGGTATATCCCTGAGATTTTCCTTTTATCTGTCTCAGACTTTGAGCTGTGAAAGCTGGCAATCTAGTAGTAACAGTGAGTACATACAGAATGTCTCCAGAGCATATAAAAAAAACAATCCACAGTTATTTGCTGTTGGCCTGATTATATATGTATAATATATTCTTAGCATTAATAATCAAGATTTCATAATGCAAAATAGATATGAAAAATGAATTGTATGTGTACAAAGTAGTAGTGAGCATATGGATACCAAAATTAAATCCCAGATCATTTACATCCACTACAAAGGATAAAAAGGAAGGAATTCTCAAGTGTAAAGCTAACAAACCGTGCCGTATGATCACATCCTCAGTCCTCCACAGCCCTTAAAGATAAAAGTCTGGGTGGTAGAGCACTTCCTAGCACACAAGGAGGCCTGAGTGTAGAAACAAAACAAAATAAGCAACAACAAATCTCTAAGTACAGAGAAACGTCCTGTTTAATTACTAGCAGTCAGTTTTGTAAAGATGACAAAATTTCCAAAATTAATATGAGTCTGACAAAATTCCTATGTTCTTTTTGTACATACGGGCAATTACCCTAAAACGTAGATGGAAAGTCCGAGAACTCAAATGGCTAAAACTAATAGAAGAAAGTAATAAAGCGGCACTCATTTCTCAATCTTTTTTTTTTCATTTTTTTTTAAAAATTATTATTCAAAGAAGAATTTACATTTACTCCCCTTGTTCCCGGCCCTCCCGCTCCCCCACTACCCCACCACCCTCCCCCTGCTTCTTCAAGATGGGGCAGGATACCCTGCCCTATGGGAAGCCCAAGGCCCTCCCCCCTCCATCTCGGTCCAGGAAGAAGTGCATCCATATAGAACAAGTTCCCAAAAAGCCAATACATGCAGAAGAGCTAGGTCCCGGTGCCATCATCATTGGCCTCTCAGTCAGTCCCCACTGGCAGTCACATTCATAGGGTCCAGTTAGGTCATATGCTCATTCAGTCTTGGTCCAGCTGGATTCGATGAGCTCCCAATAGATCGAGCACACTGTCTCTGTTGGTGGGCCAGTCCCTCATGGTCCTGACTTCCTTGCTCATCTTCTCCCTCCTTCTGCTCTTCCAATTGACCCATTTCTCAATCTTAAAGTTAAGTAGCTGCTGGTAAGACTGTGGCATTGGTGCGGCGATAGGCTGAGGAAGCAGAGCCAGGAATGAACTCTTCACTGAATTTGAATTCTTTTCATTTACCATCTTGTGTATGGGAGAGGTAAGTAGGGTGTGGAGATGAGGGTGGGTCCTTCTCCCTGTGAGTCCCAAACATCAAACTCTTCATCTCTTGCGCTGTCAGCCTACACTACCTCCCCCGCCCTCAGGACCGATTTTCATTTCCTATGCCAGGACTGTGCTTGCCAGACAGGTACTTTGCTCTCCGTTCCATGCCTGAACTTTAAACCAAACTGTGAAAGCAATTCCGTAGAGAATGTCGCCTTTTCAAAAACGGGGGCTGGAAAACTTGAGCATCGGGCAAAAAACATGAACTTCAACTTAAATCTCGTACTTTGTATAATAGTTACTTGAAAATGAATCACTTAATTATGAAACAAATCTCTAATATAAAACTAGGTATCATGGGCTATGCATATGATTCTTAGATTTGACAGTAAGAAATAAAAACATGTCCATAAAAGGAAAACTGGTAAACATTCAGCAAAATTAAATTTCTTTTTATATCTAAGATTTAAAAACAAACAGCAACAACAAAAACCTGAGGATAAAACCCAGGGTATCACTCATACTGGGCAAACACTTTACCACTGATATGTTTATATTTATGACACTCATATATATTTATATTTGCAATCCCATGTAAAAAAACATAAGAGAATGAAAAGATATACTCCCAGGACCATAATCAAAGACACAGTCTTAAATGCTGAATCCCTAGTGTTAAAATTTCCCCAGTCAGCATCTCTGTGACTGACTACAATGATCATGGTCCCCCACCCCAGAGTCCAAAGTCCCCAATGTGGAAATGCTAAAAGCTCCCCCGCTTCCCCGTCACACACACCCAAACTAATGAAATCTGTGAAACACAGAGACTTCTCAGTTTAGTGGAATGACGTGTGTCTTTAGTGCTTCACAGGATTGGTGTCACGTTAGATGCAAAGAAGTCCTCGAAGCCCTGTATGGTGTGTGTGCAGAGCCCAGTGTGTGAGCTGAGCATGGAGACAAGGAAGGTCTGCCATGTGTTAGGAAGTGAAAGGAACTGTATTTCCCGAGGAGAACTGGACCCCAAAGGGGGAAAAATAGTAGTTTTATCAAGAAGCAAGACGTCAGTCAAATTATAGTTAACAGTCATGAAAGCGGGCAGCTCCTGTAATGCACTTTCCTCTATGTCAGTTACCTTTCATAGGTTTTTCTTGCTGCTGTCTTCTGCCCAGTTGTTTTTTACAGTTCACCATAATATATATTCTTAGTTTCATACCTTGTACTAGAGGTATAAGCAGTATCAAGTTTATTAGAAATTTCTAATTTCTTTAATACATTTTGCAGATTAGATTCCTTGATAACACATTGTTAAAATACCATCTTATTATATAAACATTGTACATAAAATAAAAGAATTAAGAATTGGCCAATGAAATGGCTCAGCAAAGGGCACTTACAGTCAAGCCTGATAACCTCAGTTTGATTCCAAAATTCAAGTGAAAAGAGAAAAGGAACTCCCGCAAGTTGCACTCTGACCACCTACACAGACTGCGTGCTCCAGCACACATAAATACATGCAAAAATCAATCATAAATAAGAGCAAAAAAGGAAAAGAAGGAAACAAAATTCCCTCAGTAAAACAGAGATGTCCTGTTTGAATGTTCATGTTTGTGAAGTATGAGTGTTCTCCAAGATCTTGTCTTTTAGTTGTGTTTGTTACTGTTGTTGAGATGCGATGCTGTTACCAAAGGCAACTTGAAGGAGAGTGTATTTTGGCGTGTGGTCACAGAGGGCTAGATTTCCATGATGGCGGTGGAGCTAAGGGATCACAGAGGAAGCAGAAGAGCGTGAGCTGGAAGTGGGGCCAACCTGTAAGCCTTAGAGCCTGCCTCAGTCACGTAGCTGCTCCAGGGAGCCTTCGTATCCTCCCCAAACAGCACCACAAGACATGAGTGGATGGAGGCCATTTGTCATTGAAAGCTCCACAGTAGCAATGCGATGTAGAGTTGGATCTATGACATTAAAGCACATAGGTAGTCATCCATGGTAAACATGACCAAAGTTACGAAGCTGAGTGTAAACATATTCGTCTTCATCTATGTTTCACTTTTAGTACTACTCACTTTCTCATACCTTAATATCATACAACTGTGTATGTACACTCATACATTTAGAAATATGTGTGTCATTGTCGCCTATTTTATTCTGTAAAGTGACTTAAGAAGCTCTGATTGCTGTTTTCAAATTTCATAAATTCAATTGAATTTATTTTAATACTGTAAAAATTTTTTTCTAAAGAATTTGATCTTTCAGAATTATAGGTTTGAGGATTTCAGTCCTTCAGGATTTCAGTGTTCAGTCTTGGGATAATGTCTTTGGGGATTCTGGCCCAAGGAGGTCATGTGTGGCACTGCAGAAGTCTATAAATTTAGGAAGGAGTAATAGACCATGTTCTACACAGATTTTGTTGGCATGTGCTATTTTAACATGTCTTTTCAGATCCTTCCTACAGAAGCCCAAGGAAACTGATGGGAAAGTCAGTGATAGCTTTGTTTAACTGAGCTTTATCCAGAGAGGCTAAAATGATCACAGATGTTTCCCAGTGACCCAGTATTTGGGGGCTGCACCAAAATAACTGTAGTTTTTTAGATCCTCTTAGTATACACGTGTTTAAATCACTGTCCTGCTGTGAGGAGACACCATGACCAAGGCAATTCTAATAGAACAAAGCATTTATTTGGGGCTTGTTTATAGCTGTAAGGGATTAGTCCATTTCTATCATGGTGGAAAGCAGACAGCCATGGTGCTAGGTCAGTAGCTGAGAGCTTTGCATCCTCATTAGTAGGCAGCAGAGAGATGTTGAGCCTGACATGGGCTCACTCCCAGTGACATACTTCCTCCAACAAGGCCCACTTCCTAATCCTTTCTAAACAATTCCAGTAACAGAACGCTACACATTCAAATATATGAGCCTATGGGAGCCATTCTCATTCAAACCACCACAGCAGTATTTTATTATTATACTTTATTAAAATTTAGAAAGGATGGCATTGAAGAACTATAATACAACATACGCACAGCCCCTTTCATCTTTGAGTATGTATCAAGATGAGATCAAAGAATTCATTTCGTTAATCTCACTATCTCTTAATGACTAACACTGTTCCTCCCTTCCTTTGCATGTCATTGGTTTCTTAAACAACGTGAATCATTCGTTTGACAAGAAATTTTACATTCTGGATTTAGCTAATTGTCTTCTTATGCTGCCATTCAGTATGTCCTGCAATTCATCTTTTTATTTCCTTAAAATGGATCAGTAAATTTGAGATGATTAATATTTGATTCCAGATTTGGAGAAAAATACTCCATGAATTATACTGGTTGTCTTCTGTCTTTTCTTTCCTTTGTTTCTTCTCTTTCTCGACTTTGGTCCCTCAGCCTCCTGAGTACTGGCAGGATAGTGCTGAAATACCATGCCCTTTTGTTATGTCTTAGTGCAGTAAGTTAGGAAGTGCATAATGTCTACACATAATGGAAATAAGCTATTCCTGTAATCTGTACATGCAGTTTTGTGGCAGCTGTTCTACCTCCAGAAGATGGGTGTTTCTGAATCCCAGCGCAGTCATGGTCTAAGTCATTCCAGTCAAGGCACTGTCGTGACTCTCCAAGCAAAGAAATGTTAAAGTGATAGAAAGCACTTTTGAATTATAAATTGTTTACCCCATCTGCCTTCTCTGAAAGATATGCCCTTTGAAGCCTCCCCACCTCCCCCCTTTGGGCTTTACTGTCACCTTCAAAAATTATGTATTCTCCTTTTCCTGCATTGGAGCATTTTATGTGAAGTAAATATATTTTCTTTTAAACCATTTCCATTTAAATAGAAATGTTTCTTTTCTGATTTGAAGAAGTTTAAAATGAACTTCTTGAAACTAATGGCAATTTATAAATTTTAGCAGCCATAATATTTTCAAAAACCATGTTTTAGGTTTTGTTTTGTCTGTTACACTAGTGAATGTTACTGTGCCTTCTCGATCAGAAAGAATTTTAACTGGGGAAAATTTAGAACAAATTGAGTGTTTCCAATCCATGTTCTTCTCCTCTTGTTCTACGTATGTGTTTAGTGCTGGTGATCTTCACATAGGAGTTTTTTTTTCTTTCTCCTTTTAAATCCCTTTATATTTTGTTGGTATTTACTTCAATTCCCATTATTATTAAAAGGTTTTTACATGGGCATTTATCTTCTTATCTATATGTAGTTTAGTTATCATTCAAAAAATAAAGCACTACTTCGCCAAAATATTCTCACTAAAAAGTGATAAATTTGTGGGGTTTTCCAAATGCTAATTTGTTAAAGTGGCATGACTTGCCCTATTAGCATGTGACATTATTTCTCTCATTCATCAAACCTGTCTTGACCATATTATCAAATATGAACAAAATATTCTCAGCAGAAGTTGAAATCAAGTTAGCATGGTGACTGCTACAGTGGTCAAAGCAGAAAGAGGGAATTCTGAAGACAAATCATTCTAAAAAGATACAAGTGCTCATTCCTTAGAGAAATGAACATGAAAGTGTATAAATAGGTGAACTGTATTACCCAGGGTGGTGTAGATTGACAATCAGAAGTTTGCATGCAAGATGAGCACTGTGGAAGCACTGTAGAAGACGTACCAGGCATGTCATTGTTTTCAGAAATAGAAAAAGTTCTCCACAGAAACACGAAGACTTCATATTGTCTTTGCTAATTCTATAGCTTTAATGTTTTGTGGTTGTTAATTAAATTATAGATGAGAGGGGAAATCCTTTTCCATAGGACTTTGTGGCTTCTACCCACCTGCTGTGGCCTGAATCATACAGCTAAGTATCAGATATCAAGCTGCAGAGATTACTGTTCAGCTAGAGCCAGACTCCAGATGATTGGGAGCAGGCATCAAAAGCCAGGCGCAGTAATGCACATGGCTACTCTCTGTTTGTGTGAATACATGCTCTGCTAGCCACATGGAAGGACTTCCGCCAAGTACAGCTGCGCTTCTTGCTCTTTGACATTGGTTATGCTTATGTGGGATATTATCACATTCACATTTGGAGTTTATTAATTTTTGCAGTAAGTGCACCCTTAATCTTAGTGTCTTTGTAGACTTTTATGTTTACAATTAGGTTAGAAGCAAGTATAAGCATAAGTATCCTCAGATAGTTTTTTAATTTGAAAGTGAAAGGGAAGTTTGGGTTACTTTGGGTGCCTCTTTCAAAATTATATCTTTAACCGAAACAGGGTGGAAGGTAATGTACTGGGAAGAGCGAACCTAAAAATAGCATTTTCATTGCTTAGAAATGCCAAAGCTTAGAAAGTACCGAGAGAGGATGAAGTGACCTCCTTGTTAACAAGACCTGTGTTGAGATGATACTAAGTGTTTTTTAAAAACAATTAGCGTTAATGGTCTGAAATTTGCATGTCCTCATTGAATAATATAAAAGTATAAATTGCTTTCATACAGTTAATAATCTTGTAATTATTCCCAGTGGTTTTCATTTTTAAATATTAATCTTGTGAAAAATAAAAGTGACTCATAGAATTTTTAGTGTGTTTGTACACAGCTGAGAAGTAATAGTATATCTTTTTTACTTTCTTTAACTACTAGAATTTGGAAATATGACATGTTTAGTAATGTGCCAAATATTTTCTCTTTATTTTTATATTCTATACTAAAATACTCTTTCCTAAATAGCAGAAATTCTCAGATACAAAACCCTGTGGTGTGCTTGGCTATGTTTGTTTGATTTGTTTGCCACTTTGTGCATCTGTAGTCCAACATTGATGTTTTTTTAAAAAGAGACAAGCAGGAAATCGGCCATGCTTATGCATGACTTATTCCTGGCACTTGGGAGCTGGTGCAGGGAAGTTACAGCAAGTTTGAGGCAAGCCTAGACTCAGTACCTGAATTACTGAGATAAAGAAGGAAGGGGACGTGGGGAAGGAAAGAGGGAAGGAAGTAAGGGAGGTGAGGAAGGAAGAAGGAAAGAACGGAGGAAGGAAAGAAGGATAATCTTTAAAAATGGAAAAAGCAAGCCTCTCACTACAGAGTGCAATACTGTATTTGAACAGACTAAATTACACACAATAACAAGGGCATCTACAAAGTAGTTGGCTGTTTATGTGGAATGGGATTGGTGGACATTAACCCAGAAAATGTGAGAACTCGCTGGTTGCTAAACTTCAGTAGCAGCTCAAGATGCACACATAGAAGCATTTGCTAAAACTAAGACTATGTGTGATTTATTCACTGAACAATAGGAAAGTCTCGTTTTAAGAAAGAAAAAAAAAAGATCCACTAGCAGACTTTGAACTCTAGTTAATGATGTATGCTATAGTGTTTAGTAGTGAAGTACATTAGTCTTCACTTGCGTTATGAGGCATAAAATAAGAAATCCATGAATTAAAGTACAGACAGAGAAAGCCGAATGTTTCTTATCAAAATGTCACTTACAGAATTAAGTGGTGGGTAGTGGGATTATCATTGCAGAATTCCTTCAACTTTTGAAGTTTTCTTTTTAAAAGTGTTAACAGAAATGAGTGTTTATTCTAAAAGTATAAAAGACTTACTTTTTGGAAATTATTTTAACTCAGACGGAAGATGCAGGTTTTTCCTTTTTTCTTTCTCAATCACAGCTTAAAATTTGTGATATCTAATTAAATCATCTTTTGTTTTTAAGTAGATTGCTTGTTTGTTCCCAGCTGCTCAGCCCAGAAATAACCACACACAAACTATATTAATAAATCACTGCTTGGCCTATTAGCTCTAGCTTCTTGTTGGCTACCTTTTACATCTTAATTTAATGCATTTCCACTAATCTGTGTGTAACCATGTGAATGTGGCTTACCAGCAAGGTTCTGTCTGGTGTCTGTCTCTGGCCAAGCTACATGGCTTCTCTTGACTCCGCCTTCTTTCTCCCAGCATTCAGTATAGTTTTCCCCACCTAGTTCTACTCTGCCCTATCAACAGGCTGAGGCAGTTTCTTTATTCATTAAACAATGAGAGCAACCCATATACAGAAGGACCTCCTGCACCAAAATTGTTGATATCTAATTAAATCATGTTTAAAAATTTGTGATATCTAATTAAATGTCACTAGTTTGTTACCTTTTGTAGTAATGCGGTGCGGGCTGTGTTCCCAACATCTGAGAGGAGTGTGGACCCTTTGTTTTGTCTGCCTGGCTCCCAGCCCTGGGCTAGCTTACATTCAAAATGATTACACAGAAACTGTATTCATTTAATACACTGCCTGGCCCATTATATCTAGCCTCTTATTGGCTAACTCTCACATCTTGCTTTAACCCATATCTAGTAATCTATGTATCACCACGGGAATGTGGCTTACCAGCATGAGTCTAACCTACGTCCACCTCGGGCTGGAGAATCATGGTGTCTGCCCCAGTGCCTTCTCTCTCCCAGCCTTCCATTCTGTCTACTCTGCCCACATAAGGGCTGCCCTATCAAAAGGCCAAGTCTGTCTCTTTATTCAACCAATGAAAGCAACAAAAATACACAAGGACACTCCTACACCAACCTTTATAAATAAAAACTCCATATGCACAATCCATTGATTAATAACATTTTTAATGCTCTGTGGGTAGGGAAGAAAGGTAATTTGAGTTTTCGTGTTGTCAGAAGCTCCCACCTGGGGTTGAGGGCTCTGCTGGAGCCATTGGTGAGGAATATGCAAAGGCACAAGCTCTTACTTCATGAATGTTGGAAAGCAGAAAGAAAGAAAGGAAGAACTGGGAAGTTCCTCTCACTACTATATAACAAATTACTACCAACTTATTGCTTAAAACATAACTAAAATTTATTCTCTCACAGTTGTAAGCAATAGATGGACACAAGTCATGTTCCCTGAGCTGAAGAAAAGGTGTCAGTTTACCTCTGAATGTTCCCTTTGGCTTCTGGTGGCTGTATCCCTGCTGGCTG
The DNA here is from genome assembly GCA_028555095.1 of Dicrostonyx torquatus. Classification (NCBI taxonomy): domain Eukaryota; kingdom Metazoa; phylum Chordata; class Mammalia; order Rodentia; family Cricetidae; genus Dicrostonyx; species Dicrostonyx torquatus. The sequence continues at coordinate 3,009,479 of JAQHUG010000151.1, forward strand.
CTTCCATAGTGATGAGGCCTCCTTTTGTTATGCTGCTGCCACCCAACTGTTAGGTACCCTTCTGGTGGTCATTAGGACCCACCTGTAGAATACAGGATAAGTTTTCATCTATAGGCTAGGTGAACTTTGACCTGGCATTTAGGGGACATTATTTAGCCTACTGAAGATACTGTGTGGGTGTGTGTGCACACGAACATTATAACTGAATGCTGTGCTGTACAAGGACTGAAATAATATTTAACATTTAACTGCATACTATCTCCTAGGTATTGCTATATATATTATATAATATTTTATACACTCATACTGTATATATTTTACTTATTTTCTTAACTGGGGGTGGACATAATTTACATTAACTTACTAAACCATGCATTTCTTTCTTGTGTTTGACAACTATTAAAACTTCAGAGTGATCAAAAACTAAAAGGGGGGAGGTCTCATTCAGTGTTACTGCTCCGAGAGACGTGCTTTATGAAACTCTACTCTTGTAAATCACACCACCTTACCCCTCTGGAGGATGTGGAAGTCGATGAGATAAGGTCCTCTGGAAAGACACATCCATCTTTGGATTCACATACTTAATGAAAACTTTGTGTTTGGACATCCTTATTGTGTGAGTAAAAGCATCTTTGTGAACACGAAATGCAGCCTTAAATCTTTGGAGGTTGATGTTGTGACTTCTGCCTTAGAGAAGTCCATCTTGGTCTCAGAACTGTGTTATTCACAGGCACGCAGACACAGGCTATCGCTGAGCATTGCAAACATGTCTGTTCTCCATAGCACTTTTTCCAGGTCTGTTCATTGCTGTGCAGAGTGGGGAGGCAATGACTGGTATGGTCTGCATGGGGAACGCAGAGGACAGCTTTCAGGAACAGGTTTCTCCTTCCACTGTGTGTGTCCTGGGATCAAGCCCAAGTAACCAGGCTCATGGCAAGTGTTTTTACTAAGACGTCCCTCTGCCTCATAGATTTTCTACATGAAACATTAAAAATTAATAAAATTCTGGTGCCGTTACATATCTGTTTTATCACTGTGTTGTATTTCAGTGTCATCTTCCCCACCCCCTAACTTTTCCTTGGGGTCAGTTTCTCACAGATCAAGGACACAGCTGTGTTAAGGGATAGGAGGAAGTTCTGTAAATGACAGGGGATATTTTGATACTTTTAAAACATCCTTTCCTTAGGAACATCCTAAGAACACCTGCTGTCTTTACAGTGTGTCCTGAGCACGAGGTCTTGTTAGAAATTCACCTGCATTGTGAATCTTACACATACTCATGTTCTTCCTCTTCTGTGCTTCCTTGAAAGCTTATTCTAGTCTCCTCCCACAGGTTCAAACCTTCACATATGGATTACATAACTCTCAGACTACACCTTTTGGCCTTTATTTTAAACCTACTTGGTCTCTCTCAAATACTTCTTTCAGATTTCTCTGTACTTTTTAGAATATGACTGGATATAAATAAACAGATAATAAATTTAGAGCCATCAATAACTATTGGGTCTGTGAATGCATTGTTCCTCCTCTTTATATAGTCTTTCCAGGAGCTAAAATCAAACCAGTATTCAAGTTAATGCTTGCCTCAATGTATACTGTCTGGATTAAACAAGACCTTTTCATAGTTCCCTCTTTTCTGAACTATGGCATGAATTTGAATTCCCAGATTCTCTAAAGTTGTCAAATATCTTAAGTATATTGTGTATGTGATGAGGGTTACTTACATCTCAGTACACAGTTACCGCCCAGCGCGTGCGTACACACACACAGACACACACACACACACACACACACACACACACACACACACCTATAATTTTTTTCAGCATTACTGAGTATAATTTGTATAGTTTCTTTGGGATCTTTAGGAGTATGAAACGGACTCCAAGCACACTTATGTGAAGTCCTTTCAGTGTCTAGCTTTGTTGTCATGTCTTTGTTCACTTTTGAAAGTAACAACTTTTGAAAGTAGTAACTTTTGAAAGCTTGTTTCCCCTGACCCCTCCCACTTGCTCAGAATTCCTGAACCTGTTGGTTTATGTTGTTAGATCCTGAGAGAAGAGTGTCCCTGCGTAGGGCAGGAACCTACTTACCTACCCTAATCCTGTCGTCGTTGACATAGAGAGTGACTGTAGTAACCAGTAGTGGGTCATAGAGAGTTTCCTGGGGAGTTGTTTTCCTCTCCTTCGTTCCTTCATAAAATAACAGAGTACTGCCCGTGACTGTCACTCGCTCCTCCTGTGCTTCCAGCCTGCTTTTTCAACAGAGAGCCCCACTGTCTTGACACAAAAGTGAAAGGTGCCTTCTCCCTTCTTCACTGCCTTGTCTTTGCAAGTTACCACGAGAGCATGGGTAGCTTTCCCCCATTCTCGCTATGGTTTCTGTCACTATTAACAGCTAGTTTCATCAGCTTTCTGCAACTTTCCCTAAGAATGTTTTTTTTTTCTCATTTTGGGGAAATGACTAGTTCAGGCAAAGCCACATGAATTTTAGTGATTATGGTATTTCAGTTGCTAAATTCCTCAGTCTAGTGCACTTGCACAATTATGATTTGTTATTTAGTTACAGTGTTGACTGTGTTAAGAATTTTATTTCACTGAGTGGTGGTGGCACATGCCTTTAATCACATCACTGAGCAGAGGCAGGCGAATTTATGAGTATGAGGCCAGCCTGGTCTACAAAGCGAGTTCCAGGACAGTCAGAGAAATCCTGTCTTGAAACCCTACAAATACACAGAAAAAAGAAAAAAAGAATTATATTTATAGATATATATAAATATAAGTACCAGATATAAAACTTATTCCTCTCAATTAAAGGTTTCATTTATAACCAACCCTTTGCATAGTTGAATAAATTAAATGTTTGAAACAAAATCTTTAGATGTACTGTATAGGCTAGTGGAGTCTGAGACATGAAGGACGTTACGACGATAGCCAAAGAAGTGAGGACTGGAGAGGCTGTCTTGGCATTTCTAAACTCTACCCTTCTGTACTGACTAGATATTAAGAAGAAAGCATAGAGTGCTTTGTTCCTCCACCCTTCAGAAAAATGCACATCTGATTAAATCAACTATCTTCCTTTGGTGTATTTAATTCTTGATTGAGGCTATTATGGTCACTCGTAGAGATAGAAGTATATGAGCAGTTAATATTAGTGTAATTGTTATTTAAGTAAAATGGTTTCTGGTTGTGTCAATATAATGGCTAAAACAACCAAACTTGACCTATGGCCTTTCTTCTCTATAAATATTAGAGCAAAGATGGTTCACTCCGACACGAACATTGGAAGGTAATACCTTAGGGCCAAGGAGCAGAGCTGTGGAGGTCCAGAGTCTTGGATTCAAGTCCCTGTATTCAGCAGTGATTGTGGTTGAGCCTCAGAAGTCTAAGCGTTCAATCTAACTGTACTTTAGTGAAATTTGTGCCATATGCATTACCTTTCTCCTTCCTCTTTGTGAAAGATGTGTCCATTGTTTTGTCCTTGATGTCTGGTCTAGACAGTCTTCCTGTTGCCTCTGTTTTAGAGCCCAAGATGACTTGAATCTCATGTTCTCATAATCGCAGAATTAATTACTTGTATATCATCTTTACTTATAATCTCTTCTAAGAATTATTTTGTTAGTTTTTTTGGCAGGCCAGAGGGTCGCTGTGGTTTAAAAGTTAATGACAAAGTGCTGCCTTCCTGAGGATAAGTGCACAAGCAATGGGAAGCATGGGAGTGGAAGCGCTCACCCACGTTCCCTTGTGTTTGATTTGAGCTATCTAATTACTAGCTTGCAACAGTATCAGATTATTGTTTTCTTCTTTTCTCTTGAACACTACTAAATTATTTTTTCATACCACTACAATAGCTTCCTCAAACAAACGTTTGAGTAGTATTTTGGGATATTTAAAACTATTGCTAGCTGAAGCAGGGAACCCTTTCCTTAATATTTACATTTTGTTTTTACCTCCCATGCTCTGTAGTCTTCGGAGACTCTGCCTTCTCAAAGGAGAAGGAAACCCTTTGTCAGTGTGTTGTCCCAGTTGCCTTGTTGATTACACAGGGTCAAGGGAGGTCTGTGTTGAACATCAGTCTTTGGCTGCTTCACAAAATTCTGCCGAGGGTGCACCGACTCCCAGAGAATGACGTAAAGAGGTGATTAGTCACTGTGAAACAGAGTATGGCTATCTTGGGGTGAGGACATGCTTAGCTCTTTCTTAAATGAGGCCTGAAATCTCATATCCTGAATCAACCACTAAAATAATATAATCAGCCATTTTAAATTAAAGATCAGTCAAAATATCTGTTTGATGTACAATGCGGACAAGACTTTGATATCAGCATTTGCAGCGGTTTGGCAGAGAAAGAAGGGGAAGTCCTCAGTCAGATGTTAAGTACCCTGTTTCTACATAGACATAAAACTTTTTGTTTTGGCAAGTATGACAGATACCTTTAAAATATTGCTGACATTACTATAATCGTGAGTACTTATTATCAGTGGTAGAAGTGGTGGGAGCTGGCCAGGATTATCCCTGACTGACTGTGCAGTAAAGAAATGTTCCCCAGAGCCTGCGGCTCACCACGGTGGATCCCAGTGCTCATGTTTACACTGCAGTTCACCACGGTAGATCCCAGTGCTCATGTTTAGACTGTTTTCAAATGTCTGTTTTTTACAAGTGTCTAAGCTTTTCTCCACACAGTAAATTTGTGTAACGTACAGACCAATAAGATCTTTTTATCTTCTCTCTGTATTAAACTGTCAGGATACCAAAGGACACCACCAGTTCTAGCTTCATCCACATTGTACAGTGTCTGGACCCCCCTCAGTCATTGAAGATGAACTGATGGAGCCCCCCAAACAACAGCAAAACCACAGAATGTTTTTAGCAGTAACTATTTCCAAACTACCATATTTCTCTCTCAGTGAAAAAAAAAAACTTAATCGTTTGAAGGATCTTTATAAGTGGATATCTCTCCTTCATTTTGTCTTACGATTCCTAGTGTTTCCATTCTCCCTGAAAATGACTGCCTATATTTGAAGATACTTACAGTTCTGTATTCATGGTTATGAATACTAATATTAATAATAAAAGTAAATACTATTTGATCCTTCACAATTACAAGCATTACGTTCATCATTATAGAATGATGTACCTTGACCATATTTTACATTTGATAAAGATGTTGATTTTAAATAAATAGAAGTTAGCATATTTTCTGCCCTCTTGCTTGGTTTATGGAATATTCCCCAAAAGTTAGCTTAGTTTGTTAATGGACTTGTGGTAAAAAGGACAGAGCACTGCCTAAATAAAAAATAAGATTTTGAATATAATACCCAAAACATTAATGCCAGACTCAAATTTATTATAAACTTGTTAGTTTACATTTCCTTTTCTTCCTCTTAGATAAACTTCAGGTATTTTGTTTCTTGGTAGGTCAAATAAATGTGCCATTTTACATGTAAGCCTTACTCTGCCTGAAGACTATTTTAAATATTGTATTAAGCATTTAAATTCAATTAATGCGTGATTTGATACATGGGTAGAGAGAACTATTTTCCGTGTGAGTTGTTCATGATGACACTTACAAATACATAGAGAAACTCTGTTTGCTGTCGTGTTACTCTTTCTTTGCTGAGTTCCATAACTCATAAGCAGAACCTAGCTGATGTTGAGAGTGCTTCAGGGCCAGTTACCAGTGCCTGGAAAGAAAGTTACCAATGAGCTCTGCCTTCTCCTCCTCAGAAGTCTCTAACCCTCGGAAAGGCCACGAATTCAGGGACCTGAAGTCTTGCCTGCCTTTTGAGGTGCTTCTCCTGTCTGAAAACCACAGGAACAACTTTCTACAATGGTCATTTTCTAACCTTTCTGTGGGATAGAATGGGCATGAATCTGCTACCATTTCAGTGGGAAATGTCTGCCTAAATAGATCTCAGATTCACTAATCAGTTACTGGCTTTCTAGAGAATGACATTTGGTAAGTGAGAACTTAATTGGTGTCCCAAGATAATTGTTGCTAACTGGTGGAGCTGGTGACATTTTGGATGTCACTCGTAGTTTCTACCCCTGTGGTATATTAAGAATGTTTTTTGAGTAAATGAGTTAGCATTTTAATTGCAAATCAATCTTTTAAAAAATCAGCTTATATATCTTCTATGAAAATATCTTGACAAGCGTTCATGAAAGTTAGATGTGACTTTGTATTTGGTAACTCTGCAGTTATTGGTGTTGCATAGAAGAGCATTTATGAGAAAGGACATGGAGAAATACAGAGTGTTCTCAATGTATCAACTTGATTGCATATGACAAATTCCTGAAATAATCTTTTGTTTGTCCACCAAGTTCAATTGATTAACCTAAAGACAAAATAATTATATCACTCTGTTTCTATAAGGCTAAGCTATCCTGTTGCTAGAAAAAGAACCTACAAATAGAATGCTCATAGATGAGATTTTATTCAAATAAGGGAACAAGTCATAAATTCTTGAATTTACATAATTTTTTTAATAAATTTTCCTTTCTTTAAACCTTGCGATCTTTCACATATTCTAAAAGCATGTTACACTTGTAAATCACGTGCACTGCGATTAGATTATTCTTCAGCAGAATTCAATTTCAGACTTCAAAAAAATATCAATCAGATGTCATTATGCTTTTTGCCAGATGCCAAAGTATGTTTTGGCAACCTCTGGTATCACTTAAGTAGCCCATCTGTGAATTAGCACAGCATCCTTCAACAACATTTGGGGCCTCGCTTCCTCCTTGCTACTCTGTTTAGAGCTTGTAAACAGTCAATTCCTTTCTCAGGTGTGTGTGTGTGTGTGGTGTGTACATTCATGTGTACTGCAGTTTGTCTATTTACAGCCCATATAATGTAGGTTTACTCAGTAATGCTCTTAGTTTTAGAAGTGATTGAAATCCAGCTCTGTTTTTAGAACCTTCATGTAGGTCACTTCTATGGTGTCTTTTGAGTTGTGAGGTTTCAGCTCCAAGTTTATCCAACCCCAAACACACCGAGCTTTTTATGTATTTACCAGCTTCTTTGCAGCACTCTCTGTACATTTTCTTCTTTTACTCTCTGGGGTTGTTTTTGTCTTGTTGCAGTTTTCTCTCTTTATAGTTGTGTCAGTTGTTCAAATAGGAGTGTGGCTTGGAGGGAGCATCCCGAAGTGTCTTTAGAACTCCGCCAAGCCCTGCACTAATGCATCTCTAATGGGGATATTTCTTTTCACACCTCGAAGGTGATTGAGCCTGTCCTTTAAAGTAAGATTTGCAAACCAGTGTCTGGCAGCTCCAATTAGCTTCTTTTCGGTTTCAAGTACATCACAAATAGTAACAAGGTCTCCTAGGACACTCCTCTTGCAAACAGCGTAGTCATATTTCCTCATTAGTTCTTTTCAATTGTCACTAATGCCATGTTCTAGCTTTTGAGTAGGAGACAAAAAAGCATAAAAACTTGGTATGTATGTAGAATGGGTCATTGTTTTCCATAATTCAAGGCTCTTTTGAATTCCTTTGATAATGTGGAAGCTTACACAGCTTAATTCATTAACCTTTATCCTTCACATAAATCAGGTGGTTAGGAATCTATTGCTAAGAAGACAGATTTTTTTTCTTCATCAAAACTGGGAAATGCTTTCTTTTCTTAAAGAAAAAAAGAAAAGAAAAAATCCACCTTATATATCTCATAAAATAACCTTTCAGTTTTTAAATTTTACAAAATGCTTCAGATGTATTTTAGACATTCTTAAAAGCAAGTGACTGTAAGATTATCAAAAATAATTTTGGACTCTATCTTAGAGAAGGCTTTCCGGCACTTTTCTCCATTCTAGAAGAGAAAAGAAGAATATATATGATATGTATTCATTTTCAACAGCTGTTACTTAGTAATTTACAATAGTAAGACTTTAAAGTTTTTTTCTTCACATCGTTGCTGAACCCTAAAAGCAAGAAGATAATCTAAGGGCAGTCAATTCAGAATAAACTAAAGAATATCTAAGTGAACCCAAGACATTTGATCTGGAAGAAAATGTTTACACAGAGCCTCATTTTGAAACAAAGGATCTAAGATCTCCAAGGAAGGTAGGAGTCTGACCTTGGTCCCTTATAGATGCGACTGGGAATGTGTCTTCAGACTTTCCTCTCACTAAGGATATGCTTCCCTGTGAGTTCTCAGAGCCCAGGAGCAGGGTGTCATGGCCTAGCTGGGTATGATTGCATTGAATACTTTTAACAGTTTCTGATATTTTTTGGCGTCTATTATCTCATTTTTTTTCTGTGTTATGCATTTATCCTTTATAATCTCACTATTCCCCTAAGGAGTTTGTGTTTCTTTCTTTCTTTTTAATTCCTATATTGTTATGAGAACTCCTGGATCTATATAGAATGCTTGTCATGTAATAGTCAGAGATCTGTCCTTTGGGATGATGGGAACAAAGTATAGAAAGGGTGGAAACATTTTAAATTCTAGATTCTGATTATAGGTGCTTGTGGCTTGCCTCTGTGAACCAATGTAATGTTTTTTTTTTTCCACATTGGATAGAGTGTTCTCTTGTGTGATATATATGAATAGGGATAGGAATGGAGACACATAGGTCCTAAATGCCCTGTATGTTTCAGTCACACTGCTCAGGACCATCAAAAAATCATCACCTGGAAAGCCTTTTTTATCTTTGTAAAGTGTTTGAAAATACCCCTTAAATTTTTTGTAAGTACCTGTCATGAAAATTTTTATCATTTGTATTATTCGCCATTTTTTTTCTACTTGCATGTTGTACAATGAGGTAGGTGCATTCATACCAAGAGCCTTTGTAAAACCAGGCAAGCGTGCTTCATAGACGTGTTACAGTGTAATGCTTCCTCTAAATGTGTTCTGGGATGGACTTTAAAAGTGTGAGTGGAAAAGGTTTGTTCCTACCCTGGCCTCATCTAGACCAGTACCAGTGCCGCCTGAGAAGCTGAATTTGGCAGAATGACAAGTCTTTAGAAACTAGCCAAGGATGAGCGGTGCTGGGTATTTCCATCAGTTTACAATAGCAGAGTAACACAAACGGACTCCATTTTCAGATATCAACAATACTGCCTTAGCTGCTTATTTTCACTATTCAACTCTGTTTGTTTTAACATTGTATTAAGAATTTCAGTCTCAGCTGGAGGTGTTGGCATATGCTTTTAATCCCAGTACTCGAGAGACAGAGGCAGATGGATCTCTGTGAGTTTGAGGCCAGCCTAGTCTACAGAGTGAGTTCCAACCAAAGCTACACAGAAAAGCCCTATCTCAACCATCTCACTCAAAGGGAGAATTTCTGTCTAGATTCATAGAACTTGAAAATTCTGTCATCAAATATCTCATCAATGGATGATTTAAAATTAAATTTCTTGCTGTAACTTCAAGAAATAGTTTGTTTTTGTTAATGTATTACCTCTCAAGCAACTGCATGGTTTCGCATTATCTACTCATAATCATTTACACATCCTGTCCATTTCTCCGTCATTTTTTTGGAGGGGGGGGCAAGGGAAACCTTAATGTTCCCTGTCATTCAGCTGTTCGGGGGCAATCATCATCCATGGTTGTCTTGTTTTAAATACATGCTGGTTCTGTTGTTTTGAAGCAGAGTTTGGTTCCCTGGTATAGCAGCATTCTTTCTGTTATCCGCTCCCTCCAGCCCTCTCTGTGAGTCCGTAATGTTTTTATGTGTTTGTGGCGTATCCAGTATAGATTGAAGATGAATAGATACAAGAGACTGCATTTGCTTAGTGTCTCTCACAGTCAATCATAAATCAAACATTTTGATTTATCTGTATGAAGAATGAGAACAAAATACAATTACTTTTTTTATTGTCGCCACAACATATTGAATTATCTTTTTTAATCCAATTAGGGATTGTAAAATATGGATCTTCGATATTGCAGAAAGTGTTTTAGGAAATTTTGAATCATTAGGATTTTGTAGTAATCTGTGACTTTTATTTTTTATTCTTAGCATGAGAAAATTTAGTGTAAGTCATATGTAATATGTGGGCTTTGCTCGAACTGTTTCATTTCTTCTTTTAGCATTTCTTTTTATGAACTTACTAAAATGCTGCATTAAAGCCAAATGATATGAAATTAGGCTTAAAGTAAACCTTCACAATAATCTGTGTCAATCATAATTGTATTGTGTTTTAAGTTCTCTGCTGTTGTTAAGGAAAAACATGTTTTAATCATGAATCTTTTTAGATAAAATAGCCAAAGAAGCATGTTTGCCTGGCTGCCTTGGGAATGAAATGTTTATCATTCTATTAGGACCAAATTCTATAAAAGTACTTTAAAAGAAAAATATGTCTTTCTTACTAATTTAACCTTCAATAATGAATTATATGGGATAAAATTGTATAAAATTTCCTGACATTTTATGAAGATACCTACAAATAAGCTAGGCAGCAAATGAAATATCCAAAAGACAGAGATGGATGTCAAGTGAGTTTTGATAGATTGTACACACAGGTATCAAATTGCTTGATCCTTACTTCCTAGAAAAGGTTAACGACTCTTTTGCTTTTTACCCTTTTACTTAACTGCTATCTATACAAATTAAAACAAGGACTGCATTAGGGGCACCCATACCTGTATGTCAGTCTGACAGTCCAGCTTTCTGATATTATAGTGAACCGAGCTATGCATTAGGTAGCGTGGTTAACCAGTATTTTTAAAATTCATTAAATTCTCTACCCTAGTGCTGCTCGGGCTGTATTGAAAAGTCTTTTAACTTAAGTAAAAAAATCAAAAAGATTTTTAAAATATTATATGACTGTGTATAGTTAATAGTCTATATAACTGTTTATTTAAAATATTAAAAATGAAATATGTTTAAGGTGAAAGTTTTATGATTCTTATATGTTCTGGTTTTATATCCTTTATCAGTTATAGATTTTTACAATTTTCGATTTTATGTTGAGTAAAATTTCTGCAAATGTGCATTTAATTTTATCAAACTTAAGAATTAAAAAATTAGACTGAATAATTATCATTCCTTCAAAATAACTGTCACCTATATACTGCAATTTTAGTTAACTATTTTATATGTAATACATTTATTACACCACATGGGTTTATCAGCTTTTCGTACCCAAATTCACAGTGGTCTTACAGGAATATCTCCTGGATCAGACAAGGATTTAATGAGAATGTTCAGGAACAGAGCACTTAACTTGGAAGCAGAGAACATGAGACTCCCTGAGACACCTGAATGAGATGTTGAAAGCTGAGAGGCCTGGGGCATTCTGGCACTACTGACCTTTGACCGCTTCTTGTGGATGCATGGCCCGATTCTTGCTCATTTAAGTGTGATGCGTTAGTGTAACACCACCACTTTGTGTGTTTCAGGTGTGTGGAGGTCATTGCAAAGGAGGGACAAAACCTGAAAGAGCTGTACTTGGTGTCCTGTAAAATCACTGATTATGGTATGTAATGATCCTTTGTCCTAAATCCTTACCCTTAGATGAATAAAGTCTTAAAAATCATTGAGAGTTATTTAAAGAGGTATCACAACTTATTTAGACAGTTTGTGTTCATTTATGCTAATTCAGATGAAACAAAAATAAAGGAAAAGGAATCATAGTCTAAAAACCATAGTAGAATGCATGCGTGCCTGAGTTCATGGTGATACACAGCTCCATATATGCTTCAGACACACAGAACTAAAGAATGTGGGATGAAGAGGAAGTATGTGAAAATAATTTTCAGGTCGATTAAATTTCTGATCTCATAAACATGAATAATAAATACAGTCAGTGCACTGAGATCTCTCGCTCACATTAGCACTGTGTAAAATGTATGTATGGTATTTTAATGGCAAGCCTTGTTAGTGCCAGAGAGGCTCTAAGGCACCAGATCTGTATCCACATTGGGAGAGATAGGAAGTAGCAGTGTCCATTCACATCAGCATTGAAAGTTATTGTCTAGAATCATCTGAAAACAACAAGAACCACCTTGTCATACAGAGTGTGAGCTCACCTTCTTGAAATAATTATGCCTTTCTTATCTTGTTCTGCTTTATATTCTTTTCCTATCAGCATGTATTTGACCTATTTATAGTTTTAACCTGATAGTTGTCATTCTATGAGGGAGAAATTGTTTCCTTTTTCTGACGACTTAAATTGTTTATTTAAATCTGAAATTTTTCCATCTGAGAGAACTTAATATCCCATTAAATCTTTTATTGTTAGCTTTTATATCTGCTATGACTCACTTCAATCCTAGAGTGTCGTGCTGACCTGCCCTGCCAGAGAGATAAGTACTTTGTCACATCCCAAGTTTGCCATTTAGAAAACCTAACAAAGACACAACAGGACAACATAGAGTCTAGGGATGTAGCTCGTTGACACATTGTTTACCTAGTATGTATGAGACTCTATGCTTAGTTTATAGCTACTTCGTCCAAAAAAAGGTAAGAAATACTCAGATTTTAAATACCTTTTATAGATAAAGATTTTTTTAAAAAAAAAATGCTGTTTCTATGTTGTTTTATTTCCCTAATTAATCCCTGTGAAGATGTGTTGATTTCTTTTCCTTTTTTATAGTCTCTTGACTCTCTTGGCATGTTAAATTGATACTTACATACCTGACTTTCAAGGTTCTCATGAAGCCCTTGATTGTCCAGGCCCTGGAGTGTCTCTGCTCACCATATGCATGTGGAGAACTCATGTTCACAGAAGATTAGTTATTTAAGACCCCCCCCCCCATCTTCTTTCAGCCATATCACATGGTTCTCTTCTCCAAGCTCTGCCAGTCGTCACATTACTAATAACCAAGAGCTATGGATTAAATCCCTTGCTGAAGCTCAGCAGTGGAAAATGTTCCTACAATTACTCTGTCTTTAGGAGGTTTATTTTGTTTAACGATAAAGCGTCTGTCCAGCAAGTAACTGTTAACTTGGCATGTGCAGAAAGCTTTCCAGAAGGTTCAGAGAAGAGAAAAGATGTTGGACCTGGGACATTCTAGCGTTAAACTTTTATTTTGACCTTTAGGAAGTACCTTCACATATTAAAGACTCAATTATTCATTTGTGAAGTAGAGAATTAAGTCCTCTGTGTAAGTAGTCTAGTAAGCTGGTTTCTGTTGGACAACAGCTAGGGGTGAGGCTTGCTGGTGATGTTCCTACTACTTTCTTGTCCTAGGTCCTGGGAGTTTTTCTTTGTGACACTGTTTTCTGTATTTCAGGTTTAAATAATATTTGTCTCCTAGTGTAGTGCTAGCACACTATAACCTTGCCCCCACAGCTTGGTTTACTTGTGTCTCTGAATTATGTAGGTATGATTCTCAGTCCCCTCTGCATACTAGCATACCTGCAGAGTTTCAAAAGCCCATGAATGTGTGAGCCATATTCAAGACAAGTTAAAGCAGAACTTCTAGGTGGCAGGACTGGAGCAGCAAGTCTGGGGTCATGCATAAATGATGATTATATACAACCAAATTGAAACAGCTGATCTAATCCATTTGACTATTGAAGTCAACTTAAAATTGGACATTTTTATGTATACCTTATTCCTAATGGATGCCATTCTTGTGGTTAGTACATATTTCTGCTTTACCCATGTTCAGATTGATCATTTTCCTCCTTGCCTCCTCTTTCTATGTTACTAGGTATGGCCTGCTTTGTTTGGGGAACAATAATACTTTTAACAGTGTTGCAGGGTGACTTGACTCACAAGCAGCAGCTTACTGGGCTTATTGTTTATGATTTTTATCAAAATTCTCACAGGTGTTGAATGTGGTTATAGTGCTGAGCAGCACCTAGCCTGGCTGTTACAAAGTAATGTTCATTTAAATTGATATATGACATAGTTGTCATGCAGAAAGCCATCGTACTAATATGCTCCTAACTCCTCAAATTAAACAGATCTTTATGGTAAAATATAACAATCTATAAATAAATCACTAAGTCAGAAATGTCTAAATGGAAAACACAGCCTTGGGAAATTGTTCCCTGAAGAAAATTCAATACTGTCACTCCTCTATCAGTGGACAATTATTGTAGGAAGTATTGGGGCAGGTAGGGGCGAACATAGCAAATTGGGTGACAAGTCTCCTCTTGTCTCTTCTTCATCACTCTTAAGCATGGTCCTTAATCTCTTAGTTTTGCCCTCTGTTAAGCCACATAACATGTTCCGCAGGAGGTAGTGAAAATGAATAAAAACTACCTGTGCAGTACCCACTGGTATATTGGACACTCACTAATGGTTAGTTCTTAGAAACTGCCCCCGCCACACACACAACACTTTTCCTCCTTCACGTATAGCCTCTTGTTTGTAGGGAATGTGAGTTCCATCGTCCTTGTGTTGGTTTGCAGACCTGCACCGTCAGTGAGGAGGAAGAGAAGTTCAACAGAATCCCAGTGTGTTTAAGTCCCGTCACTATCTTCACTTTTGTCTTCTTTCTTCTCTGTATTTCTTCCTAGAAACTCTTGGTTTCTTGCGTGTCTTCCTATGTTCCTAGGATAGATTGTCAGCTAATATCTTTTTGCTTTCTTTTAATGACTACTTCTGAAAATTCTCATTCAGAAAAGTGTCTGTCTATTGTAATTAAGAAGAGAACAGGGAGTGGGAATCACTCCGTACTGTCCAGGTTTACAGAGGTCGGAAGCAGTTGCTATCCTGGCAGCACAGAGCATCATAAGATACAGTAAATGGAATGTATGAAGAAAGCGCTCATCTCCACTGGGGTCTCGATAAGTCTTTCCTGTGTGACCCTTGTGTCAGGGGGCAGTTGTCAAAAGGACCCAAGGTACCTGAGAGTTGTTAGCACATTTCTTTTTACTTTAGCCCTCCAGAGGACCCTTAGACCAATGCTCTGGAAATACTATTTTGTTTCCATTCTCAAACTGTCAAGTAACCTTTAAAGAGGACTGTAAAACTTACATACCCACATTGTAGTTTAGAGTCCTACAAGATCACTAGCACCCCTAGGGTCACTGTGTTTTGACATGTTTTTTCAGTGCTGGACAGCAGCCCCCAGCTTTGTACAGTCACCTGGTGCCATTCCCCAAGTTCCTCTGCTGCTCTCAGAAGCCCAGAAGTGCTTTTCTGAGCCACGTCTTCCCTGTTAAATATTGCTCTTGGTCACTTTGCTTTTCTGATTGGGGACATTTTAACTTAAAAGCAAGTAATGACACAGACTTTTGGGTCTTGAGGCATTGTTATCATGGGAGCTGTCATTTCAGTTGACCCAGCAGTTACAGGCCTGAGACATGTTCATTCTGTAGAATAGAATGTCAGCATCCACAATGGCATGCCCTGTGTGTGTGGGAAGAGGTAGTTTCTCTATTCCTGAGAGGCCAGGGATGCCCTGCATGGCTTGAGGCTAAGAGTAGTAAAACAGCTCTTTCTCCCAGGAAGAAGAATGGTAGGGGTTGTCTGGGAAGATTAATCTTTGCTTTGTTATAACCCATGTTTTACCCTTGCCATATTGACCTCTTACCACTGTTAAATGATTAATGAGCTGTACCTTCTCCAGCCATTCTGGGGACCCTGGATCTTTTTTGCTCTTAGTCCACTCAGATTAGGATCTGGGATGCATTAAGTAAGCCATGCTGTTGAAGAGACAGAAGAAATCCAAAGAAGGACTGCAAGACCTGCAGGCAAAGTGCTTCTCTTTCTTTAAGTTTTATAACCAAAATCAGTTTATTCTTATTCTGTCATCTCATTTTTCATATTATTAGGTGTATATTACCTACAGTGATGTTGCATTTTAGATAACCTTCTAGCCTTTCCCTTTGTTTCACTCTAAATTGTCTTTGAAAATGCTCAGGGATTGCTGGGTAAGATTCCCCTCTTTTTGTTAGCAGGCCTGACTCTAATAGCTAGGAAGTGACAGAGAGGAAGTATAGAACGGATATTTGCAAGTCAAAAATACACTTTATTGGTTACTGTTCTTATTCTCATTTTCCATTCTATTATTTAAATATAAATGCGTTTATTGTTGCTTGCAGAACAGTAGTACTACTCTGCTGAACTCTGTTTTGCAAATTCTTGTTTTTATATGTCTATGTAAAATTTTCTCTCTTATTCTCCATCCTGCTGCCTTTAGAAGATAAGATGATCTGTCTTCTAAATAACGGGCCTGATTCGTCACCTGAAATTTGGTGTGTGTTACATTTATTTATTAGAAGAAAATGAGGGAATATGAATGAGTGAGAATTTACCCCCCTCCCCGTGTGTGTTTACTGCAGTGTACAAGGGACAATTTGTGTGAGTCAGTACTTTCCCTTCGACTATGTGTGTCCATATGACCAAACACTTGTAAAGACTTGACCTACTGAGACATTTTGCTGCCCTGAAATATTTAATTATACCTTATCTAACTACTTTTGGTTTCTAGAAGGAATTGACTTCCTTCCTTGGTTAGTACGTCACCACAAGCTAGCTCCCCTTGAAATAAAAGATTGAATAATGACAGTGTTTATGCCATTTGCTGTGATGATCTAAATAATGTATATTTAGTAAGAAGAATTTTTAAAAATATTTCTTCAAACAATACTGCTGCTTAAGGGAGAACCACCATCTTAACAATATTAAGAATCCTTTTACATATATGTAGTATTCATTTTTATTTAATTTATGTCAGTAATACTTTATGATTTTTAGTTAAGTTTACCTCTGTATGTGGTATGCATTTGCTATTATTTTAAATGCATATAGAATTTTACCAATAGATTTTTCTTATGCACAGAAAGGCAGTATTTGTGTATTGACTTAGTATTTTCTGTCATGCTAAATTTACGTATTAAATCTTTTATCTTTTAAAATAAAAAATTTAAACATTCTCTATGAAAAAATTACTACCATAGCCAACTTAACTTTGACTCTACCTTTAGTCTAGTTTTTATGTTAAGAAATAGCCTAACCCATATTTTCAAGATAAATAAACATGTTTGTATAATTATGGTGCATGAATAATCTTATACCTCTAAGTGCATACATGCATACAATTTGTTCTTAATTAACTTTTTATAACTGAATGTTATAATTCTGCATTTAGTATAGCCGGTATCTAAACTACAAACTTTTCAGCATTCCTTTTCTACATTACTCCTGTATTTTGGAAGTATCATGTTAAATTTTTATTAGCTTTTGAAAACATCATTTTTAATGAAGGAGTTTCCTTTTATTCTATTAAAAAATGTGGAAAATTTACCCCAAATCACAGTACATTTTTTTTGCCACATGCCCACTTTTACAGTTCATCACTTAGTGCTTTCAACTATGCAGACTGAGCATTTTTAGTTGTTGTTATTATTGTTGTTGTGTTCTAAGCAAGCATGAATACAAATAGAATCATGGTTGTTCTCATCAGTGTGATATGAGTGTTGAGTGGTTTTTTTTTAGTGGCATTGTGACACCTACACTGAACACCACGATTGTAAACATAAGTTTCTATCCTGCCTCATCTTATAGCCATTCAGTCCCAAAGGAGCACACAGAGGCTTATATTAATTATAAGCTGTTTGACCTCTTAGCTCAGACTTACTACTGACTAGTTCTTACATCTTAGGTTAACCCATGTTGTCTATGTTTAGTCACATGGGTTGGTACTGTTTTTCAGTAAGGCATTCTTATCTTACTTCCTCTGTGTCTGTCTGGTGACTGTGTCTCTGCCTTTTCTCTCCCCAGAAGTCTCTTAGTCCGGTTGCCTCGCCTGTACTTGCTGCCTGGCTGCTGGCCAATCATTGTTTTATTAAACCAATACGAAGCCAGGCGGTGGTGGCGCACGCCTTTAATCCCAGCACTCGGGAGGCAGAGACAGGCGGATCTTTGTGAGTTCGAGGCCAGCCTGGTCTACAAGAGCTAGTTCCAGGACAGGCTCCAAAGCTACAGAGAAACTCTGTCTCGGAAAAAAAAAATTTCAACCAATACGATTGACAAATCTTTACTGTGTTCAAGAGCATTCTTCCACACCACAGTAGTAACAAAGCTTCTTATAGTATTCAATGAAAAAAAAAATAAAGGGAAATCTTGATGTTCACAATTTCTTGAAAACGCTTTTCTTGGTCGGTCCCGAAAGATTGATATAGGCAGAGAAAATCTGGGAGGAAGAGTTAGGAGGATGGAAGCCTGAGAAGAGAGTTGTCGTATATGATCTTTAAATCCTTTTCTAATCCTAGGCTTTATTCAGCACTGTTTCATTCAGCAAAGCTTTACTCTTATGTGTGCACTGTGCTGGTGAGATGCTATGGAAAATACAAAAATAGAAAACTTGGATAAGAAGTAATAGTCATATATTAATAAACTTTCCATCATTTTAAGCAATATGATGGTGCCAGTTTAGAAGGTAGGTCTGTGAGGTATACGGGTGTATGAGAAGATAGAATTGTCATGGACTGCCCTAGCTGGAGAATGATCTGTGGGAGAGGTAGCAGAAGAGGGCATCTGAGGTAGATGCTATGCGGAAGACTTGGAGCATAAACAGGTGCCTGAATGGATGAGTTTGTATGCATTGATTAATCTAAAGAAAGAACAGACGTCATCCAAAAGGATGAAGTGCACATATAGGCAAATGTTGAAGAAATCTCATGAAAATATTCTATTTAAAAATTTAGAATAAGTTTTAAGTTTTGTTGTAACTTATCCTGTCAAATTCATCATTCCTATGGCAACAACTTCACTTAACATATATTATATAGAGGGAAACATTATGTTGAGTAATAACTATTAATAAATATATAGATCTACTGAGAACAAATATAAATTTTCATCATAATAATGATAAACTAATTGAAGTTTGTTTGATATTTTCTGTAGGCATTGCTTTAATTCCTTAAACATTCCATTTTAAAAGTTATTGTTAATACTTGAGCTACAGATGTGGAAACTGAGATTGGGTAGGGTATAACATCACATGGTTTATAAACTATAGTATTATGGATTCAGTATTAAGGTAACTTCTTATATAATTACTCAGAGGTCAATGATGTGTCCAGAAGTATTGTTACTTAAAAATACTCTCTGTTCAGTACTCATTGATTAAATATTTTCCTTTTTTTTTTAAGTCAGGGTCTCTTGCAAATCTTAAAATGACTCCTGTTAATGTAGATATCTTATTCCCTTCTCCAATATCCACCCTTCCTTCATCTCCACCCTCTCACAACCCCAGGCTCTCCCCGGTTCTTCCTTTCTCCCTTCTACCCCCCTCCCTTTCGCTTACCCCCCTCCCCCAATGTCTCTGGAGGGGATCCCAGGTATTCACAGGGAAGTCCCAGCTAGGTACTTGGGTAGCAGAGGAGTGGGTGCCTGAACTGAACTTGTCCCATAGTTACTTTGTTGAATATCTCAATCGTCACCATAGAAATTTTGCATGATGGATGGAGATAGAGCCAGAGACCCACATTCACACCAGAGCAAGGGATCGTGCTACCAAGGTCCAGTGGAAGAGCAGAAGGAAGGAGAAGATGAGCAAGGATGTCAGGATCGTGAGGGACTGGCCTATCAACAGAGACAGTGGGCTTGATCTATTGGAAGCTCATCAAATACAGTTGGACCAGGACTGAATGAGCATATGACCTAACCAGACTCTCTGAATGTGACTGCCAATGGGGACTGACTGAGAAGCCAATGATAATGGCACTGGGACCTATCTCTTCTGCATGTATTGGCTTTTTGGGAACTTATTCTATATGGATGCACATCTTCTTAGACCGAGTTAGAGGGGGGAGGGCCTTGGGCTCCCCATAGGACAGGGTATCCTGCACCATCTTAAGGAAGCAGGGGGAGGGCGGTGGGGTAGTGGGGGAGCGGGAGGGCCGGGAACAAGGGGAGTAAATGTAAATTTTTCTTTTAACAATAAAAAAAAGAAAAGAAAAGAAAAAAAAAGACAGGGTCTCTAGCTTAGGCTTCCCACACACTCACTTTGTAGTTGAAAATGTCCTTGAACTTCTGGTCCTCCTGCCTGCAGTTCCATAGTGCTGAAGTTACAATTAGTTCTCTGCACTGTGTCTGGTATGTTTGGTGTCTGGAATCAAATCTAGACCCCAATGCATGTTAGGCATGTATCCTACAACTGAGCTACATCCCCAGCCCAACTATCTTCTTAACTTCAAATTTTTGTATAATTTTCATATACATTAAATTTTCTGGAGCTCATGACATATCTCACTTGTATCACAATTAATAAAAACTCAGAGACAGAAATTGTGGTTCAACCTGAAGGTCAGAAAAGCAAAATAGCTATCCACTGGCTCTTACCTCAACCTCAGTCCAAAAATGGCAATCCTGCCTCCAGGAATCTCAGAATGAGACTGTGAGCTATCTCCTCCCATTTTATATTCCTCTTTAGGGCTTGAATTAAGGCGTGTACCACTAAGATTAAAGGCATGCACTGCCCAGTTTCTGTGGCAAACTAGTGTGGCTACTGGAATTAAAGGTGTGTGTGACCACCGCCTGATATATAAGACTGTCCAGTGTGGCTGTTTTACTTTTCTTATCCTCTACTTATTAAAATACAGTGAAGTGCCACTGCACTCGCTAGGTAAAGGCTCTTGCCTAAAGCCCAAGGACCTGATGCCATTGTTCAGGATTCCCTTGTACCAACAGTAGCAACTTTTTCTCTGACCTTTAAACATGTGACACAGCATGCATGAGCATGTGGGCATGCATGTGCATACACATATGCACAATAGTCAATGAATAAAGTGTTGCAAAATCTTAATGAATTAAGTTTTAATTCCCCCTTTTGAAAGCACCGTAATGAATTTGTGAAAGGCCTAGAAGCATTAGGTCTTTTCAGTAGATGATCAAACTGAGCCCAGGCAAAATTTAATCAGTCAGTACCACCATCACTGCTGCGGGTGACTTTTCAGAATTTTTAGCTTTTCAGGCAGGTATTATTTCTTCATTAAAATGGTTATTTTAAACCAATTTCTGTAACAGGATAATTGATCACTTTTTAGGAGGTACACCTGTTTGGAAACCCGTAACTATGCCATGAAAAATAGCATGGCTAACTGTTTTCTTCCTGTAGTTCTTAGGCGTGAAACTCACAGGCTCTTAGGCCTCAGTGCCACTATTTGATTCAGTTTCCATTAATGAACACTAATAAAATGAAATCTGTCATTGGTATGACTCTGCCTTCTGTTTTGCTTCCTCCGTAGTGCCCCTCATTTTGTGAGATAGAGAGGGAGAAGGAAGGGGGAGTAGAAGCCCCTGCAGTCCTTCCTTGTACAGCACCAGACTGCTCGCTTTCCTCCAGGCACACTCTCTTGTCTTTGTGGAGAAAAGGTCAGAGTCATCACCACCATTTCTCTTCAGAAGTTTTTCAAATGCTGAGTTGTTTATTCTACATTTCAGATGTGACTAATAAGTTAGTGTTCACTATCATTTTAAACTAGGCCATTATTTTTCCTTACTGACATCCAGACAGTCCTATCTTTGGCAATATAAGCTTTTCGTGCTGGTTCTTCTGTCACTGGACATGGACTCATTATATACAGATGGGCCTGACTTGTGGGATTCACTTTGAG
The DNA here is from genome assembly GCA_028555095.1 of Dicrostonyx torquatus. Classification (NCBI taxonomy): domain Eukaryota; kingdom Metazoa; phylum Chordata; class Mammalia; order Rodentia; family Cricetidae; genus Dicrostonyx; species Dicrostonyx torquatus. Next base: position 3,030,951 of record JAQHUG010000151.1, read on the forward strand.
AGTAACACATGGATCAGACATTTTTTCCCAAAAATATGTGGATTATTTAGTGAATTTCTCAAGTCTAATTGTACTCTGAATCATCTACTATTGGTTTTCTGCTTAGAAAGTCCATCCTAGTATGTTCCTCACAAGAGGCACAGTCTTTGTAGCTCAGCAAAATCAATTTTAAAGCATCGTCATTTAAGAATACACAGCGCCCTCTCCCCATCCACAGTTGTAGTCCCTGATTCTGGAGAAGGGAGGGGACATAAGAAGGAAAGATAGAGCAGGCACTGGAGGTGCGTACCTTTAATCCCAGCATTTGGGAGGCAGAGGCAGGCAAATCTCTGAGTTTGAGGCCAGCCTGATCTACAGAGTGAGTTACAGGACAACCAAGGCTATACAGAGAAACCCTGTCTTGAAAAACAAAACAAAAACAAACAAACAAAAAAGAAAGATGGTTTTATGTTTTTGCTACTCCATCAACTTTCTGATTTCGTTCAGATTTTACTTGGAATTTATGGATCCCACCTCTTGGAAATAAGTATAAAGTTGCTTGAATTATGTAGTCTTTTTTGTTTTTGATTTTTTGAGATGGGGTTTCTCTGTAGCTTTGGAGCCTGTCCTAAAACTAGCTCTTGTAGACCAGGCTGGCCTTGAACTCACAGAGATCCGCCTGCCTCTGCCTCCTGAGTGCTGGGATTAAAGTCTTTCACCTCCACCGCCCAGCATGAATTATGTAGTCTTCCATAGTCTCCCACACAGGCCTTCAAATTCCTTGTCCTTGAATATGACTCAATAAATTTAATCATTGAAAGGACCAATGGTCTTGTGCATTTCTACTTTCTTCAAAGTATGGGTCTGTCAGTAAATGACCTGTTCAGGAGTAGGAAACCAGTTCATTACAGTGGGATCACATGGAGTGTGTAGTGAGGTAGATGGTCTCAACGTTTTCAAGCTCAACTGTGTTATCCAGAGAGCAAAGAAGGAATAATTCATCGACCTCCTATTTTCCAGAGAAACAGAACCTCTTGATGATGTCTCTAGTGTGGATGTTAAACAGCACTTCCCTCATGTGCAGAAAGGCTGGCTTACAAGTTTACTTTATTAAGTAAATCAAACTTACTTTTAACTCTGGTATTCAGCAGTTCGTTTTAACCCTTATTCTAAAACATTCTCTTAAGACTCAATCATCTAGAATTTATCTGTCATATGTGTTTCTCTTCAAGGGTTTATTGCATGACATTTAATAAATAGTTTGAACTTTTCAACTTTGCTAACAATTGAATTGAATTGGCATGGCGGATCCAGCCTCTGTGCCATGTGCCACACATTTCATCCTGAAAGTGACTTGGTTGTCACCAAGTGTGACTGTGAGCAAGCAGAGAAAAGGAGATTTTTAAAAACTGAAAAATGGAGATAAACAAAACAAAACAAACACCATCTTTAAGAATACCTGATGCTTTTCTTGTGTGTGTGTGTGTGTGTGTGTGTGTGTGTGTGTGTAGTATATATCTATCCTTGTCAAATGAATAATATTCACTGATAATTTAATTGTTACAGGTCATGGTGTTTTAAGATGGTAAATAATTCTTTGGTATAGAAGGAAAATGTGTAGAAAACTAGTGATATACATTCTTTTTGATGATTGATGCAGGCATATTTTTAAACACCCTTGTTATTTAGGTTCAAATCTCCTTTATGCCACACTTGTTTTTCTTTCTTTCTACTATCTCCTCTTTGCTCACATATGGCTTTAGGAGCTTCTCCAAGGAAATAGTTTTGCTTTGAAGGTATATTATTTCCTTCCATAAAGTTTTTTTCTGTTCTACTATTAGATTTAAAAATTCACAATAACCCCTAATAGAATCCAGCCGCTTCCTTGTCCTCTGTATTTTTAGAAATTCCTCTGCAGTCAGTTTTGGAAAGATATGTTTGCAACTCCGAGTCCCAGAGATGCTGTTCTAGTGTGAGGAGCAGACAGTCTGCAAAGGGACAGGTCATGGGCAAAACTCATCTGCAAGGACGCCCTGAACTTGCACAAGGAGCAAATATTCAAAATTCTAAGTTATTTTGACTCTATAGCATGAACTACCTGTTACATGAAAAAACAATAGGGTGATATATATGCTATATAAATATGTTATAATAACATGCTTATCAAACACACATATAAGATTCAAAATTCCCATCTTGAACAACAAAAGGGAACTTAATTTTTAGCTCTATAAAATAAGTGAAAAGCTTGAAATTCAACCAGTCTTATTTTATGTGAGGCAACTGTACTGAGCTTTTTTGAGAGTCATGCCGTCTGCTCTGGTTTACATGAGAAATTGGGCGAAATCCTCACAGTGCTCATTTTCAACTTTGTCTTGCCAACACACCTTGCAATCAAGGCTTGTAATGATTCACTTTCTAAAATACTATAAATTAGTACAGATCCAGATATCTTTTCCCTCTCATATTCTGATTAAAATATTTTCCTAAATGTCAAGGAAAGGGTTGAGTTCATCAGGCTGGTGAAATTCACCCATCATCTCTTGCTCTTTCTCATGGGAGACTCTGAGTATCTAGTACTTATGAGTGTAAACAATTATTGGTTCCCTACATATTTGTGTAAGAAACCGTTGGAAAGCTGCCCACCTTGACCCAAATACACGACCCCTAGACTTCTGTTACAGTCAGTATTTGCTAATACTTGTTCCAAAATAAATTCAGGAAATGTGCTGTACATGTATAGTTAGCACATACATTCATGTTTCTACATCCTATACCCATAACATTCCTTAGTCTGCACATGGGCAGACTCACGGAAGAGCTGAGGTCCCTTCAGAACAGTGAGCACCAGGCATACAAGTGAAACAAGAACTTTCTCACACAGTGTAGAAGTGTGGAAGGGTAGATCCTTTACTGTGTAGCTCTCAGCACAAAATTTCATCTCTCGTTTGATAGATTATTGATTTAAAATTGGCTCTCTCTTAGTTTATGAAAACTACAAATTTAAAATTTCTGTTCATGAAAGTGGTATTCATTTTAATGCCATATACTATTAAACCTGTTATTTTATGACATAGTATTTAAATCAGAAAGCTACTGTTAATTCTCATGGTTTCTTGGTTTACAGAAAGGTTCTTTTAAATGTTTTTACGTGTGGTAGAGCCTACAAATATTTTTTTCAGCTATAGGAAACGAGTTAGCAATCATAGAATTATACTTTGGAGCTATGTAGTTTATTTCCTACTATTATAAATCTATATAAATCTGCTAGGAAAGATGGACTCTCTTCCAGCTTGTGATTCAAATAAATGGTTTCTGTGGACGCTGGTCTGTCTCACAAATGCATTTAGTATTTTCTGAACTGAGCTTCTCTTCCTTGCCAGGCATGTTTCTAACTATGAATGTTCAGGCTGCTGATTGACTGAGAACCAAATCATTGTCACTAACACACACTCAGCCCTGACTACTACAGAAACGATGGATGCTGGGGCCAGAATTTGTCCCTCACTAGCAAAGCTTGCTTTCTGCCGGTACTGATACTATACAGTGAATGAAGATTCAGTGACCTATATTCTCCAATTTAAACCCTTAAAAATTTAAATTAAATCTTTGTCAACAGTAATTCTAACCATACTGAGGCAAAAAGAGCGTTCTCTACAATCTGGCTGCACTAAATGTAATTTGTAACTATCAAAAATCCGTTTTCTCTGCATAACTTTTAAGAACGCTCCTGATGTCTTAAAAATTCCATGCAATTTTCTTTAAAAGTTGGTTTGGAATGCCACTGTGCATCTTGAAGCCCACATACAGTGAGTTAAATTACAGCAATAGCATATTTCTCAAGCACCATATAGTTGCAAATCCTTTATCCTGAAGTTCATAGCAGCAGATTTTCTCCTTGAACAGGGAAGGAAGTTGAACTTTGGGGCTGTTTCAATTTAACACATGATGTGCTGCGTGCTCACACTGCGCCTGCCTTGCCTAGTATTTCTTCTTGATTCAGCCTTGCTTCCTGTACAGGAATTAGCTGTGTAATACCGATTATAAACCTGGATCCATATTACCACAATTGTCAAAGCGTCATTTCCCTGTGCTGGCCTCTGTGGAAGTATTTTCTTTTTAGTGGGTTAAACTAAATGCAGAGTAGAACATTTGCTTTCAGCAGTTTTTTAAAAAGTCTTCCTTGCCATTACTGGTTTTACATGGTTCTGAAAATGCTTCAGTATTCATGGTTTTACTCAGCTGAAGCTTGGGTATCCTGGGTGCCTGACTTTCCTGCATACCTCTCATTGCTACCATGACCAAGCCAGGCTGAATCTGTTCACAAAATACATCTTCAGTAAAGTTGTTCTGTTGATAGCCATCAGGCATCTAACTGTCTTCTCTGTTCCTTTGATCATGCCATTCTGGCTTAGACTATCAGACTGGCATGCAACAGCTGTCCCATAGCCAACCCAGCATAGTGTATTCTTAGAAAAAGTGGTGTCAGAATTGCAGACATTTATTTAAACCCCGCATTCACCTAATCAGAGTTGCTAATGGATTGTAAGGATTGGAAACGTTCCATCTAACACAGACAGTAGTGGGGGAATACTTTTCGCAGAATAGCTATAATGAACGTTCTAAAACTGTTTTGCAGGTGAATAAATATATTTCTAATTATTTGTGCCTTTTGGAATATATTGTTATAGGCTGGTTACCATAATATACACCTGTAAAACTAGTGCTCGAGAGGTAGAAGCAGGAGGATCCCGGTTTTGAAGCCAGACAGGCGTTTACATAGTGAGCCTTTATTTTTAGAAACAATTAAAAGACAAAAGAGAAAGACAAGAAAGGAATTTTTTGCCCCCAAACCAAAAGAAATATTAAAAATTAAACATTCAGGTGCCTTGACTACTCTCAGGCCTTATTAGTCATTACTGGTTGCCCTTGGAACCGTTCATTCAGAACTAGAAGGCTGGAGTCAGCCTACTAGGGGCCTTTGTCCTTCAGTCCACTTCTGCTGAGCCTCCATGCCTCAGCGTAGCCAGTAGTTAGAGATGCCTGTTTCCCCACCTAGTCGATGAAGGGAGGCAGTACATGGCTTCTTGTTTCCAGCAACAAAGCCTCAGCCCCGAGGATTTGATGGATCAGTGTCCTAAGCCACGCTTTGGCTGGTTTCCCTCCAGGCGGGGTTGCTCGGGGACACAATCAGGGCACAATCAGGGCACAGACTTGGGGGATTAGCCAGAAGACAGTGCAGAGAGAAAAGGCTCGGTAAGTCCTTTGCCAGCTATGGGAAGCTTCAAATCAGCTTCAGAGTTAACTTGAAAACAATGCTGTAGTTATTGGAAGACTTATATTTAGCCCCATTCCGCCTATGCCTAGTTCTTTACTTTTGAGAATTTGGGCTCATTTGCTCGTGATAAAGAGACAGAGACGATGAGGCTGAACCCTCTCCTGCAGCGCATGATACAAGCGGGATTGGGTGGCTATGGTCTGAGGCGTCATATGCAGGACCACACCACTTTAGGTTTCCTTCATTTTATTTTAAGATGTGGGAGGAAAAAGCAACCACTACTAGCCAGTTGGATCACCAAGAACACATTTCTGCCTACTGTATCAGTCTGGTCTCCAAAATGGAAAGAGAGAATTCCTTCACAGTTTACGTTGTAGCTCTGCTTCCACTGGGTAGCCTGGCAGAACACCAACCAGCATCACCCCCCCCAAAAAAAAAATCAGAGCACTTCTAGACCAAAAGTATTCAGTTCAGCAAACACTTCAAAGTCTCTGTATATGGTACCTAAGTTCTTGGGGCCAGCAGGAAGCATCAAAATCAAAATCTTCTAGCTCATAAAAGTAGTAGTGGAAACCATTGCAGGAATCCCACATGATAAGTTACAGATCTGTTGTAATTAGAGGAACGGTGTGCGGGTTGTATGTTCCCAGCACCCAGCCGCTGGCCCGCTCAGCTACTGGTTGCTTGCACCCGAAATAACTACGTGAGGACGGTATTCATTTAAACTCTGCCTGGCTTATTATCACTAGCCTTTTCCCGGCTAGCCCTCACCTCATAAACTAACCCATTATAATAGTCTGTAAGTCACCATGTGGTGAAGTACCAGAAAGGTCTAACCTGCATCTATCTGCAATGGTGGCTCCTGGCATCTGGCTCACTTCCTTCTCTCTTCCCAGAACTTCCATTCTGTCTACTCCGCCCACCTAAGGGCTGACCTGTCTATAAGCCAGGCAGCTCTTTATTCAACCAATAAGAGTAATACAAAATACAGGAGAACACTCCCACATCACAGATCCTACAAGAAACATTTCTCACTAGCTTGGCTCCTAGTTCTGAGATCACGGACGACAGAAGTTTTCGTGGCATTGTTCAGGGTAGGGCTGGAAGATTTCCCAGTCTCACTAGCTCTTAGAGAATGCTGGGTCTCCCGAAGCCCAATTTTCTATATGCATGAACTGGCAAATAGTGCCTCCTTTCCAGGCTGGGAGACTTTTCCTTTCCCTATCTAACTGTGGTCCTTTCCCTCCATCCTCCATCCTCTTCATGCTTTTTTTTTTTTTTGAAACTATCCAGTCTTGAAAGGATGGAAATTGTTATGTGATAATATTCTATAATTTCATTTTTGTGATGTAATGGATTTTCATAAACAAGACAAGTCAAAACCAAATCTCCAAAATGAAATTCATTTCAAATTAAATGACTCATCATTACAGAATTTAAAGTGAATTCTAATTACAATAGGAAATGTAGATTTTAGTAGTATAGATATAAATATTTGACTAAGTGAAGAATATATTTCTCTTAACATAACGCTTTAGCTGAAACATCAATACAAACTACTTTTGCTTCATAACTGATCATTTTCTCTAATTTGGATACCAACTAGTAAATTCTTGGTAGTTATAAAAAACAGAATTTCAAAATTAGCTAAACTTCTCACTACATGTGAAGAGAATTCTTCCTTCTATCCTTAGGGAGGGTGTAGGGATTTGAGATCAACACTCTAGTGCTGCCTGGAGGCTTTGTATTTGCAAATTAGTTTAATAAAACTATGTCCATAAATTTTATAATTTCATGCTCTAAAATAAGAGGCGGTGGGCATTTGTGTGTTTGAATGTGAGAATCATAGCCTGCTTCATATATCTCATTGCTATCAAATGCATTAGTAATTTGTTGTCCTTTTTTTCACACCAAATCATTTTTTAAAGATTTTTTTTAATCGGTGTTAGTTTCACTCTTAGAACATTTTAAGTTAGGAGTCTTATTTAAGCGCTTTTAACCAATCTCTAGACATCAGTACAGTGAAGCATCATGGAAAAGCTGAAAGTGTGTTCGGCAAGTGATACTTAATACCTTTCTTATTGTCTTAAGACAATGCAGGTAGGGATTTTATTCAGTGGAATGATTCTGTTAGCAGGTGATGCTATGAAATCTACATTTCTACCAACTACATAATGTTAAATTTCAACAATAATCAGGTGTCTTTGTTATTTGTTAAAAACTATTTTAGCTTCTGAGTGAGTGTCCGCGTGAAGAAGAGATATGGATTTCCTTGATAAGTAGCTGAGGCAAACTCACAGGTCTCTGCACTCACAGCAAGTGGACTCCTGTTCTTTCTCCTCGGCCTTGCATAGCTGCCACTGCCAGACGATACAATTTCTTCGCTTTGCACCCTGCCTGCTAAAGCCTCAATGCCAAGTGGATGGCAAGATTCTGGTGCACTCAGAAGTCAGCCTGCCCTCGACATTGGCAGGTACTTACTGCTTTAATGTTCTTTGCATATGCTGAATAGTAATAATGAAGAAGCTCTCATTTTGAGATCACATAAGACCCAGCAGGCCTGAATATAGAGAACATTAGATCCACTTTACAGATAAGAAAACTGAAATACTGAAAGGCGGGTTACTTAGCCAAATCACTGAACTAAAATGAGAGCCTGGGCTATCAGATTCCAGATTCATTCACGTGGTATTGGTGTCAGGGGTACTCTGACCTTTGACTTTGTGAAGATTTCCTGTTTGCTACCTGCATGTCCTGTCTTTTACCCTCTCCCTAGGTTGTTCTCAATTGGTATGTGTTGTAGTTCTTTGCTTTGGTTCCTCAACAGTTGACATTCAAATCCCAAAGAGCATGGACATGCACATACCCATTCTTAAAAGGGTGTGTATTGCATGGCTGTTGTGAGTAAAGTCCTCCAGAACAAGATTTTGGATGTCATGGAAATAGGAATAGACCTACTTCCCTTTGCTTGGAGAGAGGGGGAAGGATGAAGGGAGATAGAGAACATGTATAGTTTACATATTCTGAGAATGAAGGAAAGAATCAAGAAAGCTAAGTTTCACATGTTCAGTTTAGGAGACTTAGATTTGAGGATGAGAAGGAATTCACCATGGAACTGCTGACTATATTGTTTGACTTCTTCAGAAACCATTCTCCATATGTTATGTGGTACAAGTAAACACAGGGCAGGACACAGAGCTCACTGCTAGACCACCAGCAGAACATAAGGCATCCCTGGGCTCTGTCCCCACCACCAGAATAAAGAAGCAAATACATACCTACGTACAAATATACTACATATATTTATACTTACATGCATATTTTAAAGGCATTTTACCTCTGCTAGAACATGCCACTTGATTTGAAAACATGAGTCTTCCACAGTCAATCATTAGATGGAGTTCAGGAATCCTGCAGAAGAGGAGGAGAAAGGATTGTAGGAGCCAGAAGGGTCAAGGACACATGGGAAGACACAATCAACTAACCTGGACTCATAGGGGTTCACAGAGACTGTACCCTTAACCAGGGAGCCTGCATGGGACTGACCTATACACTATGCTTGCATGTTGCAGTTGTGTAGCTTGCTCTTCTTATAAGACTACTGACAGTGGGAACAGGAACTATCTCAAACTTTTATATTTTTTATGATTTTTTCTTTATTGTTAAAAAATTACACTTCCTCCCCTTGTCCCAGGCCCTCCCGCTCCCCCACTATCCCACCTCCCTCCCCATGCTTCCTTAAGAGGGGGCAGGGTACCCTGCCCTGTGGGAAGCTCAAGGCCCTCCCCCCTCCATCGCATCCTAACAAGGTGTGCATCTTCTTAGATAGACTAGGTTCCCAAAAAGCCAATACATGCAGAAGAGATAGATCCCAGTGCCATTATCATTGGCTTCTCAGTCAGTCCCCATTGGCAGCCACATTCAGAGAGTCTGGTTTGGTCATATGCTCATTCAGTCCTGGTCCAGCTGGATTTGATGCGCTCCCAGTAGATCACGCACACTGTCTCAGTTGGTGGGCAGGTCCCTCACGGTCCTGTCTTCCTTGCTCATCTTCTCCCTCCTTCTGCTCTTCAACTGTCCCTTGGTGTGATGTGAATGTGGGTCTCTGGCTCTATCTCTAT
>JAQHUG010000151.1:3044452-3070370 GCA_028555095.1 Dicrostonyx torquatus
ATGTCACCGTGCTGGCACTACAGACACAGCTATTATGTCACCGTGCTGGCACTACAGACACAGCTATTATGTCACCGTGCTGGCACTACAGACAACAGGCTACCATGTCAGGCTTTTTTGAGGGCTCTGGAATCCTAACTTGAGTGCTCGTGTTTGCATAGCAAGTACTTTATCTGATGAGCCATCTTCCCAACCCTTGTACCCCTGTAATTAATTCTTTAAATTGTATATCTGTGGGCATTGATATTAGAAGGTAAAAATGTTTAATGTAGTTCTCTAACATGCTAATTACATTCTGCTTAGCATTACATAAACATCTGTTTCTCAATTACAATTTGCCAGTAAGATTCTTAATGAAATCCAGCCCTTTCTGTTTAAATTGAAGAGAGTAATTGTTATGTGTTGCTATTTGTGTGCAATATGTTTAGTTTTCACTGTAAGCCAGCCCTGTCTTGCAGAAATACAATGCAAGTCACAGATGAAAGGTCCATTAGTAATTTATATTTTTCTAGTCATCACATTGTCAAAAAAGGAACAGACCCATTGAAATTCATTTAAGTAATATTTAATGCAGTATAATGAAACTACTATCACTTTAGCCAATAGTTAATTTATATTACTTATCAAATGTTTTCCCATACTCTCTTTGATTACAGCACTTCTCAGCTTGGACTGCCCGTGTTTCAGGTGCTCCATGACTGTATGCCCTCGTGGGCAGTGCAGCTCTAGATTCACCTGATATGGCATGTCTTTCTATATATGTATTGCTTTTATTGGTTGATGAATAAAATGTTTTGGCCAATGGCTTAGCAGAGTAAAGCTAAGTGGGAAGTCCAAACAAAGATAGAGAGAGAGTAGGCAGGGTTGAGGAGACAGGAGACACCATGTAGCCACCGAAGGAGTAACATGCTGCACACATAGACCACAGCCTCGTGGCAATACACAGATTAATAGAAAGGGATTAATGTAATAGTTAGAGCTAGCCAGTAAGAAACCTAAGACACTGTCCAAACAATTGTAACTGATTATAAGCCTCAGAGTGGTTATTTCATAAGCGGCTGGGGGAACTAGCGAGGGGGCCCAGTGGATGGAGAGAAACTGGTCCAGTGGGACCAGGTGAGACGGAGAAAAGCTTCTGTCTACATTCACCACCTTTAATAGGTTCATTATAAATTTAATAAAATGTGAAAATGACAGTGAGCCTTTTTGTTTGTGGCAAATATGAAACCAGTCACTAAAACTATGGTGGTGGCTGGAGTATCCCTTCATCTACCTAGGCAATTACTTGGTTTACCTCCTGCCTCACCCTTCTGAGGTTTTCTTCCTTTTATAATCTCCTTTTGTTCTCAGCTGTGCTGTCATTCATAAATACACCAGACTGTTCGTCTAATACCTTAGAGGAAAGGCAGACAGAAGGAAAGGGCATCGTAAGTTCTTGCTCTCTTGTAGTGACTCCCGTATTATTTGGGTGATAATGAATTCTTGGTGTTCTCAGGTGTCATTTCCAGGATACTCTTAGAGTAATGGATAGCGGAGAGTACTGAGATGCCTAAAGAGAGATGCCTAAATGCACTGTGGAGGATGTACAGGCATCTTTCTTGTACTTGTGAACTTTGCTTTGTGGTGAATCCGTGGAATGATGGAGAATCATTACAATATAGGATTTCAGAGTTACATATCAGTTACTTATGAGGAAGACCAGGAGACTAGTTTTAAGTATGATCTTGGTTAGTCTAGTTAACTAGACTCACTTTATCTTAACAATTAAGACATTCTTTTTTAAAAAAATTTATGTGTATGGTTTTTATGTGCATACACAGATATGTGCACTACATGTGTGCCTGGTGCTATGGAACCCATGGAACTGAAGTTACAGACAGTTGTGAGCTACCTTATAGATGCTGGAAATTGAACCCAGGTCCTCTGGAAAAGCATCCAGTGCTCTTAACCACTGAGCCATCTCTCCAGCCTTGTAGACTTTTAATATCTGTTATTACTGTTATACTGGAACAGAAGCATGCCCTCTGTTGCCTAAGGATAAAAAGTGAATGGCAGGAGCATGATTTAAATTTGCCTTCACCTTTGACCCTTAACCATTTCCTTCCCACAATACTGTGCTATCAGTTTAGTGACCATGTTCATCACCAGAAGCTCTGAACTTCAGCTTTCAGTAAGGCTTAGAGCAACGGTTCTGAGCTCTCAGGAGGCAGTTTCTAGCCTCAGCTCTGGCCACTAACAGGGAATGTGTGAAAGTCTGCATGGTTTTCAGGCAGTAGGATCATATTCTTCTCCAAATCCATGTGTGCTTGAAAGCACACGTTTAATTGCTTTGGCGTAATTCAGGCCTGAGTTCAGAACCAGGTTCTGCTTCAAAATATATGTATGAAAGAACATGAGCTAATTGTTTACACTGTCATAAAGATACAGTGGGAAGATGCAGTAGTTATAATTCGCCCTGTACTTACCCCATCCAACAAGAATGGAAGCTGAACTTGTAACACAGTCATTCCTATTAAAGTTATCTTTCTAATAGCATAGCAATTCTGAAAAGGGAAATTAAGTAAAAACTGGGGTGTGATAAGATTTCAGAATGAAGAATTTTAGGTTTGTGTGGTGAAGCACAATTAATAAAAACTTGGAGAGAGAAATTGGGGTTCAACCTGAAGGTCAGAAAAGCAAAACAGCCAGCCATTGGCTTTTACCTCTACTTCAGTTTAAAATGGCCATCCTGCCTCCTAGAATCTCAGAATAGGACTGAGACCGAGAGCTGTCTCCTCCGTTTTATAATCCTCTCTAGGGCTGGAATTAAAGGCATGCACCTCCCAGGTTCTATGACAACTAGTGGGATTTAAGATGTGCATTAGCACTGTCTCGTCTGTAAGGCTGAGCACTAGGGCTGTTTTATTCTCTGATCTTCAGGCTAGCTTTATTTACTAAAGTTGGGCTGTTGTTCCTCATGATCTGTGGGCATCTGTACACAGTCTGGGATGTGGAGGTGCGGGCCATAGCAGGTCACAGAGCAGAAGAGCTTCCTCTGTCTCCACACACAGGAGGAGATTATAAACTCGGGTCCACACTGTATTTCATCACCCTTGTATTTGAATTATTTTTAACCTTTCAGTGCCTCTTTTTTTATATCTTTATTTTTCCACATTCCATATTCTGAACTTGTACTTTGTTTAAGAACAGAAGTTTGGCTTTTTAAAAAGCCTTTGAGTAGGTTTCACAGAACTAATTTAAATGCTGATTGATATAATGCTATTTATTTAACTTAATAGTATTTATTTTATTTGATAACGTTATTAAGTTAAACTTTAAATGAGGACAGATCAGTTGAACTTTTTAGTATGACATTCATATCATTTTTCAAAAGTAAGTATTTTAAAGATTTTGAATAATTTATTAAAGCCTTCAGAAATTTCATTAGGTTTTAGTTACATTGATGTACACACATCTCCAGGGACATTTGGTTTTTAAGAAAGGAGAATTTGGTCTTCTCTCAAATAAAGCACACTGGAGTTTATACACCCAGGGATTTTTGTTCACCTGATAGTTCAAATGTTTCTTAGTAAACAGTTCATGCAGCCGTACCTAAGTCTTATTGGAAGCTAAGTTGTAGGCACTGTTTATTGCATATTCTTTCATAGGAACATATATTTAAACACACCAGATTAAATGTGAAATAATTAGTCTTACACTGCAGTGACAGGATACACATCTATATTTTGTGTATATCTATGAATATGACAGTATTGTTTTAATATATAAAATACAGCAAGAGTAGAATATTCTAAGTAACATATATAATGGTCTAGATAATTTATTTGATTTTTCAAAAATTATTATTTTGTATGATATATAATGGAGAAAATTTACATTTATTAGAAACACACAACTTTTTAAAATGAACATAATCCAAGAACCAGCTCCCAGATCAAGAAACATTTCAAATTTGTGTCAGTCCTCCTGTAACCTTGCTCTTTATTATCTATTCCAGTGGGCAGTATTTAAGTTTGTCTTCTCTGCTTATTTTTTTTAACATAAAACATCATAGGAATCTCTCTGTATAGTTTGTGGTAAACTATTCCTTTTATGTTAAATGTTTGAAATCTATAATATTAGTGCTGGGGATGTAACTTGATAACAGAATGCTTGTTTTCTATGCCCAAGGCTTTTTTTTTCCTTTTATTTTATTGTTAAAAGAGAAATTTACATTTACTCCCCCTTGTCCCTGGCCCTCCCACTCTCCCAGTATCCCTCCCCCCACTTGCTTCCTTAAGAGGGGGCAGGGTACCCTGCCCTGTGGGAAGCCTAAGGCCCTTCCCTGTCCATCCTGGCCTAAGAAGGTGTGCAACCATATAGACTAGGTTCCCAAGAAGCCACTGCACGCAGAAGAGATAGGTCCCTGTGCCAATATCATTGGTTTCTCGGTCAGTCCCCATTGGCAGCCACATTCAGAGACTCCAGTTTGGTCATATGCTCATTCAGACCTGGTCCAGCTGGATTTGATGAGCTCCCAATAGATCAGGTACACTGTCTCAGTTGATGGGCCAGTCCCTCGCAGACCTGACTTCCTTGCTCATCTTCTCCCGCCTTCTGCTCTTCAACTGCACCTTGAGAGCTCAGTCCTTTGTTCTGATGTGGATGTGGGCCTCTGACTCTATCTCCATCCATCAGGTGAAATTTCTATGGTGATGATCAAGATATTCATCAATGTGACTATGGGACAGGCTAGTTCAGGGGCCCTCTCCTCTGCTCCGCAAATACATAGCTGGGAACATCCCTGTGGACCCCTGGGATCTCCTCTAGAGGCAAGTCTCTTGCAAAACCTAAAATGACTCCCTTAATGTAGATATCTTATTCCCTTCTCCAATATCAGGCCTCAGCACCTCATGAAAATATATAATTCTAGTACAAACTTAAACCTGAAGGTAACTGTACATTAATTACCCACAATCTCAAGGGTAGTTCAAGAGACTACCTTTGACATACACATATATAAACTTATGCCCTTCTTTGTACATTCAAAGGGTAAACAGGAGCAGGAGGCTCATCTCACACACACAGACATGAACATACACACTTACATAAATATACACCATAAAAAGATTTATACCTGCTGGAAAATGTTATGACTCAAAGTAATATACTTATAGAGAAAATTATCTTTTTGAATTTAAAAAAATTGTTATTTGACATCTAAGTGGAGGATTTTCTTTTTAGAACAGTATTTTTGATTATCTCTAACATTTCATGGAGCGAAATGTGATAATCAAATGGAACAGTCTAGCTTCTTTCAATATGTCTGCTGTTTTTTCAAAGCCTTATTGATTAATGAGACACAATTGTACCTTGAAATTTTAGTTTTAAATATGTATAATTAATGATATCTTTAGTATGACTTTAATATACTTTTGAACGTACTAATTTTTAAACCTACGTACCATGGCACTGACGCAGGTGCTGAAGGGAACACGTATTCTTGGAAGTATGTTAGTCTAAGAGATTGATTGATTGAGTAGGATAAACACTTCACTGAGACTGATCCAGCATGACATTATCAGATATAAAATTTGGCTTACCACAGCATTTTGTTTTAGACTTGTTATATTTTATGTTAGATAGCACCATGACACAAACAAGTTATGATTTGACCAGAAGATTTCGACGTAAGGACAATAAAATATGTTGTGTCCTTTTCAGTGGAGTAGAGTATTAGGTGTTTTCCTCGTGCTGCAACAACACACCTGACACAGAGGAACGTCAGAAAGCAGGTTGTTTCATTTCTATTCTGTGGGTACAGCCACTCATGGCGAGAAGTCTCCGGGAAGCAGGAGAGGTGTCTGGTGGTGGCTCACTCACAGGCATTTTTTTTATGCAGTCCAGGTCCCGTCCACAGTTAGGGTGGAGTTTCACACCTCCTTCAACCCAGTCTATAAATTTCCCCACAGGCTTCCCCAGATGTTCCTCTCCAGGGTTACTCTAGATTCTGTCAAGTTGACAGTCAGTATTAGCCACCTCAAAGGGAAGTGTTCTATTTTTTTTTTAGTGTAAAAATAAAAATCCTAGGAAAAAATATACATTGGATTATGTATTGGAGAAAATTTAAGAAATGTCTGTTAGATACACCAGAAACCTATCTGTTCCCAAATTCTTGTTCAGTAGGCTGAAACTGAAAGTAGAAACTAGCCTGACAATGGCATTGCCTGTGACAGCAGAGGTTTTGCTTAAATATATCTGCATATGAATATATCCGGTGGGGCATTAGTAAAACCAGTGTCTCTCATTTCTCATCTGGTGGTCGATTTAACAGTCCTGAAGAACAGAGAGATAGGAGCACACATATTGAGAACAGAACAGTCTTGCACTGTCTTCCTAATGCCTGTCTAAGAAACTCTTCACACTTTCCAGCAGGTATAGGCTTGAATTAAAACTTGGAAAATAATGGGGATGAGAAAAATACAAGAGCTAGATCTTGAAAAAAAAATACTAATATTTTCAGATGCAGGCTCTAATGGCTTGTTGAAATGCTGACCAGCACTAGTTAGCATGCTGTGTATGGTTTGCTCTGAAGCTGCTATAGCAGTGTGTCCTGATGCAGGTGCACGAGTGGGGCATATTCCAAGTCAGGCTAGGGCCAATTGCTGACATCAGTTTGGCCAGGTAATGGCTCTGAAAGTTACCATTATCCCCTTACTTCTTGTGTTTTCGCGTTTTAGAATTTTACCTGCCAAGACACTCTGAACTGAAATATGCAAGTCTTTATATTTCTATAGAGCTGATTAACTTTTTCATTGTAGAAGAATGAGGTGAATCTGCTTGACAGTGGCAAGATTTTCACATATTAAATAAATAATTGTAGAAATTGGAAAAGTCCTAGCCTCCTTCGCTAAACCATATTAGAAAATTTAAAAAACTTGTTTTATTCTATATTTACCACTGTCCTTTGCATGTCTGTCCAGGGTATTTGGTGAGACGTTATGCTTTCATAAAGACAGTAACTTCAGCGTCATGTAACATTATAGTGGAAGAGAAAGAATTCTTACCCAGTTCTTATTCATTATGAGAAAAATCTCAAAATTCAATGGCCTATAGACCAGCCCCAATATATTATTTTTTAAAAGCCTCACAGATAGAGAGGTTTTCATTATATATGTCTATATTTGTATGTGTGTGTATAATTTCTAGGAAATAAAATAATTTAGGAAATAGTATCTTTAGGAAATTGGTTGGCTTTTAAACTTGTTTTCTGAAACAAGGGCTTGTAAAGTCCTGGGCTGGCCTCAAGCGCACTATGTAGCCAAGGACATTTCGAAAAGGTAAAATCATATTTCATCTGTCCTCTGACTTCATTTAAAAGAAATTCTGATATTCTGAGTCCAGCATATTCTATTTCACTAAGTACTAGATTAAATCTGCCAACCTTAAGCATTGGACTGATACACTTATGTGTGGTAAAAGTGTGTTTTATCCACAGTATCCCTGAAAGTAAGTCACATTGACTCCTCATTTTCCAAGCCGAGGAAAGAATATTATAAAATAACTGATAAACAGTTCAGAGATTATTTTTTTCTCCCAAAATAAATAGTTTCTAACTGCTGAAGACAGAAAGAGATAAACTAGAAGGAAAAACAGATCTGAAGAAGCAAGTTAACTCTGGGAAACCGGAGAGGTAAATATAGCCAGTCTGCCTGTAATGGCTGCCTTCTCTTTTCTATATAGTATAGCCTCACCCAGGCAAGAACACAGTAAATTGCCAAGACCAAGACAGTCATCTTCCCTGACTCCTGGGACTGCACTCACCTGTGAATTTGTTAGGAAGGAAGCTGCATCAGCCATGAACAAACAGGGACTAAAGGAAAGACAGTACAGAATGTTCTTTAAGGAAGTTGTCTGGCTCCTAGGACTAAAAGTCTTCCTTTGCAAATCAAGAGGATTTTCCAGTCAGTCAGTCCAAGCCTGTCAGCTAATATGAAACTGAAAGCCCCTTTTTACTAAATAGTGGTCTAGGATTATGAGGCCTGTGTGCTCACTCTCCATGGTGAACTACCCCAGTATCTGCTCAGTTCCCCTCAGAACCCTCAGAACCCTCACCTAATGGCAGCTAGCCTTCCCAAAGCCTCTAGCATTTTAGCTCCTCGCATCTGAGCATGTTTCTAGAGAGGTAGATAGTCCCAGGGATTAGATAGTCCACTGTCTGCAGTCTACATGTTCCTGTACTCCTTTGGTGCTTGCATTAGCTTCGAGTCCCCCAGGCACGTTTCTATCTGGGTTCTCTGAACACCACCTGAGGTTATTCAGCTTGCTTTTGTGCATTTTCTTTGTCTCTCCCAGCACATGTGGCACCCCGATGCTGGCATGATGCTAGAAATATGGGAAGTGGGGGAACTCAGAAGTATTTTCCAGTTTGTGCCTGAAGGACTGAAGAAGTATCTCTGAGGTTTAGAGAAGTCCTGATTTGTTCCCTGACTCTCCTGTCTCTCAGATGGTTCAGTACAAATGGCAGCCTCACTGTGCTGTCCTCTTCAGCCCGGCCTCCTATTACAGCGATGTTTAACTGACAGTTTTCTCGTGGAATTTCGCATGAACTTTCTGGAAGTAGCATATGTAATTTGGTGTTATCCATCATTGGTTATATACTCCAAGTTGTGTTTATGCCCATACTCAAGTGCTGAACGTTGGTGGTAATGACAATGGAATGTGCTGTTTGTTCTGCGGTGCAGAGATCAGACAGATGATAGTAAACTTCAACAATGCCTGTGACTAAAACCTGTATTGTCTAATTCAGGCTACATGTTTTATGAAAAAATATTTATACATGTTTTATGAAAAAAAAGCAAGAAAAGAAAGGGGAAAATCAAGTAAACCGCATTAAAAGGAAAAAAAACAAATAAAAATTTTTATAAAATCTGCATATTAAAAATAAATTTAAATTAGAAAACAAACAAACAACCACCTCCTGGTCCTGTGCCAGAATGGTAAAGTCGGTTTCAGTGGAAGGCTGGGACGAGAAAGTATCTAAAGATCAGATCACGGCTAGGGCACTCAGTGTTTTACAAGTCAAATACTTGGTGGTTTTGAAGAACAGGGTGTATGGGTTTTCACCTCTGTATCAGACCTACTAAGTCTTTCATTGCAGACAGAAAGGAGGGCAGGCTAGCTAGCTCTGTGGTGTTTTCTAGATGTTTTTATTGTTCCTCTGGTGGCTTTAATAATTGGTTAGAGTTAGATATAACTTATCAACATAACTTTCTTAAAAATCATAGGACTCTGTGTGTGCGCTCTCGCGCATGCAGGTGGTCTGTTTTCTGTAACATTGCTCAGGCCTCCAGTAATAGAGAAGCTTCAGCTGCACACCCTGAACCAGCTGTTTGTACCACCATTTCTGCTTTCAGAAAGACCATTGGCCTGCTCTACCTCCTCCCTGCCCACACTGTCTGCCCATTCAATATGTAGTCATGTTGAACAAAACAGAGACTATGTAAATGAGATGCTTGAAAAAAACAAAACACATGGTAAGCCAAGAGAAAGACCAGCTGTTTTGTTCTTTTGACTTCCAGTTATGTGCAGCTACATTCTAGTTCATGTTTGGGAAGTTATTTCCTGAAACCCTCTGTCAATAAGCCAGACTAAAATCATAATATTACTTATAACATTAACTCTTTAGAAGAAATCGGAAGATTTAGCCAGTGAGCCTTAAATGTGGACCTAGCACATTTTGAGAGCTAGTGTTAGTTCTATAATGAAAATTGATCATTAGTGTGACATTTCACATCAGAAACAAAACCTAGCAATTTTAAGATGATGCATGGGTAAGGTGCCAAAAGACAATCTTTGGGGATCAGGGACCTTCATCTTTCATGTTTCCATTATACTTTACATTGCTTTCCTGCTTGCTACAGAAACTAGCAAACTTCTTACATTAAATAGAAATAGAAATTCTATTCACCAAGTACCTATTGCTATGTGGCAGCCTTATTTTAAGAAGGCTTCATTTTTATGAAATTAATCCTGATAACCTGCTTATAGACTATTATTACTTCTGTTTCACAGATGAGGAAACTAAGGTACAGAAACCCGAAATGCAGTTTTCCATGATGGAGAATAACTCCAGAGAGTGCTCCTTTAATCCTTCCTCACCAAACAATTAGTCATTGTTAAGTGATGGTGACCATATGTGGCCCAGAATCTAATAAGAACTCTAATCTTTAGAAGCAACACGAACTGCTCTTTTTTCTTCTCCCTCTTGGCTCAGGGAGAACTAGGAATAGTATGAACTCCAACTGTACCCTCCTCTGGGGTTTGAGGAAGACAGTCATGTACCTGTAGACACCTGGTACTATCCTCAGTGTCATGGAATGAGGAGTTACTAGGAACAGTATGAACTCCAAATGTTTCCCTCCTCTGTGGTTCTGGGAAAACAGCCCCATGCACATATAAACACATGGTGCTGTCCTTCTGATGCAATGCCATGGCATCAGGAGTTAACCACATGACACAACTGCTGACCAGTTTCATTCTTGGCTATTGGAAATTTTAATCCTGATGTTAAATTCTAGTGTGAAATATTCCCTTCATTAAGCTAAACAAAACATGGGATTGTTGTGATATTTATCTTTTTTCAAAGATTGATTTTATTTTTATTATTGTGTATATGAGCGTGTCTCTGTGTTGGTTTGTGCAGTTAACTGCATGTGCATGCAGTACAGAAGAGGATATCAGATTCCTTGCATTAAAGACAATTATAGACAGTTGTGAGCCACGCAGTAGGTGTACAGAGAGCTGAACTTAGGCTGAGCCATCTCTCTAGCACATTATCTATATTTTAAATTTAAAAAATCAAATATAGTACCATATTAAGATGAATAATTTAATTCTTCTAATTTGTATAAGTAGCTATTTCACATTAAAAAAACTGGGCATTCACATTTTGTCTATTATTGATAGTGCTCATTTATTGCTTTCTTGGTATTTCATTCATATGTAGCCTTTAATTGCATTCTGGTGCTTTAAGAGAATTATTTCTTTGGTCTCTTGCAAGAAAAGTCTCCTAAAACTAAACTTCTTGGAAAAGAAGACTATTTGTATCAGTCTATGGATTCAACTCATATCAATTTTTTGTTGGTCCAAAGGTGTTGTTTATGCTTATGAAAATGTCAGTACTCTGGGTGACATCTTCAAGGGAAAATGACTGAAAAAACTTTTAAATTGCAGAAGTGGGAGGTGCTGACCAGTAAGTTCCGAAATGAACTTGTTTCTACTGCAGAAGCATACATGGTAATGAACTTGTTTCTACTGCAGAAGCATACATGGTAATGAATTGAAAGAAAGGTGATACCTTGCTAGGCTCCTGATAGAGCAACTCAGTTTCAGATCAGTCACACAGCTGAGACTACATACATGTTTTTACCTACAGGGCATATTATGAAGATGACTTCTAAATATTTTGTCATTGGATCCTATTAAGATTATTTTTCTTAAATAATGAAAAATACATTAAAATTGTCCCTGTGTTTTGTTTAAAAAATTATTTCTATTTTTGTTGATGATTTTGAGTTAGCATTGGTAGATTTTTATATGCTTTTTTGAAACTTGCATATATAAATCCAGTGTTTTATTCTTTTAAACAAGATATAATTAGTTAACAAAAATCCTCTCAGCAGCAGTTCCAGTTCTTCTAATATGTCCTGTGAGGATTAAACACTGTGCAAGTGTTATCTTTTATCATTAGAATAGGTATGGAAGTGGTCGCCGTGTGACCTCACTGAGCTTCCTGGTCAAGCTAAGGGCCTCCAAGGCTGTTTTCTCATTTTTCCACTGACAGCCATGATTACAGGGCATCTATTTAAGATCTGCTAGCATATGCTGAATTTCTTGCCTTTAAATATCTTCGCCCTAAAGCCATGTTTAAAAACAATAGACAAGGTCATAATCCATAAACACACTGTATCTTCTGGGTACATAGTGTCCTAGAGGAATGAGCAGAGAGCAGGTCATGCTACCAGGACACATGAAATTATATTCTGAGATACTTTAGGCATAGTGATTCTCAACGTTCCTAATGCCGCCGCCCTCTAATATAGTTCATCATGTTGTGGTGACCCCAACCAGAAAATTATTTTCATTGATACTTCATTACTGTTCTGAATAATAATAGAAGTGTCTGTGTTTTCTGAAGATGTTCTGCAACTCGGAAAGGGTCATTCAACTCTATGGGGTGACCCATAGATTGAGAACCACTGATCTGAAGAAGCCATTGAAATATTTAGGAGGGAGCACATGAAGGATTTCACACAAAGCTCCTGCTTCACAACATTTCCTTTCATTTGAAAATATTTTTTTGTAGTATAGGTTTTGGTATTGCGGAAAAACTCTCCTACCCACACGATTATATATCTGTTTTTTTTAATTACTACTCCTATTAGAATAATACACATAACACAGTATTTTTAAAGTCTAGGAAAGCAATCTGTCTTAATTACAAAATTGAATTAATTACAAAAATGAAGATTCTAATATCTATTCCCCCCTTAAAAAAAAAAGAGTAACTTTAGCAGGTGTTCTTGAACCACGAGTCCTCAAATCATGACACAGACTTATTATTAGTTATAAATGTTCAGTTTTGGTTTATGCTTGTCCCACTAGCTCTTATAGCCTAACCTGTTTCTTTTCATCTACATCTTGCCTCAGGCTTTTTACCTTTCTCTTATTCTGTATGTCCTACTTTCCTGTTTCCTTTATGTTTGTCTGTCTGGCCCCAGGTGCTTCC
Organism: Dicrostonyx torquatus; assembly: GCA_028555095.1. NCBI lineage: Eukaryota > Metazoa > Chordata > Mammalia > Rodentia > Cricetidae > Dicrostonyx > Dicrostonyx torquatus. Next base: position 3,057,222 of record JAQHUG010000151.1, read on the forward strand.
TTTCTCTTTATCCTTGTTCTCTTCTCTCAAGCCTAGATTCCTCTTCCTTCTTAGACTTTTGCCCACCAGCCCTACTTATCCCTCTACTGCCTAGCTCTTGGCAGTTCAGCTTTTATTAGACCAATCAGGTGCCTTAAGCAGGCAAGGTTAAACAAATGCAAAACATCTTTACTTAGTTAAACAAATTTTATTTCACAACAGTAAATATAAATTAAAAATTAATATCATCTGTAAGAATTTGAAAATCCATTACTTATTTGGCTTTTATTTTTATATCAAGTACAAAAATAAATCAATAATAAAAAAATTAACCCCTACAAGATGAGGTATTGAGTTAAAAGGGAATATTTATAATATTATTCATATTGCAGATAAAGTGATGTCTATACCTGAAATATTCTCCAGATCCCATTCTGTTGCTCTAACATTTACTTTAATGTGATTCTATATTTTCCTTTATATTTAATTCATACTTTCCTTTGCTCTAAAAACAGTGGTTAATTTGTAAGAGTTGATATCATTTGTAATTAGAAACTAAACATGCCAATAAGAAATCTCTGTTAAAACAGTTGTCCATCCGCTTCTTGTACTGTCTTTGCCAAAGCTGTCTTTCGAGGTAAGGGGCTTTTAATCCGTTCACAAACATAGATCTGTTTAGAACCTGGAATATTTGCTCCAGCTAAGGGTAGATTTTCTCTCACACATTTATAGAGTCACTTTGTAGAGTGGGCAGCACAGTGATGAGCATTCAGATTTTATTTCTGAGCAGAAACACAGCATTATTTAACCACAGTAGGCATTATTATAATCTTCCAAAGTTATTAGTTTTATGTGTTAACGTCTCCACAAAAAGCAACAGTGTCTGCTGTCCCCATTTTTAAATTCAGCAGAGACAGTGGGCGCCAAGTATTTCCTCTTTCCCGTCCTCCGCTCTCCTCACAAACACTGCTGTGTTGTTTCAGAACAAGTCCCCCAAAGATAACAATTTATTTACAATTAACAACTTGTATCATATGTGGTCATTTAATTAGCAGCTTCGGGGCTGTGCTTGACATTTGGTCTTCTCTCCTCCGCTATTTGCAGATTTCTAGTTGGTTGCCATTTGCCTCTTGCGCATGGTGGTGTTGTTTCACACAATTGGGAAATGTTAAGAGTTCCCTTCGGAATTCGTCACCCTGCTTCACCATTCTGATGTGTGTGAGAATAGTAAGGGCAGAAAAGGTAGGTAGACATCGATGAGCAGACGGCCTTGAAGTGGCTTGTTTGTCAGCAGTATGATGAAAATGAAGAAAACAAGAGGCCAATTTAAGAAGGATTGCTTAGAGCAGTGTGGAAACACAGCCCAGGCACGAAGGGAATAGATCTCAAACTGATGAGTTCTCAACAGAAAATCCAGAATGTTCTCTGAGGTAATTCTGGAACAGCTCCATGGTCTGCAGCACCTCCGCTGAACTTTTAGCTTTCTCTCGAGACCCTTGGCAACATGCCAGCCATGTCAGCCTGATGCCAGAAGCACAGACTAATCATCTTTAGACATGGTGTGCTCTGAAGATGCATATAATTCTCTCCAAACCTGAAATGGGATCACAAGACTGAGGCATCTATTTCCAATTAATTTGGTCACAGGAGTTTATCTGTCATCTTTGTTCTGTCACAGCAGTGTGTGGTGTACCTGCCTCCCATGGATTATCAGATATTAAGAACAGTGGCTTGCAGAATTTTACCCCAGTCAATTCCTATTTTGTCACTTTTGGTTTAAAGTAGATGAAACTAGCCATGGGTTTGAAAATGAACTTGACATTTTCAGGCTTCCATGAAAGGGAATTGGTCAAACTCCTGGCATGATGGCATAGCAGGTTATTGTATACATCATGCTAATTCATTCTGATTTTCTACAAAAGGTGAGGATAAAGTTTATACTCTAGGAAAGTACATACAATTTCTACAGAAAAATACTCTTCTCTTTGCCTCAAAATGCACGCTAATGAAGTAAGTTATGCACATGCCCTGATTGTATGCTGAGGTGAATACAGCATCCCGAGTGATCTTTCTCAGTACTTAACTAGTTCTTACAGGGTAATCTAACACCACTGTAGAGCAGGTAGGAACGTGGATGGCCTGATAGATATTTTAGTTTTTAACTGACTTTGACTCACCTACTATCTAGGCTCTCTTGCTTGCAGGAAAGGAAGTCATTCTTGAATAATAACAGCCAATAAAGGGAAGGTTGTGCTTACAAATAAAGGATGTTGCTGGTGTGCAATAAAGTACATGAGAACCAGGAGCCCACGGGTGCCTGAAAACTGGGTTTCTCCGCTGGCTTCCTGTATCCTGGAACTGGACACAGCCTAACTGTGAAGATTCTGTCAGCATTGGCGTTTCAGCAGCATGCATCCATTTGTTAGCAGTAGCACACAGTGTGCAAATGTTCTGAACAAAAATAACTGAGTGCAGTTCAGGCTACACATTCCTAAGATGCAATAGCTTGAAAGTTAAGTGCAGTGGAAACTGAACCCTGACACTTTGAAAGAGCTTTCAATTCCTAAGTCAACCCTTAGAACTGCTGTGGGATACTAATCTGCTGCCCTATGTAACTTCTTTCCTTTACCTTCTCTACTTAGATGCAGCTAGTTCAGTCTGGGAAAGCTGAAAATTAAAAATCTTACTTACACAAATTACTTAGACTGTGTTTGCTCACTGGACACTGTGGTAGAAATCACAAGGCTTACAAAAAGCACTTACACTGCAGGTTCAGAAAGGACTCTCATTTCTTCTCTTTGTAATCCAAACTCATTTTGTTCCCTTTTAAACAAATGAAGCCAATCCTGAGCCTGCCCCAACAACCTCCTCATTTCTCATCGTGTCAGTTCTCTCCTTTCTCTTCCCTGTACCCACTAATTTACACTAGGCCCAGTCCTTTCTGTTTCCATTCCTGCTGTGGACTGGTGCAGGTAGAGTATGACACATCCCTGCAAAATGACTTGGGAAACACAGCCTAGACTCTGCCCTCCGATTCTGGGTTGGATGTTGCTATGTTCTTGCAAGTGTGCCTCTGGGATACACTCCAGAAGTTAAAATTTTGTCCCATGAATTTCCTGGTGGGCTTGTATTTGTTTTGTGGAGAGAGGTTTACTGTTTTCAGTATCTTCATTCTATTTGCCATTTTGACGTTGATTTTTAAATTAAAAAACAACCTCGAAGCCGGGCGGTGATGTTGCATGCCTTTAATCCCAGCACTCAAGAGGCAGAGGCAAGCAGATCTCTGTGAATTCGGGGCCAGCCTGGTCTATGTGAGCTAGTTCCAGGACAGGCTCCAAAGCTACAGAGAAACCCTGTCTCAAAACAGCAACAACAACAAAACCCAACATTGATAACATGCACATGAAAGGCAGGCAAGTCTCACCTGGAAGAAGCAGCAGGCCAGCACCACAACCAGGTAGAGACAGTGTTCATGAGAACTGAGTAGCTACCTTAGTTCACAGAGAAGTAAAGAGGGGCACAGGGGCTGACTGAAGCACCAAAAAAGCTAGGAAAAGAAAGGGATCAGTAAAAACAGATTGCCATGGAAAAAGCCAGCATTCCAGGTTTTGTTTTGTTTTGTTTGTGGTTTTTCTGTTTCTTTTGCTTTTTAGACAGTCTATCAGTGGATCCCCATGGCCTGTAGCGTCAGCAGGGCAAAGGGTAGCATTGTTGTTGTCAGGGCCAAAACACATGGAAACCATCCCTTTTGCTCTCTCTCTGGGGTCCTGACTATAATGAAAATGCTGCCAGACCCTTAATTATGGAAGGACAACAGGACATTAATAGAACCTATCACCTGTTAGGAAGAGCACTTGTGGGCTGTTTACTAGAAATCTATTAAATATGACATGAAGACAGATTGCCTGCCATTTCTTAATGTGACACTGTAGTCAAGATATATGTTCAGTAAAAGCGTTTATGGAAACCATGCCCATGTGTTCTGTCAATTAAACCTAAACGCTGCGTGAATGAAGTAGAGCCAGGCAGCACCTGAAACAAATGGGTGTGTTTACCTCAGGTTCTCAGCAGCAGAAAGGTTCATCTTGAACTCCAGTTGTTTTACAGCAAGTTCATTGCCATGGATTATACCTGTCAAAGCAGCTAGGGGAAAGATGACAGCACCGAGGACTCACTTGATACTTATATTATTGATGTTAGAGGATTTGTATTTTTATGAACCTGATGCATTTCCTTGACATTCTAATATAAAAGTCTTTTGTATAGAAAAGGCGTTGATGGCCCAGTACAATAATCCTGTAAAGTATGCCCTGGTGTGCCTTAACATATGAACACCCCCTTAGCTTTCTGTTGCAATAGAAAGAAAATCCAGTTATGTTTATCCACCTATCAGTTAAAAATACCTCTCTCTCTTTCTCTCTCTCTCACCCTCCCTCCATCTCCTTCTCCCCCCCCCCGTATGTATCTTTCTCTCTCTCTGACATTAAACAGAGAACACCATATATTCAAATATGTTATCTCTTTATCATAAGGTTCATCTTTGCATTTCATTGATTTTTCCTAAACAGCATTATATAAAACTCCTCTTTCAGCTATAATACAGTTGGGTCTCTACATCCCGTTACACTGAAAACATTAAACAGAGAGCTGGCAGTCATGTAAAATATTTTTCATTATCGGCCTTAGTTTAGAAAATTATGTTGTTCATTTTGTCTAATGAAGTTCAGCTCAAGTCTGGTTTTCCCCGTAAGCAGCCATGTTTCATGAGGGTAGAGTAGGGAGGTGAAATCGACTGGGTGGGACTCTGGGGTGAATGCATGCTCACACTATGTATCCACTGGCTTTTCTCCCCTTCCCATAGGGCAAGAACAACAAGGGTGCCTTTATTATATAATGTTCCTGTCCTTATGCCACAGTTTGCTGGACTATAAGAGAGAAGTTGCCATTGCCACCTGAGATGTCTTTAAGAAAAATGTATGTGCTTTCTCCAGGGCAGAGTGACAAGGAGTCCTCTACACCAGTGAGATACTTGGAGCCCAGTAGAGTGGGTGTCATGACTTCCTTATCCTTGCCCCCTCCCCTCAAATGCCTTTGCCATAGAAGGAGATGAGCACACAGCCTCGGTAGTGGTCACACCTGGTAGACACCATCATCTGCTGTTCTAGGAGCCTTCACACTCTACTTTGATTGTAGTTTTCTGAATTTTTCAGAATAAAACTGGAATCCCCCCCCATGTTTTTTCTATACTGCATGCAGCTTAAGATTCATTTGACAGCTCCATCTTGCTGTTGCTTTGTACCTGAGCTGTGTCAATTGATTGACATCTCTTGGTTTGCTTCAAATAAGACTATCCTCCAGGGCCCCCAGAAAAGGATTAAATTTAAGGATTGTCAGAGCATGCACGATGCATTTGCATTTAATGCTGTTCTTGTTCAAGATTATTTATTTTCTAAAGGTCTTTGCTTTTCTGTATAAATCTCAATGAAAAGCAAACAATTGTATTTCTTGAAATAAAACATCATTTTTTCCCTATTGTGCCACATGCACCTAAAATTGGTATTTTCTGAAGCCTAGTTTTGTGTTCATGAGAAATACTTGCTAGCTATGAAAGAGATTAGCTGTTGTCTTCTAAATAAAAATGATTATTATTAATAATCTAGCCCCAGTAATAGGTTCTTAATACTTTTTATGTTTACTACCTTATTTCTCAAAGGGCTTGTGAGAAAATCAGTGGCTCAAGTCACAGCTGTCAGCTTCTACTCCCTGCAAGGGAGACTGGGCCAGAAGAACAGCCTTCCAGAGGGTGAAGGGAGACTGGGCCGGAAGAACAGCCTTCCAGAGGGTGAAGGGAGACTGGGCCAGAAGAACAGCCTTCCAGAGGGTGAAGGGAGACTGGGCTGGAAGAACAGCCTTCCAGAGGGTGAAGGGAGACTGGGCCGGAAGAACGGCCTTCCAAAGGTCCAGGAAGCAAAAAGTGATTTCTCACATACTGTTACACAGTTTAACTAACGTAGCAAATGCCAAATAATTGCTGGCACTAATGTGTAGGTGGGTGTTTACTTTGTGTGGTTACCATGAATTCCCTTAACACTGATGTGCCAACCATGTCTGAATCACTGTGTCGTGTGAGAATTATTTCTACATATGTAATTCCATTTAATCCGAGGAGAACTGTGTATGCTTTATGTGTAAAAATTTAGTGATTCATGATGAGAGCCTATGGAGCTGTTAATGTATGTTAGGCACCAGACTAACTACATTGTCCTATGTAATGTTCACAGAACATAATCACCTCCATCTCCTGGGGCCAGGGAGGGGTGGATCAGTTAGCAATCCCACATTTAGTAAGACGTAGGGTTTAAACCCCATTGGGCCCAAAACTTTCTCACATCTGATAGTTGGTGCCCCATCCTGCTGCAGGAACACTACTTAGAAATGAGGCGATGCAAGTATCTGGGCCACACAGAGGCCTAAGTGAGTCGGAAACTTGAGGTTAGGGGCTAGCAATCTGTGTCCACAGCCCCAGATGATTCTGCTAGCATTGAGGTCTCCAACCAGCTTTCCTAGCCTATATCTGCATGAAGAGACAGCCACTTTCTGTCTCCTCCCATCACCCACACCCCCTCCTCTAATTACCATTCTCTATTTAGTGAATCTAAACATCCAAGAAATATCTAACTGTAGTCAAACAGGACTAATCATATGCTAAGATTCCCTCTTGAACAAACATTTTCATTATTTTCCAGTGAAAGTTGTGGCCAGTGAATGAATCCTTGTAGAATGTGTTTAACATGTTAGCCTGGAGCCAATCCCTTGCATGGTTATAATCTCTCTGTGAGGACTGTCTGGTAACGCTTGTAAGGAATGCTGGGATTTCCCCAAATTCACAAATACCCTCCACAGCATACATATGTAAGACATACATATGAGCCTCAGTGGTTGAGTTTGTTTTTTTCTGTAAATAAGGAATAGATAATAAGACATTCATCTTGCATGATTGGAGTAAATGAAAGCTTCCTGGCATTGCGTCTGGATACTGTTAGTGTGTGTATGTATGTGTGTGTGCATGTGTGTGTGTGTGCGTGCATGAGATTGCAGATTCAAATACCCTTTATCATTTTGAAAATTAAATAGATAATGAACAATAATCCACTAAAAAATAAATCAAACATCACAATAGTTGCTTCTCACCTAAATACAAGTATAGGTTACTGACTCCTGCCTTTACTGAAGAACTCTTCAAAAACATTCTCAGAAAGTTTACCCCTGTGAGGAACAAGACATACACCCTTTCTTTCCCACACACAACTAGATAGTCTAAAATTGATAATGCTCTCCTCCTGCATACCCATCTCCTCACCCCCCCCAACACACACACACACACACACACAATCCTGAGACTAAAATCAGCTCTTATTTCTGGCTAGTGTAACTTGAGGTCCCAGTAGAAATACTTATTCATGTTGAATTCTGTTCCATATCTTTTATCTTTCATTTTTCTCCAAGTGGTTGTCATATCATGACATGTTTCAAAAAGCAATAGAGGGGAAATATGATGAAAGCATTTTTTAAAAGTGCCTTATGATAGTTTCTTCACTATTTTCTGAAATGGCTATTTCCAGATAGTCAAAGCAAACGCCTAAAGTAAATAATCATAGAAAATCATCATAGTCGCCTAGCCTTAACTGGCATAGTGACTTTGGAGGTGGAGTGTCCGGTGCCTCCTGTCTTCACCTTTGCATAATCTGTAATACTTCATGAAATTAACAAAGTCATTTGCTAATTCTTGGTTGATCGAATAATACATACTAGTTTCAAGTAGGCACAATAGTTCAAGCAGTATCTTTTCACCTTTGTTGATATTGGGGAAAATCCAGCAATGAGAAGAGAAATCTAAGACAAAGGAACCTAGATAGTTCTGCTTTCATAATATCTAAAATGTTCATTATATTTCGTGTAACTAGCAGCGATGAAATAGACTTTTAAAGTAAAGTCATGATTCTTTCCAGTGGCCATATGTCAACTGCAAGAGATGTCAGCATGCATCATATTATAACATCTGGGGATTTATGTTCCCTTGGAGAATACTAAGAGAAATCATCCAATTTCAGAATTGCATTTGACCTTAAAGGTTTAGATGGTAAGAGTTTTTATCTGTTAAAATGGACATTCATTTGTATCATAATAGCTGAAAAATTTAGAAATAAAGATGAAACTGAGAAATTCCGACAGTCAAACAAACTATCATTCTAATCGTGTGGTTGAAATTACTGCTTTTGAGTCCTTTGTTCACTATATTCAGGCAAAGGCTTTGAGCATGCTAATACTTATATTCATATTATATATATGTATATATATACTGATAATATGCAGCCACTTCACAGTTAAAGATTAAGCATTTCACCAGGAAAACTTAATGTTACCATATTCAATCAACCATATTTAAGTTTTTCTTTTTTTAAAAAAAATAATAGTTGGGAGAATCAAAACAAGGGTTAAGAGCAGGATTCCTCATTTTACTTCAAGAACAAAAGCTTCGATATTATCATTTGGCTTGTTATCTCAAAGCGTGAGTTACCATAATGAAAGTGGATTGCTAATGTCTGGATGAACTTAGATTCTGTGGCTCATCGTTCCTTTGCATTCCCAGAATTGTCTTACACAAAGACACAGGACACTTGTCTTGTCCATTTCAGTTCTTAGTCATGTTCCACAATCCTAAATCCCTAAATGAAAGCCATCATATAGTAAAGAAAATAAAAATCCCAGGCAATGACATAGTAAGGTTTTCTTTTATATCATACATGGTGGCAAGACAAACGTATAGTTTTACATACATCTTTAACCTTGAATATTACATAGAAAAAAACAAGCATCAGATGTTATTTAGTAGAAATAGATTATGAAGTGATGCTAGATTTGAATTGAAAATAAATACAGTACTTCTATACAGAATCTGTTTATGTGGCATTGATTTAATCTTAAACTCTTTGCAAGCAACAATTACAATGAAAAATCAAATTTCTGTAAGAAAGTAAATTTCCCAAGTTTTATAGGAAGTCTCATTAATTGGTAATTTTTGTCACCCCATCTCTGCTTACTTGGAGGTTCTAATGCACAGTCAGAGACAATACATGCAGAAGAGGAAGGAGGAGGTGTAACTTTGAGCATATTTATAGGTAACTCATGGCTCAATGACTGGAAGCAGAATATTGGAGCATTAATTTCATAGAATAGCATATTTAGGAATGAGACCTTTCTCAGGTCCTTTTACTTTCTGAACAAAGACTGTCATCTTACTGTATTTTTAGGTCTCTTGTCTAGGACAGGCTTTTGATATAAATAAATGATGCATTAACATTATTGCAGACAGAACTGTCTATGCCAGCAGAAAGCTAAATGTGTGTGTGTTTATACAATTCCAAGGTCAGCTCACTAACTCTGCTGAACGCCAGAGCTCAATTTTTCTCTCCTTCTTTTGATGTAGGTTCCGTTTTTGATTGGAATATACCGCATTGTCAAATACCCAGTAAACCTGAGTCAGTTGCAATGAACTGTTTTAATTCTCCCTGGAGTTGTGCGTAGTTTAGTAAAGGCATAACAAGCAGTGGCATGGTGAAACGTGGTAGTCTGAAGAAAACTGAACCTGGAGTGGAAAGAAATTTTAAAGTAATCAACTAGGAAACTCCCTAAAGCAGTTGAACTTTGAACCAGTAAATATTGCCGGTTGGCCGAATGCTCTAAAGGGCATTGCATCCTTTGTCCAGAGAAGTGGCACTTCTCTTTCTTAGTATTGCAGCACCCACGACCGAGTGTCTGATGAGAACTGATCAGTCAGTCATAGTGTCCTTCTCTGCAGCCCTGGGATGACAGGCACACACTGCCAAATTTTACTGGAGGATGAACTCAGATCCTGCAGCTTGAAAGCCAAGCAGTTTACTAACTGAACTATCCCCCTTACTCCAATTATTAAGGTTTTTAAAGTTCCATAGAGGACTGGGTGTAGCTTGACGGCAAACACTTGAATAGCAGACAAATTTCCCGAGTTTGATGGCAGCCTAAAATAAATATATAAATGTGCGCACGCAAGCACACACACACAGTGATAAACTAGGGTAGAAAATGTTGGTTATAATTCTGTTTCTCTGATTTGCAAATGCCCGGAGTGATAGAACTTCATTCTCTGATGAAATGTAACCTTCACAGGCATAGCAGTGGATAAAATCATTATCATGTTAGTATCACCTTTAACTCAGTTCCATAAATTACCACCTTTAAAAATAGATAATATTTTTTGTCTGACTAGATCCTTCAATAATTAGGTAAATATAACCCTCCTCCCAAGGTCTTTATAATTGTACTGGGTGGTTTTGTGAGTCAACTTGACACAAGCTATAGAGTCATTAGAGGAAGGAGCCTCAGCTGAGGAAATGCCTCCATGAGATCCAGCTGTAAGGCATTTTCCCATTTAGTGATCAGTGGCGAAAGGTGTAGCCCATGGTGGATGGTACCATCCCAGGCTGCTGGTCCTGGGTTCTATAAGAAGGTTGGGCTGAGCAAGTCATGGAAGCAAGCCAGTAAGCAGCACCCCTCCATGGCCTCTGTCTTAGTTCCTGCTGCCTCCAGGGACCTGTCCTGTTTGAGCTCCTGTCCTGACTTCCTTCAGTGATGAACAGCAATGCTGAAGTGTAAGCCAAATTAACCCTTTCCTCCCCAACTTACTGTTTGGTCACAGCAGTAGACACCCTGACTAAGACAGCCATAAAGCACAGGAGCCTGCTGGTTGAATCCATCAGGATTCTGTCCTACTGCTGCCAAAGGGCTCTGTCCTGCATTGCCATTATTGTGTAGGCGACAGAATTAAAGGCATCCTTATACATTTTGGAGGATACCCTAAGATAACATAGCCACAAACACTTGGAAAGCTTGAACTGGAATTCAGAATCATGGTGACAAATTACATAAATCACTTTTGAGCAATAGGAAAGAGATTCAAGGTTATTCTGAGAGCCCGCAGTCCGGGCATGCCCCGAAGACCATGAATTTGGGGTGGGTGGGAACAGTGGAGCCTGTTTGAAAACAAGGCTTCCTAAGTAGTTCTGCTTTGCAGTTAGTACACATAAGTCCTTGTGGTAAGATCCCCAGGAAGCTCTGATGGGGGCACCCTGCATAGTCTCCAGGCAGTGGAAACACCGTGGCTTTGCGGATGCAGCTATAGGTACTGGAACAAGTTTGGAAGAGATGCCATGTGAGTATCAGGTGTGTGGGTGGGATGGCAGCCTAAGGCACCAACAGCCATTTGAACTGATTGCTTTCACCCAACAAGATGCATTTCAGCAGGAAGTGTATACAAGCATTTGTCTCACTTATCCACTAAAATGCTATTGACTCTATCCTCTGCCCTTTCTTTGATCTTTAATACAACAATAAAATGTTATTTATAGTGACCTCTGTTATGAGGTGACATACATGCTTTTCAAAATTCGTATTACTTTTTTTCACTGTATGGGGGTGGGGCATACCATAAGGCATGAGTGAAGATAAGAGGACAACTTGGGGGGAAGTCCATTTTCTCCTTCCACTGCACGGCTCCTGAGGTGAACTCTTGTCATCAGGTTTGGCAGCAAGTGCTCTGACCTGCTGAGCTGCTCATCAGTCCAGCATTGCGCTATACACTAAATTTTCTCTTATGAGATAATAGAACCTGGAAGAAATGTTCAAAATGTCTACAGGTTTACATGCTTCAAATGTTTACGAATTACATAGTAATACTACTGTGTGTGTGTGTGTGTGTGTGTCTGTGTGTCTGTGTATGTATATATATTGTGGGAGTTGACATCAGAAAGTTGTGGTTGAAATGCAATGAAACTATTTAGCCATCAACTAATACAGTTACAAAAATTTCAGGCAAATTGATGGAACTCGAAAAATATTTTTTTAAATTCAAACATTTTATTTTATTTTGTTTGCTTAATAAATAATACCATTCAAAATTTCCACCTCCTCCCCTCCTCCCATTTCCCTCTTCCTCCCCCACTCACCCTTCTTCCTCCCCCTCCAGTCCTAAGAGAGGGCAGGGTAGTACCCTGCCCTTGCAAAGTCCAAGGCCCTCCCCGCCTTTTTCCAGGCCTAGGAAGGTGTGCATCCAAGCAGACTAGGATTCCCAAAAAGCCAGTACATGAAGTAGAATCAAATCCCAGTGCCATTATCATTGGCTTCTCAGTCAGCCCCCATTGTTAGTCACATTCAGAGAGTCTGGTTTGATCACATGCTCTGTCAGTCCCAGTCCAGCTAGCCTTGGTGAACTCACCTTAGATCAGTCACACCATCTCAAGTGGGTGGACGAACCCTTTGCAGTCCTGACTTCCTTGCTCATCTTCTCCCTCCTTCTGCTCTTCAACTGGACCTTGGGAGGTCAGTCCAGTGCTACAGTGTGAGTCTCTGTCTCTATCTCCATCTATCGCCTTTGGAAGGTTCTATGGTGATTTTCAAGATATATTCATCAGTGTGGCATGGGACAAGGCACCCTTTTCTCTACTGCCCAAGGACTTAGCTGGGAACATCCCCTTGGACACCTGGGAACCCCTCTAGAACCAAGTCTCTTGTCAACCCTAAAATAGCTCCCTTAATTAAGATATCATCTTCCCTGCTCCCATATCCGCCCTTCCTCCATCTCAACCATCCCACTCCCCCAAGCTCTCCCCAATCCTCCCCTTCTCCCTTCTCTCTCCCCCTCTCCCCTTTCCTCACCCCACCCCCAGCCCCATGCTCCCAACATTTTGCCCGGCGATCTTGTCTGCTTCCAGTTTCAAGGAGGATCTATATATGTTTTTCTTTGGGTTCACCTTATTATTTAGTTTTTGTAATATTACGAACTATAGGCTCAATGTCCTTTTTTTTTTTGGCTAGAATCCACTAATGAGTGAGTACATACCATATTCATCTTTTTGGGTTTGGGTTGTCTCACTCAGTATAGTGTTTTCTGTTTCCATCCATTTGCATGAAAAATTCAAGATGTCATTGTTTTTTACTGCTGAGTAGAACCCTAATGTATATATATGTGCCTCACTTTCTTTATCCATTCTTCCACTGAGGGGCACCTAGGTTGTTTCCAGGTTCTGGCTATTACAAATAGTGCTGCTATGAACATAGTTGAACAAATGCTTTTGT
>JAQHUG010000151.1:3070880-3083399 GCA_028555095.1 Dicrostonyx torquatus
AGCTACAGCTCATGAAACTATAGAGGCAGATGAAGAGGGAAAGGGGAGGTGATAAAAGATGTGACTTGAAAGGGAGAAGGCTCCAGGTGAGAAGTGGGAGCAGGGAGTGTGGAGGATCAGCCGCAAGCAGAGTATTTGTAATTAACAATAGCGAAGGTTGTGGTGATCTTTGGGGTTGTCTGGAATCAGTCAGAAAGATGAACCTCAGTTGTTGATGAATTCAGCTCACACCTGGGTCGTGGCATGCAGGTGAAAGGCAGTAGCCAGTCGGTGTTTCAGATTCGTGTTTCCATCTGCTTTGGGGACTTCCAGCTTCCTTGATTTGCTGTAGTGCAAACAAGTCTGATCACCCTATAGCTGGAGTTACAAGCAATTGTGAGCTGCCTGACCCGGGTGCTGGGAACTAAACTCCAACCCTTTGCAAGAGCAGCTTGTGCTCTTAATTGCTGAGTTTATCTCTGCAGCCCCTCAGATAGTTCCTTTATATATCAGTTCTTTTCTAATAAATTTGTGATTTGGAAACAGATTCATTGAAGGACTGACTACATATTTTTAAAAATGCTTTATTTCATAATTCTTCCCTACTTCCTTTTCCTTTTCCCCTTTCTCCTCTGTGTCTTTTCAGTACTAGAAATTGAACCTAACCACTCAGGAGTGGTAGGCAAGCTCTAGCACCTAGCTACTTACCCAGCCTTTCATTATTTGAGTTTACTTTAGCTCCTGAAATTTACAATATGCTATTATCCAGATTCCATTTAGCATACCAGAGTTCTTCATGAATCCTGTGTTCTGCCTAACTAATCCTTAACAGCTTCCATTTCTTCTATATGAACATCTCACATTGGGCTCTGCTGTCAGGGGAGCATCTCTAGGGACTTGGATAAACAGTTGAGCACTATACAAGGGCAATCCCATTAATTAATCGGTAGCTAGAGCCTCTGTGTGTGCAATAATCTTTGAAGAGGAGTAGTGAAGAGAGCCCTGCTCTGCCTTCACTCCATTGAAATGAATGACCAAAGTTGAAAAGAAAAGACACGGTAGAGTATGTCCCTGCCCATGGTTTAGCCCTCTCTACCAAGTACACAATTTCTGTAGGAATCAGAGGTGCCCTTTCGTAGGGAGCCAAGAGCTCCTATGAACTGCCCTATTGGCCCCACTAGAGGAAATTAAGGACACAGAAGGTAACAACTGAGGAGCCAGATTGGGCAGTGTCATTTTCTGGGCACCTGTCCTTTTAAATATTTCTCCACAAAAACATGGGGGTGTTTTGCTATGTATGCATTACGATAGAAATTCTTAAAACCTAATTCCAGTGTCCTGGAGAAAGGCAATCTTGCTAAAGAAAGGGAGAAGAAGATGTTGGTTTGAGGTTTGACACTATATCCCCAGGCAGACATAGTCGTTTTGCTTTGTTTCGTTTTGTTTTGGACAGGTCTCACTGTGTAGTCCAGACTGGCTCAGACTGGCTCAGAACTCAGGATCCTCCTGCCTGCCTGCTGGGATTACAAGCAACACAGCCCATCTTCTTGGTTTGCTCTTATGGTGGCCAGAGTTCTTCTTTTGAGATCTTCAGTCTTGGGCAGGTGGAAGGCTTTCACCTGCCCAAGTCTGATTGGACAGCCTTTTTTATAAAACAAATAGAGAGCTGAAGGGTTAAATTATGCCAGATGATAAAATCCTTACATAGCCTCAAGCAAACATTCAGCTGACAAAAAAAGTTATTGTGTGTTCTCTCTTGAAAGCCTTAAAATATGCTTGGGTTAATTAGATTTCCAAATATGCAAATATTCCTTAGGAAGATTTTTCTGAAATGCAGCATTTTAAAATTAGGTAGCATGGCATTAGCGTTCAAAATACTGAGTTGTAGGAAAAGTCTGAATGGCTTACTAACATATCATATAAATTCATAATTAATCAAACCCATTTATTCCCCACTGTCCAAATTATGAGGGACCAATTGGGTCAGAAGGTTTTATGGAAACTTGATTCTCCTGCACGCTTTGAGTGAAGAGCAAGGAGAAGTTTAAATTACTGCAGTACTCTTCAAACATGCTGCCTCCCTTGCCTGGGATCAGGGTTGCCAGCAAGCTCAGTGTGGGGACCACAGACTTTCTACAGGCCTGAGACAGGCTCACCTAAAGGAAATCAGACCACAAACTTTGATCTTAAGCGAAAAAGTATTTTAGCAAGGGTATCTGAAACGATTTAACTTTCTCATCTGCCTGTGCCAAATGAGTAAGTTTAAGATCTCAACTTCTGAATGTTCTTTTGGCAATATTAGGAAGAAATGCCATTTCTTTCAATGTTCTGTAAATGGGTTTCTGCTTAGATGAATGCTTATAATGATTTCTGGAGATTATGCAGGTGCTTGCACATGCGCATGCACACGTTTAGGTGTATAAGCGGAGCCTAGAGATCAACATCAAGTGTCCATCTCAGCCAGGTTCTAAATAATTTGAAGAGACAATCCTCACTGAATCTGGAACTCATGGATCAGCTAGGAATCTGGCCAGTCGATCCTGGGAATCTTCCTGTCTCTGCCTCTCAGTGTTGAGATTACTGAAATACATAGCTATGCCTGGTGTTTTGCATGGACATTAGGAATCCAGATTTTACCCTCCAGTTTGCCATGTGAGCAACCGAGTCATCACCCTAGCCCCTGGAAGGCTTTTTATAGAGAAGTACACCTAGTGAGTGGCTCAAATATACCACCTCACTGGAACTAGTGAGGTATAGGCTGCTATCCAGCCATGCTTTCCATGGCCTAGACCTGGAGGTTGATGGGCTGGTTGTAAATATTTTCAGTTTCACAAGACACTGACTGCTGTTAGCTCTGCTCACTCTGCCATTACACTGGAAGCAGGCACAGGCCACGTACATGGCATGCCTGGTTTCCTGTAACAGCTTTTCATAAGTCCAGCATGGTTTCAGTTCCTCCTGCAGGCTCTACTCCAAAGCACTGGCATGTACCCCTGTTTTTCTAAAGTTAGCTTTGAGGAGACCATCCAGCTCATGGTGTTTTGCTGTCTTCTGCTCCTGTGCTTCGTAATACACCTTTCTGTTTACTGTTTGTGCTTTTGCACTGCTGGTGGGGGACAATACCCTCTTTGTCAGAGTTGTATCCAAAATCAGAGTCACTGGGCTCCCAGGTGAGAACCAGGGTTTTCTGATGCACATTTACTGTGGTGTTCTTCTCCGTGTTTGCTCACAGGTCCTTTATTTGTTTCTGAGTTATTGAACAAATTGCAGATGTATCAAGTAAGTTTTGTGTTAAGACAAGTTTGTTTTGGCTCAATGAATTTTTGTAATGATTCATCAAATTCATCTAAAATCAAGAGCAAATGTTTCAACTACTTTTTCATGGGCTTGGTATAGTGTGACTCGTCCAGTGTTTTCCATATTTATGAATAGTTTATCACGAGTAACAGATGTGTCTACTCTAAATGAAGCAGCTAAATTGCCTTTTCAGATGAGAAGAAACTGCCCTGCCCTTGCCATGATCAGTAGTACTGTAGATTTTATGCTTACTCCTCAGTTTACTTGTCAGTAACTTGGCTCTGAGTTTTCAGGAGCTCCATAGTCTACACACACAGCTTAGAAGCTGAAAGCACAGGCTATGAGCTTATGCTGTGGCTTTGTCTCTGGTAGATTCATCATCCTTCTGAGTCCTAGCCTTTTCCTCCACAAAATAGAGACACAAGGACACCTGCCCAAGAGGTGCTTTCCTGATGCCTTGACATTGTTACCCTAATTATTCCTCTTTGCTTTTATTCAAGACACCCAATTATTATAGATTTTGAAACTTAACGTTCAACCAAAACATTATCTGATGTGTATTCAAATTTTATTCTTAAATTTAATTCAGTAAACTTGGAAAAAATATTAAAAATAAGACCGACTGTGCTGTTTAAGTTATATTGGATTGTAGAGAACCTTTTCTTTTCAGTCATCATTGAAGCATATCTTTCATAAAATAATAGGTGGGTACATGATATGGGAAGTATAAAAAATTAGAATGTATCACAAAAAGTGATTTCCAATAATAGGAAATATTGATACTTTGTTGTCATACTTTTAAATATTAGTAGTATTATTTCCGCTGAGTTTGGAAAGCATGTTATGTTAGGTATTACAGGTGTAGTACATGGGTTCTAATATATGGGCTGCAGGGTCATCTGTAAACAGAGAGGAACTTTTCTTTTGTCCCAACCGCCTGGTCTCCAGTAATCACACAAAAATTTATATTAATTACAGAATGCTCGGCCTATAGCTCAGGCATACTATGAACTAGCTTTTACAACTTAACCTATTTTTTTAATTTACATCTTGCCATGTGACTTTGGTTTCACATGTCCCCTAACACAGCTTGTTCCTCTGCATCTGGCTCCAATCTCCCTCTGACTCCACCCTTATCCTCTCTGTAGTTTTGCTTTCCCACCTAGCCATATTCTGCCTTGCTATAGGTCAAAGCAGCTTTTTTATTAACCACTCAGAGCAATACATATTGACAGTGTACAGAAGGATTATTCCACAGCACCCATCTGTAAAGGGATATAAATTCAGCTCTCTACATTGTTTCTCCATGCAGTGCATAGCTTAGAAAGATCTAGCTCCCTAATCAGCACCCGTCAAACTGCTGGTATTGTAATAATATCTAAAGTGTCACCCATCTCTTAGGCATGTATTATTATGCATAGAAGGGGAGAAAAGATGAGAGAATAATCAAGGGAAATGCAGACTCACAAAGCCCCAGGAAGGACATGAGAAGTATAGATGAGGAATAGACAGGGCAAACTGGGTCCTAATCTTGACATGCCACCAAGTCACATTGATACCAAGAACACATAACTTGCCCATTCTTCACAATAGTTGTTTTCTCTTTTAAGAGGATGAGACATGGATTGGACCGCGAATAAGTAACAAACTGCACCCTTCTTTGGGAAATCATTTCCATGCATGGAAATGAGAAACACATACAGTTGAGTTATAGATCATTATAACATCCATGAAACAACCTGTGGCCAGAAAATAGATGAAGACGTGCAGCAAGGAGGTTTTGCAAGTGAATAGTGGTGGAAGGTGAAAACAATATGAATTACCATTGTATTGACTGTGCAATTAAAAACAGTTTAAATAGTAAACTTTTATTATATGTTTTCTCAGAAAGAAATTTAAAGAAGTACAAGTACAAAAACTGAACAGAAAAGAGTAAAGTCAAAGAAAATGCTTTAGGCTCCAGAGCACCAGAGAGCAGGTATCCAGTTTGTTTCCCAGAAGGTCCCATAAATTGGAGGCTGGGTGTCTTAGTCACTGTTCTATTGTTGTGAAGATACACCATGATCAAGGCAACTCTTATAAAAGGAAACATTTAATTAGGGGCTTGCTTACACTTTCAGAGGTTAGTCCATTATTATCATGACAGGGAGCATGGCCACACACACAGGCACTGGAGCAGTAGCTCAGAGATTTAGTGCTGTGAGCAGCAAGCAGAGAGGAGAGAGTGAGAAAGGGTCTGGTGTGGGGTCCCTCCAACAAGGTCATACCTCTTCCACAAGGACACACCTCTTAATCCTTCGAATCTTTTCAAACATTTCCATTCCCTGGTGACTAAGCATTCACACTGGGTAATAGAAGAAAGTGACATTAGTGAAGACAAGGCTGATTGCAAATGTGGCTCCACCTCCCAATCTCCATTGATTCCAAAGGCCCGCTAACCCTGATCAAGTCACCTCATCACATCCATCCTGGCTGGAGGTGATGCTAATGAAAGATAAATTCGAGCAGATTAGACATAGAGACTGCAAAGCCTGAAAAGGGTAAGGTACCATATCCAACCAGGGTGAATGTCTGGTCCTAACACAAAAGGTACCATATCCAACCAGGGTGAATGTCTGCTCC
Source organism: Dicrostonyx torquatus (assembly GCA_028555095.1). Classification (NCBI taxonomy): domain Eukaryota; kingdom Metazoa; phylum Chordata; class Mammalia; order Rodentia; family Cricetidae; genus Dicrostonyx; species Dicrostonyx torquatus. The sequence goes on from JAQHUG010000151.1 coordinate 3,076,779, forward strand.
TAACATAAGGTACCACCTGAAGAGCTAAGAAAGATATCCCTCTTAGCCACTCAATCAGGAAGTCTTAGCTTCTTGGAAATTATGGTGGGAATGGAGGCAAAAAAAAAAAAGGCTCAAAGAAGAGAGACATACCTCTGAAGCAAACTTGGGGAAGCATCACAGTGGTTCACTTCTATCTGACTTTAAAACATATGGATGCAATACATTGGTTTAAACTGGTTTAATAAATCTAAAGAGCATAAAATTAGGGAACATTTCTAAGTGTCCATTATACCTTTTGTTTATTTTAGTCATGTTTAACTATATTATGTAAAAATATTGTTTCTAACCTCCTTTTCTTTTTCCCTCAAGGGAAAATATATCCGCCTCTCTGGCTGCTAATTGATGCTTTTGCGTTTTCTGTGTAATGTATGTAGTTAGATATATATTTCCTCTAATAATTGTATGTCTGGACACACTAGACTATTTCTACTTTAGATCACTAAATCAGTCCTAATTCAGTGTCTGGTGTCAGTTTTTCATGCTTGGCTCCATTTGTGTTATTTTTTTTTCAATGAAAAAATCATTTACTAAACAGTGGGATGGGGTATATTTAAAACTGTCTGAGGGAGAAATTTCCCATCCAGCACCCAGCTGCTTTGCATTTGCATAGAAACTGCCTGCTAATTTCAAAGGATCTTATCTGTGCCTTAGTGGGGGCCTGGGAGTTTATATTTCGCACCATCTCATTTCCATGTAGAGATATCTTACTGGTCTACACACTCATTGCCCTATATTTTAATTCATTCTTATGAATCCCAACAATGAGTTGATTTAACAGATATTGTTATAATAGGCTTTTTTTAAAATCAGACTTCTGCAGTTGATTTGTGCAGTTCTTTGTTTGTTCCCATGAAAAGACCATTTTCTTCTTTTGTTTTTATTTTCCAAACATACAAGGGTCACTAAACCTCTTTAGAAACTGCCTTTGAATAGTCATTCTTTGTGTAGAAAAACTACAGTATATTCCTTAAATGAAATTCAATCAACTACATTTGTGGTAACTGGGCTTAAAGACATCAGTGAAAATACCCACACAAGCTCTTGGATCAAGGCATTTGTTTCAGCTGACTTTAGTGTGTACTTATCCATTGTGCGTCAAATGATGAGCAAAATAGCCAGGCTTCTAATAAGCAAGTACAATATAGACAAAAGAGAACACTGATTTAAGGTCCTTGTGTCAAATGCGGTAAAACACTCTGTTTATAGCAGGTCAGGCTTGGGTTTACAATTAGCACTAATTACTGAGAAAAAAATCAAACCAGCAGCTTTAAGGAAGGACACTTTTCACTGAGAGATCAAAGCCTGTCTCTGTAGAATAGGGAAGTCTCTAGCACTTAATTGCACTGAAGTGCTAATTGGATTGTAAGGTGCTTTCATGAGTCCTCCAATTAGCCAGCCATCCCTGACCAAATCCACAAAGAGGAGATTATGAGTTCTTAGAGCCTTTGTCTGTGTGGCTGTGATTTGTGTACCTGAGTGAATGTAGCCTTGCCGTCTTCTTATGGAAATTGAGGTCTTTGGGGGTCTCGATTCTTAGCAGCCTATAAACAGCTTTGAAGATGAAGCTATCCATTTTATATAAAGTATTAACTGTGTACTCATGATAATGACACAGCATTAAATGGAAATTCATTTTATTAAAATAAAATATGGAAGCTGGGCAGGTACCGACCTGGGCTCAGCAGTATCATCTTGGGTGGTTAGGATGCAGGTAGGGTGTTTCATTACTCCTCACTTTGAGTAATTTTCTGAAAGATCGGATAATCACTAATTTCATGGTGTTTATTCTCTAAGTAACAATATTTACCCCGGGCATGATTCAGAGCCCATGCACTCTATTCTCTGTGCTTTCTTATTTTGGCTGTTTTATCATAGAAAACTCGCCACGTAAAAGCTCATCGGACAAAGTGATGTCTTCTGACAAAATTATCCATTCAGATAAAGCAAGTGGGAACCTTTGCATGGTGCCGGATTGACCCTAGACAAGGGAAATAAAGTCGGCAGCTGTGCACTGAGTCCACGTGTCTGCTAGGGTGAAATCACAGTCAATCTTTAAATGCTTCTGCAGACATCAAAGCCATTCTCGACTTTACTCACCATCTCCCCAGTTTTGGGCATTTGCCTCAGTGATGAGTGTGCTTGGTCTCCTTTGTAGTGGGAAGACTAATTTTTCCTGGATTTTTAGATGTTGTGAATTACCTGATGATGTTTCTTAATTATTAGAAAGGACTCTCCCTCCACAATTTTCTTTCTTTTAAAGCCTAAAAGGGATTTCCAGAAAATAAAATTGTTGACATTTTGCGCTGAGTTGAATATGACCTAGGGTGTAATATAGAAATAACTTGAAATCTGTGATCCCAGGGCTAAACATGCTTCATGCTAGGTATTTATACTGTAGAGAGAGTAGAGAGAACGACTGCAGTGATAGTAGCTCTGCTTTTATATGATTTGTACTATAGGTATACTTCACACACAGGCACACTCACACATGCACACTTTTTTTAACCTTTTGTTTTTTTGTTTAACTTTTTGTTTCCCATTTTGGACAGAGGGCATGTCTGTGTTTTCCATCAGTGCCTAACAAAGCCTGCCTACAGTAGGTCCTTAATAGGTGAAGGATGGAATGGGTGTGCCAGTACCACAGCCAAAAAGACTTCTGACTCCAATGATAACCTTTAAATATTCAGGTAAAACTCATGTTCATTTGTAAAAAAAAAAATGTGTATATTAGTAAAAGATTAGGATTAGGTGCCTTAGAAATAAGAAAATTGTTTCTTCTTTGGTAGTTCAATTCTTGCTCTTCCAAATACTTATAAGTTTTTATTTGGGGGGTTCTATTGGGACTTTGTTGTTGATCTTTGGTTTTTGGCTTTTCCTCACTGTGAACTCGTAACTCACACCTTCAGATGATAAGTCTGCTAATAGTTTGTGGGTTTCATGTTCAGATAAGCACTGTATGGTGGTTCACAGCAGGATAATCCCACCACTTCAAATACTGACTCAGAAGTACCGATAGGACTTTGAGGCCAGCCTGGGATACATATATGAGTTCTAGGCTAGCCCAGGATACAGAGTACACCTGTGTCTCAAAAATGGAGAGAGAAAAGAAGAAATTATCCATACAGCTTTCATAGTTTAAAATAATGATCATGGGACAAGGGTGTGCCTGCATACACAAGGCCATGGGTATATAATAACATATTATAAATAAATAGTACATCCTGGGAATATAATAAATAACTGTTCACATGTAAGTGTTACACTTTGCCAAATGCCAGCCTATTATTAAGCATTCATTTATAGATGTTGAAATAACTGAAGTTATTACAAGAAATTTATGAAACAATGTAAATCATTGATATACAGTTAATTCATGTTATAATTTGTGAAAAACATAGTTAGCTTATGTATCTATATTTCTTCCAATAAAACAACAGTATTATTATTATTAATTGTGTGTGTGTTTGGTGCGTGTAAGTAAACGTGAGCACATGTGAATATCACAGGATACCTTTTGGGAGCCTGTTCTCTTCTTCTTCCATGAATCCCAGGAATAAACTCAGAACAGCAGAGCAAGTATTTTTACCTGATGAGCCATCTCACTAGCCTAGCAAAGGTGTTTTTAAGAAATTTCTAGCGTTTAAAATTTAAAATTCCCAGTGTTTTAATTCTAGAGATACAAATTCATAGATATCTTCAGTATATTTAATGATGTAAGAAACAAGATAAAATACCATTTGGCACCAGAGTAATAGCAATAATCTCTATTAATTGTCTTCCAAATTTAGCAAGTAAGTGGTATTCCTTTCTTTAATGTGAGAATGCTCCCAGTGTCAAGGATGATTGTTGTAAGAGAGAAGGCGCTGCTGTGTTCCCAGCACCTGAGAGGAGCACTAGCCCTTTGTCCTACCCGGCTCCCGGTTGCTGGGCTAGCTTACATTTGAAATAATTACACACAAACTGGATTCATTTAATACACTGCCTGGCCATTAGTTGTAGCCTCTATTGGCTAACTGTCACATCTTATTTCAACCCATTTTTAATAGTCTGTAAGTCACCACGAGGTAGTGGGCTTACCAGGAAGATTCAGCATGTCTGACCCTGGTGGCTTCATGGCGGCTCTCTCTGAGCCAGTCTTCTTCCCAGCATAGCTAAGTCCTGCCCTATCAAAAGGCCAAGGCAGCTTCTTTATTAACCAGTGAAAGCAATACAAAATACAGAAGATCCCTCCTACACCAGATGATGTGGGTATAATTGGTAGCAGCTGATACAATGGGATGTTGGTACTCAGCAGAAGCACAGATTACCAAATGTCATTAATGCTTCTACTGTACATTTTAAAAAATGGTCTTATAAATTGCTAGACTTGGTTATTTTTTTACTTTGATAAAAATATGTACATCATTTCCCACTGTAGTCATTTTAAGTGTACAATTTAGTGGCTTTAATATATGTACAGTGTTGTTTAGCCATCACCACTATATCTAGAAAATTTTAATCACTCCAAGGAGAAAATGCATGTTATTTTTAATTTTAAGATGATCACCTCCTTTGGAAAAGTTAACAATATTGTACTTAGCATATCTATAGTATATATATATATATATATATTATTGTCACTTATAAATCCAAAGGCTTTTCACTATCTAATGAGTGATATTTACTACATATGATTAATAAATAAAGATGTTCATCTTTGCTTCTCCAAGTCCCAAGAGCCCTCATTGTCTGCTCCCTCCTAGTTCATATATGCTTATACCCCAGCTTGTGAGTATATGAAATGAAAAGCTTAGGTGAGAAAACTATACAAGTATGAAATGGCTTTTGCATATCCAATTCCAAGCATTTTAAAATCTGGAATGTTAAAAAATGAAATATTTATTGAGAAAAAAAATTTAATTCCATGGTCTTCATACCTTGCCAAGGTTTGGTTCATTTTGCTTTAGCCAGATGTCTGAATCATCAGTGGCTACTTCCTCTGTCCTTATCCAGCCCTTGGTGCCTGCTTCCTACCTCTATGTGGTTCATCAGAATTTTACCGCCTCTGGAATCCGATGTCTGTGTGTCTTGTGTGTATTTTATATTATGTACTAAGTGTTTCTTCCCACCTTGGACTGGTACTTCTTTGTGGTCAGCCTGGTGCATGCTGTCACTGCTTAGAGAGCAGACTTCACTTCTGGCAATAGAAAGGCTGTCTGTCCTCTCTTCACACAGCCTCCTGGGTAGACCTATTCACACCGTGCATCACACTGCTGCAAGTGCTTCCTGTCGCTTCCTTTTGGGTCTGGAGTTCCTTAAGATCTGGATTATAACACATTTGTGTCTAATACAAGAAGGAGGTAGTCAGTCACTAAGTATTGTGAAATAGAAACTATGCATTCAGATCTCTCTGGTTATTGTCAGCCTGCCAGATGCAAGCAATTTATATGCCTAGATTTATACTTTTGTTTATTCAGTGGAGTTTGATATTACTCTGGGGAAGAGCCTAGGGGAATGAACAGCTGTATACATGAGGTGACTTACTAAGGTTTGAATTGTGCCCCAGAACCCCTGGCAAATAAATGAACTCTGTGGCACACATGAGAATCCCAGCGTCTAGGTAAGCAGGAACAGAGAGGAACTGAGAGCAGCAGCAGGCACCAAGTTCTACATGTATGCCTCCCTGACCACGCCAGTCCTGGCTTTGATTAATCTAGATATCAGTTCCTGCAGCCGAATAAGGCCCAGGGACTTGTCTATGAAATGGGAAGAAAGGCTCATAGATGAATTTTAGTTGCTGGATTAGATCTACTGAGACTTTCCCTGCAGTAACTATGGATTCTACTGCAAAGTGCTGAGTACCCTCTGAGAGCTTTCCTTGCTGCTGTAAAACCATGCTAATCCAGAGATGAATAAGCAATAAATAAAGGGCACAGACAACTCGGACACATTTCTAGCCACAATTTCAGCAAATTACTGTTCACTGTACCCTATTTTAATCATCCCTAGGTTGGAAGGACGTGAAAACTGGAGTTATTTTTGCCAATAAATGATAGACTTAGACCTCAATGGTAAGATGTACTATAAAACTTTGTACCATGGGGATATGAACGTTTTGGCACGATCCTAGTGTTATATTAAAATATAAGACAAGATTGTTTAACATTCTTCTCACACTGTGGTTGTTGACATAAATCAAGCAAACACTAGTGAGTTTGATGAGAGAGTTAATGGGGACTTGAGGTTGGTGAGACACATCAGAGTATATGCACAGAAATCCATCTTTTTTTTTTTTTTTTTTGAGACAGGGTTTGTCTATAGCTTTGAAGCCTGTGCTGGAACCTGCTCTTGTAGACCAGGCTGGCCTTGAACTCACAGAGCTCCACCTGCCTCTGCCTCCTGAGTACTGGGATTAAAGGTATGCAACACCACCACCTGGCCCATTCATCTTTTATTTTGAGACAGGGTCTTGCAGGCTGGCCACAAAACCCACAGAGATCTATCTGCCTCTGCCCCTCAAGTACCAGGATTAAAGGTGTGTACCAGCATATTTGGCATAAAATTTATCTTAATGGTTATTCTCTCTCTCTCACTCTCTCT
>JAQHUG010000151.1:3083458-3158243 GCA_028555095.1 Dicrostonyx torquatus
TGTGTGTGTGTGTGTGCATTTCTGTATGTGCATGTTTGTGTAATAGCCCTCCCTATGTGGTCATTACCATTACAAGATTATGTAATGATCATGATGTTTCAACATACAAGTTTTCTGTGTAACTGACTAAAATGGTGAGAATGCATGAGATACTTCTAAGTATATGTCTTTATATAAAGTACTTTTTGTACTCTGCTAAAACCAAAACTGTGGGTGATAATTTCACCTATCATCGTCTTAAATGCAATTTAATTGATGAGCCCTGACTACAGAAGGCCCCCGTGTGGGGGAACAGTTTGATGGCCCAAGCACTCATCAGAACTGTGATGGCGTGTATATGAGTAAGAGGTGGCTCTTTGAAGTAAGCACCAAGGCTGTTACCATGGAGACCACTTCCTGATGCTGAAGCACCTGATGTTCATGTCTACACTAATTTCCGCAGAACCTTGACCAGAGTTGACATTTTCAACTCGAATGTGCCAGACATTAAGAAAAAGACTCATCTATTATTATTATTCATAAATTAAAGGTACACATTTTTGAAAATTGCAATAATCCATACAAATATGAATGATGATGCAAATTCTCCTTTTTAAAAGTTCTTTTAGTATTAAAGCAGGGTTATTTTACATATCATTTCTAATGTTATTCTTTAAGTGTAGATATTTCTGAAAAAAATGCTAGCTTGCCAAATATATATGTGAGACATATCACAACATATGTACATAAAATGGCTTATGGAAGATTAGCTGGCAGCCACATTATTTGCCAAAAGGTAAAGGCTGTTTAGGGGACATGCCAGGAGCACCTATGTAAGTATTCATTTAGAACCATTGCACTGTCCCTTAAGGACAGGGCACACATGAAAGGTCTGTAGATGAGACAGCTGACTGACTTGTGTTATGGTGCTTTGTAAGACAACCAGTAGCTGGCACAACTATAGAAGGAGAGGTAATTTAGGACTTTCCTTTTTCACAAGAATAGCTGTGTGATGCTGGCTCTCTAATCTTGTAAGCTGGCAGCAGTGCCGCTCACTGCATGGTCCATCACAGTGTTTCCTCAGTCCTGAGAGTAGTGCAGAAGATGCTTGGAGGCAGAGCAGGAGGGGGGATGCAGACATATTGCAGCAGTCCTACATCTGTGAGTGCCGAGAGCCACTAACACAATCTATGCTGTCTTTTCCCTTCTTTATTTTACTAACTTACATTGTTTTGCAAGAGCCCATCTCTGTAAAATGTGGCTAAGTCATAGCCATGAGGGGGAGAATATGTCTTCTACCTTTATTTTATGACTTTTGAACTGTTTCAGCTTGTACCTTTACCACATCAATAGTTAGAATGTATTACATGGACACAAGGCCTTCAGCTATGGACAGTATCCTTGAGACACAAGTTGCTATAGAAGGATATATTCCACATATTCATCACTACCCTGCCACTCATGGGAATAATAGATCATCCTAAAACTGTTCCATGAATATGGACAGCAAATATTCATTTTCAATTGTTTAGGTTTTCTTCTCAATTAAAAAACTTATTAAATAGAAAGTTTTTAGTCATCATTTATGTATACTTACATATACTCATATATAAATCTGCATATGCATATATATATATATGGATGCATAGGCTGTGTGTGAGTACACATGAGTTCATCTTGGCTATATGAGGGTGCAGGTGTATGTACACATGCATGTAAAGGCCCCAGTCACTCTCCTCTTTTCATCTATTGAGACAGTCTCTCACTGAACTCTGAACTTGTCCATTCCAGCTACTGTCAGGATTGCCTTGGGAGCTTCCTCTGCCTCTTGAGTGTTGGTAGCTGCATTACAAGTAGCCGTGACAATTGCCCAGCTTTTTCACAGGTCCTGGGGATGCGAACTGCAGTCCTCACACTTGTGTGGCAAGTGTTTTGCTCTCTGAGCTGTCCCCTCCGCAACACTGTATTTTAAACATAAAGATGTACTGTGCTGCCAAAGGGCGATCAAGAGTGGTGTGTGTGTGTGTGTGTGTGTGTGTGTTTGAACTTTATCGTGCACTCCAATGGAGTTTGGCCATAAAAAGCAACTCAGCCTGAACCTGGGGGATCTGGTGAGAGAGCTGTATAGTTCTGCTATGTTAAAAACTGCCACATGCTCCTTTAGGAATTGTACATCACCCCTGAACAGAGCCATGAAAAACGGTGTGCATGTCTTCCTCTTCATGCTATACTTCTAAATGTAAATCCTGCAGAATAATTAAGGCTTCTTCCCGAGTTAGATTTTTAATTTAGCTGAAACCAGTGTTTTCCAACCAGTGATGGGGGGATGACTTCCTTTCTTTCTATTCCAGTGTTAGAGCTGTTTATTAGTCCGTTACTTCCTGCTAGCACTAATTGGCTGAGTTTAGTGAACAGTCTGTGGGAGCAGATGATGTTCACACCCTTTCTTCCTGGGTTTGTCCCATTACCCTCACCTGGATTAGAGTCAAACCAGGGCTCTTTATATACAGGTCCTCTTATACATAGTTCTGGTATAAGGAGTCTTAATCATTGACACTGGAAAGTTGAGAAAACATTAAAGAAAAAAAGGAATAATAAGGAAGTGACTGCATTAAGCAGTCATTAAAAACATGTGAACATAAAAGGAATTGTGAAAGTTGCAAATTATGGCCTAATTGTGAAATATATGCAAATTCATTTAACACTTTCTCAACACTATCAGTGCCTGGAGTTGATTACTCATACAAACCAAAATTTATCTTAGAGTCAGTTACTTTCTTTGCTTATCTTAATTTGTTTTTTTAATTATGTAGTAAACAGAAAGTTCTGCCCACCCCAACAAAATAGATTTTGAACGGCTTTAGTAGAACTGTTGGGGCTTTCTCATATCTCCTTTTGGTGCTAAGAACACACAATTCCAGAGTCACTTGTTTCTTTTTTGTGAGACATTTTCTGCAGGTCAGCTACAGAACAAGTTAATTTTCACTGTGGGGAATGAACTAATTATACTATCTTTCAGAACATTCTGGGTGTCAAACTCTCCAAAGCACCTGGATAAAGTGTTATGTATAATCCCTATTTTCAGATAAAGAAACCAAGCCTTGAGTTTAAATAGCATGCACATGGTTAGATTGCCAAGGGCAGAGCCATATTTAGTATGTTTAGTCTCTGACTTCTAACCCCTATCCTATACCTCTGGAAGGAAAACCTGGTGTTCCAGCACCATGCTGTGTCCACAGGAAGGACCACCCTTCCTTAAGGAGAGCTTTGAAACCTTACTGTAGAACTGATCAAGGGAGAAGCACAGTAGAATTGCAGATTCTTGTACCCTCAGGGATTCCAGGAACTTGAACTTTTAACAAGCACACTAAGAAATTCTGAAATAGATTTCTACTTAATTAGTTTCTAAAGGTATAAATACCATTCCATCTTCAATTCATTCATCCATTTTATAATATCAGGGTGTCTTCAAAATAACTTTCTCTTGATGAACAAAAATTATTTCTTTTCCCACCGACTGCTCATGTTTTTGATAGTTTTTATGTTCACCTGCATACTTGTCAGTCTTTTTCTGTCCACTGTCTCCATACCGAGAAAACGAGTCTCTCTCTCTCTCTCTCTCTCTCTCTCTCTCTCTCTCTCTCTCTCTCTGTGTGTGTGTGTGTGTGTGTGAGTGTGTGTGTGTGAGAGAGAGAGAGAGAAGTTAATTTAAATATTGTTAAAAATTGTTCTCATTTTCATGGGATTAGAATTTAAGATTAACACTTCTTAGTATCTTGAAGAATCTTTCTTTTGACTCTGTTAGCCCTAAGTGTTATTTTTAATTAATAGATCCAAAATCTTGAAGAGGTAGACCGTTCGGAAACCAGCAATATAATAGGTTACTTTTGGACCTCTATCTCAGAAGTAGTAATGAATTGGAGTAGTAAAATATGTGTAACAAGACTGTTATGATACCATTTTTAGTTTATGAAATAAGGTTTCTATAATTTGGTTCATTTTTTATTGAAAAGGGCTGTTGGTATCACTAAAGTGCTGCCACATTTAGTTGCATTTTTACAGTCTGCTTCAGATTAATTTTACAGCCAATGGGATGATCTCATTTATCTCCTTTGGACCTTCTTGTCAGGGCGAGCTGCAGTAGCCACGGAGCTGCCAACATGACGATTGCAAAGCCGAACTCTAGGAGGGCTCCAGAGTCAGATTGTCAGATTGTGGTCAAGTGAAGGACACTTGTGATTTTTCTTAATTATTCCCTCTTGAATATGGTGAAACATGTTCATAGTCATTCATTCTTTATTATTTGTTTTGATTTTTAAAAAATTCCAACACACACTTCTGATACTATCCATGTAACAACTCAACTTTTTTTTTCCCTTGAGACCGTGATGTGTTCAGGCAAAGAAGAGCGCCTTGTAGACTGTATTGAATGATTAGTTCTTTTGCCCTGCATTTCCTCCAATCAGTGCATGAATTTTACTCATTTAAAGTATTCTACTTGTTGCAGACAATTCTAGAATCAGGGATGAAACCCTTTACAGTCTACTGGTTTCACAGCGTGGAGGGTGATAGTAAGGAGGCGGTTTTCTGGATGCATCACGCGGTCCACAGGCCACCTTCTCAAGTGTGTCATGAATTGATGAGTGAGTTCACTCTGGGGCTTCAGAGTGAAGCTCTGTCTTGAAAGCCTTCTATTGGATCAGAGCAGAAATTATGCTATCTGTAATTCTCGAGCCTAAATTTATGGACGATAAAACTGTGAAATTCAGTTTTCCTATAATTAACCTCCTGGTTCTCTCCTGCTTTTCATGTTTATTAGTCTTCCTAGCCATTTCATCCTTCTAATATTAGTTTTTCTCATCTTCCCTTTACTCTGAGTCATCTATGATCAAAAATAGTTTCTCTCCATCTGCTGTCTTTTCATTCATCTCTCCTTTTAAAATGTTTTCTCTCCTGTAGGCTCATGAATATGCCATGGTATGCCAACTTTCTTTGTCTAATTAGGAGACAGATTCTTGACTTTAGAGATTGTCATTCTCCCTGTGTACCAGTCTAAACAATTAAAATCAGCTGTCTTTGCCTACTAATGATCCTCAAATTGGATGATGGGAATTGAAATAGAGTGTTTTCCTTTTCACAATCCTGCATTCTGAAACACCTCTTGCTCCACAACTTACAAGCCCTCTGCCTATGCTTCATTCGTGATTCAGCCTAGTTTCTGAACTCATATTTCCTAATGTGACAGCCTTGGCTCCTTACAGCCATTAGTAGTTTAAATATTTTTGTGTGTGTGATTCAAGTATGTGCCAAAAAAGTATTTAAATTGTCCCATTTCATAAATTATATAATTTCTTATAGTTATTTTATATCCATCTTAATGTTATATGTGTTTATTTGTAGATATGCAAGTACACGTTTGTGTTGTTTTGTTTATTTGAGTCACTATTCTGTTGGTCTGCAATATACCAAGTAGTCTATGCTGTATAGCTAAAGAGCACAAGGGATTCACCTGTCTCTCCCTCCATCCCACAGAGTTACAAGCACAAGGCCCTATGCCCAGCTGTTTTACTATGGTCTCTGGGGTCCTAGTCCATGCCCTCATGTTTGCAAGGCAAGCGATCACCCACAGCCCCCATTTCATTCTATATATCAGTAGTATTTATCTTCCTTCTTACTTACAGATATTATGGTGGGGGACAATTCTGTATTCTGTCAATCATGTTTTAAATAAATGCTGATTGGCCAGGCAGGTAGTATAGGCAGGAAAACCAGACAGGAAGTAGAGGTGAGAACAGGAGAATTCGGGGAAGCAGGAAGCTCCCTTGGCATTCCTGCACAGACCACCAAGGAGGCAACATGTGAGCTGCCCGGCTGAGAAAAGGTACCGGCCATGTGGCTAACATAGATAAGAACAATGGGTTAATATAAGTTACAAGAGCTAGTAAGAAGCCTGAGATAATGGGCCAATCAGTTTATAACCTAATGTAGACTCTCTGTGTGATCTTCTTTGGGGCTTGCTGGCTGTGGGACACTGGGCGGGACAGAAACCACAACAAGCAGAACCTTCATGTTACAATATTATATTGAATAAAATGTCTTAAAGGCATACTTATTCAGAACTTAGTTTCCTTGCTTTTAGCATTTGAAATATAAAAGTGACAAACATCTCATTCACTTTCAGAGATATGCCAGTAACAAGTTACATAGAAACAGTCAAAATAATGATAATTTAAGTTAGCTCTCTGTCTTTGGCTCTGTCTCTCTGTCTCTCTCTCTCTCTCTCTCTCTCTCTCTCTCTCTCTCTCTCTCTCTGTGTGTGTGTGTGTGTGTGTGTGTGTGTGTGTATGAAAGGTCTTATGAGAAATACAAAACAATTTAGTTTGTTCATTAGTAACAATAGCATTATGTATGATTAAGTATCAGAATAATTGATGAACACAGTCAATGCTCTATTATTTCAAAAGAAAGGGTAATCAATGTGAATTAATTATTTTGAAAAGCTTCATTGAAGATTTGGTATTTGCACTTGTCCTTGAAAAATGGGCACAATTTCAGATTATTTGCCACACCAAAGACCTCTATTGATTTAATTTACATGCTGAAAAAGAAGCCAAGGATCCTTTTCAGGTTTCATGCAAGGATAACTTGGGGGAATGAGGTGTCATTATGGGAGAAAGATGTCATGCAGCCTGGCTTGAGAGAGAAAGTAACAAATCTAGTTTGGTCTTTTTGAAGTGTGATGTCTGTCACTGCTCCTGCAGTGGTGGGAGCTGAGGGAGGGGAGTCTAAAAATGAGGCAGACTGAATTCCCACGCAACAGCCGACTTTATCAGACAGTGTATGCTCTGTGGGTCCCATGAGTAAAGGTCTCAGGAACTCTGGCCACATGCAGTTACAAGAACAAGACGAATGTGGCCAAAAAATTACCATATAGCACATAAAAGAGTTTAAATATTTAATTGAATAACAGCAGGAAGCAATACTGAGTAATCCAAAGTAAACTCACTTGTGTCCACTACACCCAGGAGGGGCACAGAAACGAGTAATTCTTTAGTTTTGAAGAAACTGAGGCCACAAGACTCTTGTGTCTTGTTTTCTTGGAGTTTTCTCACAAGCATTCCAAATTCTCCTCACAGGGCTCTAGTCTTAGACCATGTTCTGACAATGTCCAACAAGAAGGTAGGGGTACTGAAGACCAGATGAGACATGAGGGCTAGACATGAAAACAGAACTGAGCAGACTGTGGGGTCTTATTTTCCTTCCATAGCACAACTACATGGATATGTTTAGGTCAGCGGCATCATGCTTCCAGCTTCAACTTTCTCACATACACAGTGTACTCTTAGAACTGAGGCTGTAGCTCTGTGCCAGAGCACTGCCAGCCTGCTCAATTCAGAACCGTGTCCTCAGCAGGGTGCAGTAAGGACTGGGTGCTCCTTCTGCCTTCAGCAGTCCATGAAGAGACCTTTCAGAAGGTTCCATACACACCCAAGCACTGACTTTACAGAAGTATATCTGGCCTCTGAGAAGGGAGGAATGTTTAGTTGGAGTAAGGGAGTGGGGGCTGAACTTTGAGGGGCAGTGTGGTTTCAAACTGGAAGAAGACAGAGAAGACATGAGTGTGGCACCGGTAGAGAGAAGCTGATTTGAAGGGGGGGAGCCAGCATGGCAGGTGCTGGGATGACCGCTGCAAAGCAGGCAGGGCGTATCTCCTGACACTTTGTCCAGTGCTGTGTCTGGGGTCAGGGATCCTGGTGTGTGTGTGTTACCTGACTGTGATCGTATTGACAAGTTATCTATGAAGCACTTGGACAGCAACATCAACTTCCTTACTATGCTCAGAAAAGCTGGGCTCCTTTAAGTGAAATCACATCCACATACACAATGTAGTACAGCTAGAATGTGTGAGCTTTTAAATATACTCTTTGTGACATTTAAATAATGCACATTATTTTGCTTCCATGTCTGATTATCTATCCTAGGTCTGCATTTTCAAACTGTACCCCCCCACAGAAAAAATACATATATCTTAGTGATTTGAGGTGTGGATGATGTGCTGAAATAATGATGCATTGAAGCCCTTCACTTCACAAAGATCCTCAGAGCCTAACAGCACTTCTTTCAAATTTAACCCTTTAATTATCAATCATTATGCTAAGACACTCGTAACTTTTAACAGTTCCATATCTAAAGTCTCCACAAAACAAATAAGGTTCTTTGCCAAACACAATGCTGAGATAGTTTCAGTCATACTGAGTCCAAGTGTAAAAATTCGCCAATGCCTGAAAATTATCATTTGAGTTTTGAAAGTATTTATAATAAAGAGGAGAAAAGTGCATTTTTTTTACCATAAAGGAGATAGAAAGGTGATTACAAATGAATTTGAAAAGTAATTGTTAAAATAAAACATTTGAATCAGAGGAACCATAAGAGACACTGCCTTTCCTTCCTCTAGCCCCTCACTGCCTGCTCCGCTTGGGTCCTTCTCAGCACTCTGAAAACCCACCTGCCACTGTGTCTTCTGGTTAGAACCTGTAGCGTTCCTCAAGGCTCACCCCTCACTAACTCTCACCAAATATCCCTACACATCTCTATGTTTAAAATCGGAAAACCTGCTCATACTTAGTTTTATGGAGGTCTGAAGGGTATGAGACCATTATAAGTGCTGCAAAGCCACCTGTACACAACCTAGTTTTGTACAAGCTGTATCTGTCCTGCTTGCGACTCAGAGAACTGTCACCTCCACAGTTGAGCTGTGATAAAGTGGCCATCTTGTGCTGCATCTTCTCTTTACTCTGCTTCTATTTGCTGTAAGAAGTAGCCACTGTCAGCGCACTATGTCCTACCTGCGGCATCATTAATTTGTATCTCGAAAACATTTTCATTTTTTTCACAGAGATTAATCGAGACTTAAAGAACTAAAGTTAGTTGCCTGCATTGCACAGGCTAATTAATGGCACAGCCAGGACTCCAAGCCTCTTGACTTAGCTCTCTTGTCCTACCCTTAACTGATTGGCCATCTGCGTGAGAGCTCAGGCCTGGCATGTAGTGATGAACCAGCTCTCTTCCTGACCTCATAGGACTCTGTTTAGCAAGAACAAAATACTGCCTAACCTGATGTGGTCCAAATGGCTGATCCACGCCTATCAGTAGCTTCCAAAATAGATGCTTCCCCCAGGTATCAAGGGACATCAGCTAAATACATGCTTTGCCAGAATCTTCAGACTGTTTCCTATGTTACTATTGATGCGATGGTTAATAAATGCTTGTTCATCATATCTACAAAGTGCATTAATTATTGTGACCCTACTATTTTAATCATCTGGCTTAATTGTCCTGGGTTTTTTGGCAGAAGAATAGGCAAGGAATATAAGATGAAAATTAAGTAAGAATATTTCCTATATGCATCAAAACTGTGTTTATGCATCTTCGGTCAGAACCCTAGGACACATCTAGGCCCTGAGCTGGAGCCAGTAATGAGTCTTTTCTTTTTTGTTACAGCACCCTGTGACCTGCTACCTAGCCAGTCCATTATGACAATAGCAGCAGCTACTGTGCTCCATGCATCACATGGTGACAGCCTTTCCAGTGTGTGCCTGCCATTTATTAGGACATTAATGGCCAGCCATTCTCCAGATGCCCAGCCGTGACTATCACACAAAGAAAACATTAGCCTTCCTGGACGTTGCTATTATAATTTGAAAATTCGTTTTGCCTTCATGGCTGCATCACATTTGGAATCTCCCTGTGATGTTGTTATTAGTTTGTGCTCATGGTGCTCCTGATAACTGTCACACATTAATCACATCCATCATGTGACTCTTAATTTGCTCTATTATGACAAATGGATTTAGACACAAACTTGCAATTACCTATTTTGAGGTTAATAGCAGAGTTGGGGTTGTAATTGGTTCCCAAATATTCAATTTAGAGAAATTATTTCTCACTCTTCTCTAAAACATGTTCTAAATGAGCAAATTGTATTTTTTACTATCTCTGAAAAATTGTGCCAGATGAGACCATATGAGACACTGGAGCATAGTTATATACCCATAAGTTTTTACTAGAACAGAATTTTTGTGCATTGTGGGGTAGAATTCTGTCCTTTGTCTCAACTTATTTATTTACCCTATTTATCTAGGGTCCAATTATTCCAAACTATTTCTCTTTGTGCACTCTGTGGAGCGTCAGATGGTGACTACTGTATTTTCAGGTTACAGGTTTACTAACTTCTTGCAGCTGTTTTAATCAGCTGATTGGGTTTCCTGGCATATCAGAGACTGTAACAGGAGAGTCTTGATTTCAGGGCTATCCATGGTGATACATAGCAATGTTTAGGCAACCCTAGGGCCCACTCTCAAGAAGTACGTGCATGAATTATTAAACTTTTTAGAACTCTGTGCTTGTGTTTGTGTATATGTGTGCGTGCACATGTGCCCACGGGCTTACATATGGTTGTAGGTGCATAAGGAAGACAGAGGAGAAGCCTCAGATCACCTAAAACTAGTTACAGGCAGTTGTGAGCAGCTAAGTGTTGGAGCCAGGAACCGGGTCCCCTCCAAGAGCAGTATGTGATCTTAACCTCTGAGCCTTGCTCTGACCCTAAACTTTTGAAGTCAACAGCAAGAAAAGATTTGTGAAGTTTGTTTAGCTTTGTTTTGTGTGTGTTTGTTTCTCTTGGGTCTAGATTACTGTGTTTTGAAATGACTGATGATCTAAAGTGATCTCAGGAATCCTCTTTCTCTAGGAGTAAGGTATTCTTACTGGGTCATTTCTGGCTACAGCCACCTCTACCTTTGTCTTGCTTAGATCAATATTCCTATATGCTATTCCTGCTCCAACTACTGCCTCTTGTACATTTGAATTCCTGTGCATCACTAGGAAACCATATGCTTTCATTATTGCAGGAAAGCCTTTCCTAACAAGTCATAGTAGCCGGAAGTTGCAGTCAGCATCAACTGGAAAGGATTTGAGAAGTGCTAAGATGAGAGTTAGAGGGTGCCATTCCAAGGTTCACTGGCAACTGTGGCAAGTTGATGAGTTCACTTTTGTGGCTCTAAGTCTTGTTTCAACTGCTTCTTGCTGGACTGTGAGCAAGGCACTTAACTTGTATCAATTTCTTCATCAGTAAAACCATGCTTTTTTATGTCATTGTTATGAGTTTTAAATGAGTAATTTTGTAATGTTTTAGCATATTGTCAAGTGATTAATAAAAACTAGCTGCTGTTTTTATCTTGGCCATCTAGTCTGTCCTATTAGCCAAAATGAAATTCTTTAACCGCAGTTCTTATTAGATGATCCTTCAGTTTACCCTTAAAAAAAACCTCTCCCTCTCCCTTTAAACAGCCATATTATTCTCCCAGTCACCTCTGAGACTGATAATTCAAGTCTTCCTCCTATGTAATGACGTCTGTAATCTGGGTATAGCCCTGCTCATTAAAACATAGTTCATGGAAAGTATTTTCAAAAGTTTAAAATATTTTAGCCTTGTGTTCTTCTCAAAGCTAATTACCAGAATTCTATTAACTGTTTCATATACATTGTTTCTGGGCCCAATATCTTCCTACTTCCTCTAAATTGGTAAATAACTCTGTCAACATATGGAACCCACAATTAAACTTAGTATTGCCTGACTAGTGGAATAAATTATATTCTTTTGTGTTACAGGTCTGTGTTCTGTTGGACTGGGGGTTTGAAGGGTTTCTGTGCTCATTCAGCTGTTCTCTGTGCATGCATTGCCAAAAAGACAGCGTCAAGATAGCCACACTGATTGAGCCTCTTGCAATTCACTGTGCCCTTAAGGTCTTTTCCCACTTGTGAAAATGCACTAGGCTATTTTTTGGTATTACTGTTATTTTACCCCAAATAAGACTTTTTCAATTAAATGTCATAATCCCCTTCTTACCAACAGAGTGGTGAGAAATGGGGTATATATTGGGAGAAACTTTTGTGTTTACTGATTTTTTTGTTTTGTTCTTAAGTGCCTATGTTAGTATTGTACACAGATTGGATCCTCAGTGAAGCTCTATATATGCACAATTAACACTCATTCACTGCATGCTGGGTATTAAGAATGGTCTTTAGGTTTTTTTTTTAATTCTCTCATAATGACTAGGTATCATTATTGCACTTTCAAACAAAACATATTATTTTCTACCTTCTTAACCTTCAACATCTTTGTGTATATGTGCCACATTTTCATTGCTCGTGCCTCTGTTGGTCAACATCTGGACTGGCCCCATTCCTTAGCTCTTGTGAGTAGAGCAGCAGTGAACATGGATGTGTAAGTGTATAGTAAGATGTGGAGCCCTTTGGGTATGTGCTCAGGAGTGGTATAACTGAACAAAATGGCTCCGTTTTTAAATTTTTGGGAAGCCTCCATATTGATTTCCAAAACGGTGGTACTAGTTTGCACTCTCCCACCAACAGTGAATAAGGATGCCCCTTGCCCCGCATCCTGGTCAGCATTTGTTGCTGTATTCATGGACGATAGCCATTCTGACTGCATGAGGTTGCCAGAGTGCTACTCAGAGTATCTTCAGTTTCTATTGCCCTGATGACAAGGGATGCTGAACACTTTAATGTTTATTGCCTGTTGTGCTTCTTTGGGAAACCTTCTTTTTATGTTATTAGCCCATTTCTTGTTTGACCAGGTTTTTAGGATTTTTTTTTTCTGTTTGTGCTTAATTTTTGCAGTTCCCTGAAAACTATCTTAGGTATGTTACAGGCAAGTTCTGGTTCTCAGCTGCATTTTATAGCATGAAATTTATCATGTGACCTTCTCAATTTCACATAACTACTTCACGTAGGCAGAAATCAAATCCCACATAGCCAGGAAAAGAATGTGGATTTAATTTGAAACCCACTTGAGAGTGGCATAGACAGATTTATGAGCTAAAGACAATGAGTTTGACAGTCTGTGGAGGTAAGATCAGAGAATAGCCATTATGCAGATAAAGATGCTACAACAAGGCTTGCAGAGCACTTGGGCAAGGAATGGTTTGGCCAGGCAACATAGAGGAGTCCTGGCTTCGGGCTTTTCTGAGTTTGCGTACCTGAGATTCAATGATTGGGTGTATATAGTCAAGGAAGGCAAGGAAACTAGGATGACTACAGTGATCCTGGCCTCAGTACAGCTAAATGCAGATTAGTGAAGAAGTAAGTAGTCACGTGATTTTGAATACTTAGAAACTCGTTAGCAAGTAGATGGATGGCACATGTTCAAGTTCTGTTTTAAAACAATTATGTTCCTTCCCTTTGTGAAATGTGTCTTGTTTCTGTGTTAGAACCGAAGTCCCTTGACGACTTTTTTGGAGAAAAAAAA
This sequence comes from Dicrostonyx torquatus, assembly GCA_028555095.1. NCBI lineage: Eukaryota > Metazoa > Chordata > Mammalia > Rodentia > Cricetidae > Dicrostonyx > Dicrostonyx torquatus. Next base: position 3,096,762 of record JAQHUG010000151.1, read on the forward strand.
CAGGACTTTTCCCATGATGCAGTTAGAAAGCAGCAATTCCCATTTGCTTCTTTATGTTTCCAAGGCTTTTGAGAGTCTTTTTTCGAGACAGTTTCTCTGTGGCTTTGGAGCCTGCGCTGGAACTAGCTCTTGTAGACCAGGCTGATCTTGAACTCACAAAGATCCACCTGCCTCTGCCTCCCGAGTGCTGGGATTAAAGCGTGCGCCACCCCCGCCCGGCTTGAGAGTCTTTTCTAATATATGACTATAAGCTAAATTATCAGTGCATGTTTCTAAGGGTGTGTGTTCTGAATTGGTTTAAAATGTTTAAGTACAAGATGGAATAGAGCTTGAAGTGGTAACTGTGATGGGGGATAGTAACTGTCAGCTTGACAGGATCTGAATAAACTAGGTGACAAACCTCTGGGAATGTTCATTGGGAGTTTCTAGACTGGGTTCATAGAGATTGGAAGACTGACCCATTCTAATTATGTTCATGAGTGTTCTCTTGTCCGTTAGCCATTTCTTGAAATACATTCAGAGACATGTTTCCATGATGATTCTGAATCCAGACATTTGCCCATAGAGATCAACTATGACACCTTTATATTCAAAGAGAACCATAAAAGAAGATATAAAGTTATAATTTAAGGTACAAGGGGCTTTCCAGTTGACAGAAGTGCTCATTAGTTGAAAAGATGTACCAATGTGAATTTGCTATTTTAGGTAAGAGCAAATGGAGTTGGGGTAGAGGTGGGTAGAACCTTAGAATAGACACCCCGGTGAGCATCAGCAGGCAGTGAGGATTGGCCTGACTGAAGGATGATGAGAATCAGTGAGCATCCGAGTGCATAGATGTCAAGACAAGACAAGGTAAACTGAGATAGCCAGCACAGCTAGACACAGAATAATGTAGGCACCTTTCAGACTAAGGCAAGCCCAGCACCATGTCACCGGCCATAATATAATACCCATGTTTCAGAAGAAATGGGCTTCAAGCCTTTCAACCTAGGAGCAAAAACCCAAGTTTTAATGCACAAGAAGCTGACCCTTAGACTACCCTTCCATAGTAAAGCCATGGTGATGGCTCGCAGACCACACCAATCAGGACCTGCTTACCGTTCATCATTCTCTGACCGAATTACGGGAAAGCTTGTTTAGGTTTGAAAGAAGCTGGAAATGTAGTGCATTTGAAGAATGAGGATAGTGATGCTTTTTTATATAATAAAGCTAGATTGAACAATCTTTTAGGGACTTCCCCTTTAATTTAATTAATGAAACATTTACATAATTCAAACTGTAAAAATTCAAAAGAATACAAAGTGAAAGTCACTCTGAGCTGTCAAGGGTCCCTCCCAGTCAGTACTGTTTCCTACTCATGGCTCTCCACATTTCATAACCACTCCATGGATAGTTTTCTGCCTATACAAGCCAACAAACACAATACTTCTGATGTCTTTCCTTTTTGATCAAGCATATTCTATTATACATACTGTTCTGTGACCCACTGCTTTCATCAAATAGCTATGATGAATGAATGAGTGAGTGAGTGAGTGAGTGAGTGAGTGAGTGAGTGAGTGAGTGAATGCATGCATGAATATGAACAGTCATCTCAAGGCCGGTACTGATGTGGGGTTTCTATCACTGAAAGAACTCCTGGTCTGTGTGCTTTTAAGTAAAGATTAGGTGAGGTGTGGTTCAGAGAAAGCGTGCTTGGATTTGGGGTACTGCTTCAAATGCCTGTGTGGTTACACCCTTTGTCTGTGGCTATAGCACATGGCTCCTAACTTTAAAATTCATGCAGCTGGCAGTTCTACAGAGTTGAGGAATGGGCATAGCTTCTGTTTCCTGCCTTACAGACAGAAGCATATAGAATGACCAAGCTTAAAGACAAATTTTAATTCTCAAATGGATAGTACTTTAGAGTAGTATAAAATCTGTCTTAAACGACCAAGAAACATCACCTATTGGATTATCATTTCATGGGGCATATTTTTGTTTTGTTTTTTAAGCATTTTCTCTAAAAATAATTGTTTTGGCAGTGGTTGACTTTTTTACTTGTAAAAATATCAGATATTCTGGAAAGCATAAGAATGAAATTCATGTCATGAACATTAGCTAAAACAAAATAAATTTTTATAAAGACATTTTAAGTTCAACCCTCCCCCAAAAGTAACCACCCTCCTGACTTGGAGTTATCTATCATTCCTAGACCATCTCTACGCTCTGATTCATCTGATTATATCTCTGAACAATAGATAAGATTCCTTAGTGGGTTTCAAAACTTCATATAAATGATATGACGTGGCATACTCTGTTCTTTGGATCTTGCTTTTTCATTGTTATCAGCATTCTATTCTTGAGATATAGCTAGCTGTGTATGGTCCTAATTCTTTTGTTTTGGCTCTTACATATTACACATTCTAGGTAATTACTCCATCTTGAATTTCTCCCTCTAATAAACTTAACTTTTTCTGTTTTCATGTTTCTACACAGTGCTGCAACAAATGTCTTGTTGAATGTTCTGTGTCTAATGATAAATATAGGATTAATTATTATAATTATAATTATTAATTAATAATCTTTACTAAAAGCCACAACTTGCCCTCCAAAATAAGTTTTTGCTAATTTGGAATCCCATCACGTATAAGATTACTTATGCTTAACATCTTTACCAGTGGTTGGTAGATACTGCTTGGTGTGTGTGTGTGTGTGTGCTCGCGCGTGCATGTGCCACTCGTATTGATGTAGAATGATGTAACTTTGATTTTAATTTACAGTTACTCTAGTGAGATAGAGTTTGTTATGATATATACTCATTGGACCTTCAAACGTCACTGTATTTTAAATTGCTCATATATCCATACCTTTCTGTTTAGAATATTGAGTTTTCTTCTGTTAATTTGAAGACAGTCAGCATGCTGTTTGTTTGTCCATTAGATGCTTTGCAAATGTTCTCTGTGAGCTTTGATTTTTCACACCACCCTCAAGAACATATTCTTTGCTTTAATATAGTTAAAGTTATTTTTCACTTATCCCTCATCTTTGTCTTCTGGAACTCTGCTTTATCCAAAATTTATAAAGATAATTTTTCCTTAATGTGTTCTTTTTATATTTATATCTTTTGTTCATCTGTATCCAGTTGCCTTTTTTAAAATGTGAATATCTGCTTAATGAGTCAGTGGTCCGTGTTCCTTCCCAGTGACAGTGAGTGACTCGTTCACTCTGGACCGTGAAGTAGCCCCATCAGCCATGCCATCGGTGGTGACATCAATAGCCTAACAAAGGTACTCAGCTATTTCAAGATGGCCATCATAACTCTCTCTACATTTTTAATTCTCATTTTAAGAATTTTATCTGAAGCCTGTTCTACATTATTTAGCAATGAGTGTCCTGCAAAGTTCTTCTGTTAAGAGCAAATGTGGTATCTGGAGATGATTAAAAATCTTTGAGATTATGCTTGTTGAGAAAATTAAAAAAAGCAACTTTTGGGTTTAATTTATGATAATATATAATGCTTATGGTGGCATTTCTTTATTTTGCATAAAGTGACCCTAAAAGCAGACACATTAAGAAAATTCCCAAACCAGCCTGAAATAACAGTGCCTTCAATTGTTCAAAATCGCATAAAACTTCCATTGTTTTTATTTAAATATTGAGTGTTCTATATTTAAGCTGAGTCTGCATGATTTAGCAAAGCAACAAATGTGTAAATAGATGAAAGAAAAAAACAATAGTGATACATGCAAAACAGACAAGTATATGAATCTTATTTAAATGCAGCATGTGTGAAAGACTTGACTCTTGAGAAGGAGTCAAAAGAAGGCTACAAGGTGATACCATTGAATCAAGTCTAAGAGGATGCATAGAAATTCACATTTAAAGGACATGATATACATAACACAGAGCAAAAAAGCACAAGATGGCAAAGTTAGCATCAGCATGCAAGGCACCTTCAGAATAAAAGGGTGATTCAGCGCAAGCAGAAATGCTGGGGTTGGCAGACACTGTTTCCTCACCACCAAGCATAACTACCAAAGTTTAATATGTGAAAGCAATGGGATAAGATTTATATTTTCAATCAGGATTATCTGGGCAATAACAGAATTAGCAAGCATATTCTCTGGAGGGCCAGATAGTTCATGTTTTTGGCTTTATGAGCCACCACCATAGTACAAAAGCAATCATGGACTATACGTATGCGAGTGGACAGAGTTATGGGTTTTTGTAGTTTGTTTCATTGTTTTGAGACAAGCTCTCATTTCATCATATAGGTTAGACTAGCCTCAAACTGTTAGCCCTCCCACCTTAGCCTCCCTAAGGCTGGCATTGCAGGCATGCGTTGCACACCAGTCTTTAAACGGTATTCTCATCATACTTACGGAGCAAAGCAGGATATGGATTTGAATATGTTGTGTAGGATATAAATTTGCACCACCAGCCCCCACTGGGGAGAGGCTAGGTTATAATGAAGCTGTAAGAGTGCTCAGAGAGTTAACTAAAATTATTGTCCTAGATGGGGGGAAACAATGAGGTTCCAAACAAGTTCTCTGAAACCAGCTTGGGGTGGGGGGGCAGCCAAATGGGGTCACTAGGCAGTGCTGCAGAGCTACTTACACCTGAAGATGCTCCTCAGGCCTGGTACTCCCTGCTTGAAAGAGAAGGGAAGACATGAGCTCATGGAAGGAAAGTGTCTCATAAAGCCTTTGGGTCCCTAAATGCTGAAAAGCTTTTCTTACCTTTTGAAGTAAGAGTGCTAACTTGAGGACACAGAAGAGTACCTCTTTCTGTATGTGTAGCTTGGAGTCAGGGTTATATCCATCTTCAGCCAAGACATGTGTTAATGGAAGGAACTGAAGCACCCAGAAGAAGCTTCCCAAACCTGATTAAGTCCCCATGCATAGAAAACTGCACCAGAACTTTAGGTTAGCGAAGGTGTCTGTAGAATACATGCTTATTAATAGCCCAGTCTGTGAAAAGGGTGGGTATTGCCATTCTTCCCAAGGTCTGGAATACCTTTCTACCATTTTTAATTCAGCTAAAAATGTTGTACAGTTGTCATGGACACAATTTAATCAAGATTTTATGGAATAAAGTAAAGATGCTATGATTTTTACCTATTGTCACCCAAGATGCATTGATGGATGCTTGTGGTGCTTGAGGAAGGAGGAAACCTCTTGAAGACAGTGACGGGTTTCCCTACCATGTTAAATGCCATAGGGTTTTCACATTGTTCTCCCCTCTGATTCTGTAACAACCCCCAGCATTCTGTCACAGTCTAGCCAGAAATCCCTTAACCTTTGACATATAATCACAAGCCAAATGTGGTTGTTGTTGCTGTAACTCATTCAGTATTAGGAGCTTTTGTTTGTTGGTTGGTTTTAGTTTGTTTTATTTTGTTTATACAAAGCTGAGAACCATATTTAGGTAAAATTTGATTTTCAATTTGGGTGGCATGTTTACTAAAATAGGTCTTATTCTTTCATAAAACATGTACTAGAAGTTGTGGCGTTAGCCTAGATTGCTTATCTGAGTCACCCAGGGAACTTGTAAATGGAGTGGTGCCCAGGCCCTCCCTCAGGTTGACAGAATCAGATTCTTTGGGGCCGGGGTCAAGTTCTCAATAAAGCTTTAAATGCTCTCTAGGTGATTCTAATGTGCAGCCAGGTTTGAAAACTCCTGCCTTTTAAATGGAGCTCTGGCTGTGTGTCCCTGCTTAGAACCCTTCATCTACAGAAAACAGACCATCTCACTGGCAGAGTATTTAAGGTCCCTCTCAGAAAGGCTCTTGTGCTTTTTTTTTTTTCAAGTTTATGATACTTTATTGAATCCAATCACCTTCTAAAGACATGCCCTAAAGCAGGCCTGTGCCTGTGTGGGGGTATTTGCTCTCAAGTAGAGGTACACTTGAGTTATAGTAGTTGTATCCAGCCAAGCTGGACCAAGCTGATTGTGGGCTGCCTGGTGTGAGTTCTGGGGACCAAATAGGTCCTTTGGAAGAACAGCAGACCATTACTCCACCCTCTGCTCCCATTGCTCCTGTTACTTCTTCATTATTAAACTTCTACCCAGATGGAACTGTAGTGATAGATGTGACAAAGTTTGACACAGGTCAAAATCAGCCAACAAAATGTGCATGTGTTAGGTCTTGATCAGTTGATCTCCCTGTCCTCCTCTTCCAGGGTCTTGTTTGCAAGCCTTGAACATGTTCACATGCAAATCAATAGACTGAAAGAGTATCGTGCTTCTGAAAGGCTGTGCTAGTCCAAGGGGTTGACAAAAATTTTATATTTTCTTGTGAATGGCATTATTCTATATAATTTAGAAATAGAAAATATAAGAAACAGCAATCCCTCAAATATGGTATCCCCCATTATATGACAAGAAATTATGAGACTGTCCAAAGGGTAGAGAGAAACTCTAAATGTCCTGCTGTATGGCAGTATGCTGATAAAAAGGGGGGCAATTATCTACTAACATTTAAGGGCTAGATTCATCCATCCAAAGTCAGGTGTTAATGGAAACCAGGTTGCATGGGTCTTGATCCTGCTCTGAGTCAGCTGACATTCTGCCTGTTAAAGGGAAAGAAGCAGTAACTTAGAGGATGGAAACTAAGCAAAAGACTCCTGTCCTTTACTTTCTCACTCTCTGTAAACTGAAAGCACTGGATTGTCATTTCCCAATGTGCAGAAGCACTATAGAATGACTGAGAATGATACCAGATTCCGGCTGGAAACAAGTGACTACAAGCTTCATTACATTTGTTTATACCTCTTCCTTGTAGGAAAAATAAAATCTGATGGCCTGGGAGGAGTATACTCAGTGGCAGAGTGCATGCCTGCTACCCTAGCATAGAAGAGGCCTCAGTTTGTTCCCTCACACTGCAAAAAGAAAAAAAGGAGGTAGGGAAAGACAGGCTGTGTCCTCTAGCATGATGTAGTCAGTAGCCACAAAGCACAAAATATTCATTTAATATCATAGATGATAGTGATTACTGATGATGATTGTCCATGACTCATTCAGCAACTGGAGAAATTTTGCTTCTAGAGCATATTTAAGAGCCTAGGTTTGCATGACGAACTAGATCCATGTTAAATTCTAGGTTTGCATGACAAACTAGATCCATGTTAAATTCTTTTTGATCAAAATGTGTATAACAATATATCTTGACTTTGGGGATTGACAATTTTAATATCTAAAAGAAGTTTCTTGTTCCAAGAAAGAAAATATTACATATAACTGGAATTATATTCTAATGATCTGAAAAATAGCGAACAAAGACTAAAGGAAAACTGCCATTCTGTAGGTATGAAGGAGATGCATATGGCCATTTTCAAGAAGAAATATAACATATGCATTCCATATGGAGGAAGGCAGGTTAGAGCCCTCTGGAGATCTGAGTAATATATCAGTGCTAAGCAGACGTAAATTGCAATGCCTTAGTCACCTACTGACTGTTTCTCTTAGCAATTAACAGAGCTTTTACAGTGCCTGGAAGTGAGTAGGCTTGTATTTACACAATGTATTCATTTTTATCCACGTTATTTCAAAGTAATATTCTGACTCTCACAACCATTGTGACAACTGATGTGACTAAAAGGCAGGAAAGTGACAAATGACCCTCCCACCCTGGGTCATAGAAACTAGAGTCTTTGGTTCCTAGAATCATGTTCCCCACATAGGTTTTCTCAGCAGGAGCTGTCCCTTCTCCTGATTGCTGATAAGCAGGCTGATGTCAGCTCCTCTGTTTTGCAATACTTTTATTCCCCTTAAAGCGGCTTCGCCATATCATTTCTGAATGGCCCTTCACCAGGGTCTTTACAGCATTCCGAACACTCATCCGGCTTATGTTAATCCCATTTCAGGTCACCATAAAGCAGTTGTTTTCATGTCTAATCGGCAGGCTTGCATAATCCACAGAAACCTGTTGTCAAGTGCATTTCTTCAGCCTGGGAAATGTGCCTCGTTCTAGTGTGGTGTTGTTTGTTCCTCTCTTTGTTTGCCAGGATCCGAGCTCAGCCTCACCTGTGATGCTGAGGAAATCGTGCAGTTAATCAGGAGTGGCCAGTCGGGTCTCTAGCCATGTCCTAGAAGGTTGGACATTTGTCACTTTGATCTTGACCTTGTTGCTACAGTGAGTGCACACCCTGTCCACCAGCTCAAAGGTCATGCTGGCCTTCTTGATTTGATTTTCTACTCTGTCAGTCAGCACACCATTAGGCAGAGTGCTGCCAGTGACCCTTGTAATCTCAATATTGCCAGTAAGAGGTGTGTAGGGTTTTGTTGATGGGGGCAAGTACGTGATCTCACACTGTAAATCAGTTCAGCTTGTATTGTACACCTGCCATATGCCAAGAAATACACAAAATGCCACGAGATGGAAAGAAAGCGCACTTTATGCCTTCAAAAGCTTCTAGTGTTATTGTGGAATGATAACAGTACATCTTATCATGAGATGGGACACACAGCGAGTTCCATAGCAAGCTGGGTACCAGCATTTGGCCACTGGTTATGTTGAGCAAAGAGTCTGTAATCACGGTCTGCCTTTCTCTATGTGCATTTTTAAAGCTCCCCAGGCTGCCTACAGCAGCAGCCCTTGAATGAGAGTCTCACAGGCTTTTAATGATATTCAGAGCTGTTAAGTGGAGTTTCCCAGAGGACAAAAATCACAGTCTAACACTGGCTTCAGAGTCCTTTATTCCACCCCAGAGAATTGCTGCACATAATAGATTGAATAAGACTGGCTTGATTTGCATCCCTTATCCTCCAGTTGGTGACTGAGCTTCTTAGCTTATTTATGCTTAGATGACTATTGGGTGTTTCACATACATTGTAGAATCTTTTTGTCTCTAAAATAATTCATGCCCTATTCTGTTTGTATGTGAGATTATAGAATTTTTTTCTTAATAATAGGAATGGTCATCCTGACTTTTTATTATTTTAAGGCACAGTTTTCCATGCTAACATTGAACACTGTTTTTCCTCATCTTTTGCTCATTCATAGTTACTTTCAGTGATGAATTATTTCATTTTTGTTCTCTTTTGGTTTTTTTAATATAGAGAAACTTCTGTTGACTGGCCAAGACAGTGCAGAGAGCACACTTGTGGTGTTGGAAGCTGTTTATCTTATTTCTGTTTTAAATTACAATCTGAAGAGTTTACCATTGTAAATATTTAGTAGGCTAGTCTTCCACCCAGCCTCATGTTTACACATGGGATTTACTATTGCAGTGCTGTGTCCAAAAGGCAGTATAGAACACGAATAGAGACTGTAATGTTGTGTTCCTTGAAAGGTTTTCATTAACTACCATAAGCATGTCTGTAAAATGAGGGACTGCTTAACACATCCCATGTCCACCTGCACAGGTGTTGTTGCTAACACATCCACCAGCATAAGGTAGCACCATTGATACCTCCAGTTCAAGAGAAGCAAGACAAAGACATATGCAGGGCAGGGGCACCCAGAAGCCAACAGCGCAAGAGAGTTTCAGCTCTGGGAAGAATTTTAGGGAAAAAAAATAGTATATTAAATGATTCACAAGCTTCTTTGACCTCACTTGACAAGTTAGATAGTCTCTTCTCATGAAATAAGTATCTACAGAGAGAGTAGACGCTTTGAAGTTATGAGCTATTAAGATGTAATAGGCTATAAGATAGAAGCTATAACAGGCTCAACTGGACTTTTCAATAATTTTATCTAGGTGCAATATTTTAAGAGTATAGACAGGCTTATCAGTATTAAAGTTAAATGATGTCCTAGGGAGAGATTATACATTTGAAAGTTCTCTTCCAAACTTCCCCAGACATTGAACACATGGAAAGAAGAAAACTACCATTGACTTTAGTAAATGACTATCATAGTAATGACATTAAAAAGACTTCTTATCATAAGAAATAGAGCAAAGTGGCCAACATAAAGTATAGTAATTTACTATATATAGGTGTTGACAATATGAATGCTTTAAGTTGAAAAGAGATTCTAATTAACACTTTCTGTTTCTGACCCTAGAGCTGTCCTTGAATTCTCCAGGAATTTCTTCAGCTTTACAAACAGTTCTCCTAATTGATTAGCAGCTGGCATGCAGTGCCCTGCTCTTCCCCACCCTCTCAGGTTGCTATGGAGATACAGTCTCCTTTCCCCTTCCACCACTTCCCTGTTGTGTCTGTTCTGTAGAATGAGGTCTTGTGAACCTATTGGACAGGCGGCTGCTGGCATTTCTGTTCATGTGCATCAATCCCACATACCTGTCTGACTTATTAAGTGAATGGTGTCCTTTCTTTACACCAGCTCACACACTAACATCTTGCAACACTATCAGTTTTTGTAATGAGATAATTCTCTTTGCTCTACTATCTCTAAAAGTACCAGTGTGTTAATATTCTTAAGGAAAACCTTGAAAACATGCTCACTTTCTTAAAGATTCTAGGTACCACTGCAAATGTACTTAAGAATCGTATTACTATGGACAACACTTTTCTTTGTTAAATATTAAGCACAATATTTTGAGCTTAGTATACACACATGCACCCCTACACTTGCCTACCTACTTACCTCCCTTCCTACCTCTTTTTGACTTCTCAGAAAAACTAAGCAAATTAGTCTTGTGTGTGTGTGTGTGTGTGTGTGTGTGTGTGTGTGTGTGTGTGTGCGCGCGCGCCTTTGTTATAGTCTCCTTACAAATCAATTGCTATGGGTTATTTCCGAAGACTTCAGTTTATGCACAACAACCAGTTTGCCTAATCTATGCAAGTTTTGTAAAGAATAGGTACTTAATTCATAAAAAATACCAGTTTTTTATTTGAAATTTATTATTTATGCATGTGTGTGTCTTATCTGGATGTATTTCTGTGTACCATCTATGTGCCTAGAGTCTTGGAGACCAGACAAGCATGTTAAATTCCCTGGGACTAGAGTTACAAAGGGATGTGTGCTAGGAATCAAACATAGATCTTCTGAAAGAGCAGTTCTAACTCTTTAACTTCTGAGCCATCTCTCAAGCCCTCCAGTTTGTATTTTAATAGCAACTTTTGTATATAAAGGGACCCGAGCATTGTCATGCTGACCACCTCTATCTATAGACAAATGGCAGCAGGCACCATAAACAACTCCTTTGCACACATGTGACTGCTTCAGTCAGGAGGACATTGTTTGAGGCTAGGATTTGGTATCTGTGTTTATAAGATGACCTTACACTTTACAAAATACCTTAATACATGTGATAAAGTTTGTGTAAGTAGTAAAACAATTTACAATGTATTAGTATACTTTAACAGAAAATCAGAACAGGGTCAGCAATTCCAGCTCTTGACAACTTGTGGTGCCAGGGCTTCTATGAAATGCTTTTGTAGATTGATGAGCATCTTCTTCTCCACTTTCCCTGAGAGCCACAAGGCTACCTTTTAGATCTTATAACTGGAGTGAATCTGAAAAAATGGAGTGCTTAGTGAAGAATTAAAGTGGAAACTAGAATGCAAAACACAGAAGCTTAAACCAACCTTGAATGTTGATCACGTGCTACCAGTTCCAGAAGAAAGAAAAAAAAAACACCTTTGATAAAGTCATACTGCTTCAAACAGATAGCAGGTTCAACCGAACTGTCAATAATTTTACTGGGTGTAGTAATGTTAAGGTCTTATTTGCTATCAAAACATCATGTATGTTTATTCTGATTTAACTATTTTGGCATCAAAATAAATTACCTAATATATATATGAAGTGTTCACATAATATATTGAATGACACAAAGATTGTTTTAAATAAAAATCTTCGCTTTGAAATCTATAGTTCATTATATAGCTAGATGACATTTTTGAGGTAGCAGTGTGGCTCCCACTTCACTATTAGATTAATGCAATTCCACAGTGAACACAGTTCTTCCCACTTCCTAAGTCTGTCATAGAAAGCAAAAGAGGTAGAGTACTGAGAGCGGATGGTAGGTCTCCTGGTATAGCACCTTGGAGAGCCGTAAAAGATGGATAGAGCTTCGACTCCCCGAGTCCACATTATGTGGTGACATCTGAGAGGAGCTTCCTGAGCATTAGGAATTAGACCTGATCTTTTCACAATGAGTTCACATACTGTCTAAAACTCAGTCTCTATTATTTTCTTTTAGAATTGCTTATTGAAAATGTAATGTTTAAAGCAAACAGGAAAGGCATTTCCTATGATAAACAGATCTTTAGCCTTTAACACTATATCACACTCTGCAAGAGTTGCTGAGGTGAAAATGCACTAGCAAAATCAAAAGCAAATTGGTAAAAAGGAAATAGGACTGGCTGCATTCCAGGGACTAGTTTTGGCTTATTCATTGAGATAGTTACTGTTTAAAGTGTATGTACTTATTGTAAGTTCCTTCTGTATTTGAACTAATCAGAAAACAGACATTTAGTTGCATTCCTCTTCTTTCCAGTTCACTTGATATAAACAGAACTTATGAAGGTTATCTTCATTTCCTTAACAACCATTTAACTTACTGTATTGTGTCTAAGTCTTAAAATAAAAAGATCCTGCTAGAACAAAGGGAAGATAAGTAACTGTTACCATGCTTCATGGTCCCTGAAAGTACGTTGGAATGATTGTGAAGAAGATGAATTTTGAACAGAAACAAAATTGAAAAATATCAGTACCTCTTCTTTTACCTATTGATCCTATGTTGGTGCTTCAGTGACCACATTCCTGCAGTCAGCCAACTCCAAGGCACTTTCCCACAGATTGTGACATGCCCTTAGAGTCAGCCAGTGAGTCAGTGATAAATCTCTCAGAGGTGAGAATAGAAACGGGTTTGGTGGGGGTCACATTGCTGGACCTCAACCTTGTATCTTTTTTATTCTAAATCCTATGCTTTGTTTACTGTTGCCCCTCCCTTCCTCTTCCGATGCATTTTGTTTCTCTTTGAAACCACTGTGCTTCCCTTCTCCCCCTTTCTCATAACAGCTGTCATCACTTTACACCCAGTTCTCTAAGTTTGTATCCATCATCCACTCTGAACTGAACATCTTGCCCATCCCATAGTTGGCTTGTTGCCTTCTGGAAATGATAGATTTTATAGGCTTTGGGTAATTTGGATATTAAACACTATTTTAGAGATAGCCCATGGGTCCTTCTCTCTGTCTCTCTCTCTCTCTGCCTGTCTTTTTTCTTATCTTTCAGGTTTTTTTTTTAAATAGGTGATTTTATTTTGAAAACTAGTATGTTAATTCTACCTTTTAAAGATTGACTTTGATTCTTTAACACACACAATCACCACATACTAAAGGAGGAAAAAAGTTACAGCTCAGTAATTTCAGATACAATTATGCTTAAAAACAAATTAAATATGTTTTATTAAGTATATTTTTATTCAGCATTCAGAAGACAGAGGTCTCCAATAGAATGAGTAGGATAAAGTAAATGGTTAGGAGGACTTTTCTGTTCGTCACTGTGCTTCCTGCTGCCAGACTTGCAGAGGCCACTAAAACATCAAGCTGTATTTCATTCATAGAAAGTTTTAAATGTAAACATTCCTTAGATGTGTTCCCTTTAAAGTAGTGGTAAATGATAGATAGCATTATTCAGAAGATAAACCAATGAGAATATATTACCAGCTCCTAAAATTACAATTAAAGAAAAATTTTCTGTACATATGACTAGTCCATTTAGCGAAAATGTGTCATGTCAATAATTCCCAACGTGCTGAGTAGATACAGAAAGGAGCTAGATAAAATCCTTCTGAAGGAAGGTAGAGCCGGCCAGTGTCCTCCAGAGTATATGCCTTCATTACTGCTTCGCACATAATCTGCTGAACTTGGTAATAGTGGAGACTCTTGGACCTCCGCCCAGACAGGCCAAGTGAATTGAAATCCAGAGGAGGGACCCTAGCATCCTGGCTTCCGTCATCCAGATTCTGAGGCTGACTGATGGTAGAGGTGTTGTACATCATGGAGACAGACACAGAAAATAAAAAGAACAACACCTAAGCTATCATTATTCTGATAAAACCAAGATAGACAAATAATCTAAATTCATACATTTCCAATGAATGTAAAATGTGAACATATGGCTCTAACTAGAGGCCAGAGTGAGTTCATGGATAAATGCCTTTGAATTTTAACAGACATTAAATAAATTTTTCTAGAAATTCCTTTTTAAACTAGGAATGTCAGAGTAAAGTCATGTTTGTAGAAAGTTGCAGTAAATTACCATGAAATGAAGTAGAAAGATGCTTATAAACTACTCAATTAAAAATGTGTTCACAGAAGTACTAAAGACATATTGACTTCTTCCACATGTTCTAGAAGAGCATCAGGTGGCTCCTGGGAAGGCCGTCACAGGAGCCACTTGTTCAGATGGTCCATTCCTCGTATGGTCGAGAGTCTCAGAAGCATCCAGCGGCTTGGACTGCATTGTTCTGACCACTTCGGGCAGTTCAGTTAGCTCAACCAGAAGTGGCAGTTGATGGCACCTAAGGCAGTGCCTAGCCCTAAGAAAAAGTTCATCTATTTGCTCTTGTTGAACACCACCACAAAGTGGTAAATTGAGTTAAATTCCAAAGTTGCTCAAACCATCAATAGAAAATGTCAAGGCAGGAAATACTGATATGCTGTGTTAGCAATTTTTTTCTAAAATTGAGTGTAGCTTTATAGTACTTATTAAGCACATGGTAATCCAAGTAAATCTTTCAACATTGTCGGTACACTTGTAGTCTATATAGTAGATCCTAACTAAATAAACAGCCAACAAAGCAAACTAATCATAAAAATATCCTCTGCCCCCCCATTTCTCTCCTTCATGCCTTTTAGTTAATTATGCTCATTATGTACAAGAGCTGATGTCTAGAGTAAGTGTACTCATTCCCTAGAAGTAAACAAACCCAATAATTACACCATGGCTGAGGGAATCGACAAGACTTTGTGGCAGAGAACAGCAGAATACAGTTTGAATTACATACAGTATTGTTAGAGAAGGCTTCACTTAGAAAGAAATCTCTGTGCCCCACCCTAACTATGAGGAGATGGCCCTTGAGACAGGTTAGGCAAAGAAAAAGGCACAGTGACTACAAAAGCCTGCCAAATGGAAAGACTTTGGTGAGTTGAAGAAACCAAGTGACAGGGATTAGATAATTCAGGTTGCGACATGGCTCACAGACTGTGGTAATGATGTTGGTTTTTATTCTGAATTTAGTGGGAAGCCATTGAAAGGTATTATGCATAGAACCAGAATTGGTGTTTAGAATTTTTTGGTTGGGCAGGTATGGAAAGAATGGCTGTTGGGGGTGGGAGATCACCATTTTTGGACCCTTTGCTGTGGTACATGGAGATAGAGCCCTCGGAATGGAAAAAGCAAATTTTGAAAGCTCATCCAGGTTGTAGAATGAACAGTCTGGTGGTCTAGATTACCTTCGGGGCTTTACGTGGAGGTGTTAAGGGCATTTTAAAGATAATATAAATCCAGAGTCTAAAGCTGTAGGAGTGTAGGAATGTATGCAGTGCCTTCTCCCTTCCCTCCAACAAACTTCTTCGTGTAATTTGCATTACAGGCTCCTCCAGTGATAGCAACAGGATTTATTGTTTCATTGGTATCTGATTCCAATCCTAATTTTTCCAAGTTAATATTTCAATAAGTAGGAACTTTTAAATTGGGAGTAAGGCTCAAGGAAGCTTTTAGAAGCTCTAGATATTTGGTGTGTCATTAAAATGCTGTCATTTGTGTTATTTATTGCACAGTGCATATACCATGTCAAGCATTGTCTTATTGTAATTTAATATGTTTTCCCACTAAACAACAGTAAAAGAAATTTCAGGCCATTAAGGTTAATTTATCAGACTTAATAATGCCAAACAAAATGGCTCTTTTCAAGTTGAAAGAGTAGGATAGGAAAAGTAATATCAGGAAAAATCAAGAGCTGCAGAATAATTAGATTAGGCTTTCAAAAGAACTGGGTCCACAGCCACCACCCCACCCACAAGGAAATAAAAGGACAGGACATTTAAAAATGAATTCTTCACCGAAGACATTGTCTGTTGTGTCTCCGTTGTTGTCATAGTTTTCAATATTAACAATGAGTTTCTTTTCAGTACCAGTATGGCAAGTTCCTTTGAGGTAGAAAAAGATTTCACCTTTCATTGTCTCCTGTTATTTCGCACTGCCGACCTATGTAAGGAAAAGTAAATGGTGAAATGGCAACACAGGACAGACTGTTTACTCCTGCATAGGGGGAATGTTTGCTGTTTCCCGGTGTCAGATTTTATGCAGGAAAAATGTGTTTTTCTAGCTAGGAATTGTTCTAGGGAGGCAATTAGGGTATACATGACTAGTATTTTAAGAGTGGCTTTTTCTACCAATGAATGCATGCTCTTGCAGTGTTGACTATAATTATAGGCAGACCAACAGACCCAGATAAAGACCCTTCCCCCATAAGAATCAGGACACATGTCATTTTTTTTTACTATAAACATACAGTAAGTAATATGGCAGGTATCAGTCATACTAATATGTTTACTTCTTTATTTTCAAACTGTGCCCCGCCCCATAGAATAGCATGCTATTTATTTAGGAAACTAAAACTACCTGCTTTTTCTCAAATCTGAGCATGAAATAATAGTGAGTTTCTATAGGTAAATACAAATATAACATT
Organism: Dicrostonyx torquatus; assembly: GCA_028555095.1. Taxonomy (NCBI): domain Eukaryota; kingdom Metazoa; phylum Chordata; class Mammalia; order Rodentia; family Cricetidae; genus Dicrostonyx; species Dicrostonyx torquatus. Next base: position 3,113,354 of record JAQHUG010000151.1, read on the forward strand.
ATTCCAAATGCAATATAGCTTCTATAAAATGAAGATCTAATGAAGGTGGAGGAGTCATATTTGCTGACTTTAAAAGAATTCAAAGTAGCTTTTTGTGTGTTGTTCTGAATCCGATAGTCAAACTTTCTTAAGTAAATAAAGGTTTAAAAGAATAAATACTTCACAGCCAATGGCATGATGAATTGCTACTGCATGTGTCTTTCTTTGCCCACCAGTCAGAAATCCCTGGCTCACTACCTCTGTAATCTTCGTGGAAGAGCCTTCGAGCCTTCGCAGGCCAGAGGAGCCTGATTTCTCCTGCTGGTTGCCACGCTGCTTCTGTTTAACAGACTGTGAGATGTAGTCACATTTTCCACACCTCTGGTCAAAGAAGAACTATATTTTCCCATAGTAGTTGTTATTTAGACTTTCCTTTGTTATGGCTGAGATTATCCAAGAACAGCCTTTTCCAGGGTAGCAAATTTTTGTAGACAATAAGAAAACTGAATCATTTTTATATCATTTATGCCATCCTTAAAGTACTTGGTTATTTATTATTCAAATGCCAAGTGAGGTCAGTTATATGAGTAAGTGAAATCAAAAGAATAATTGCTGATTCTTTTTTTAAAGTCAAATGCAACCTTCTTCATTCTTAATTTCTTGGAACACATCTAGAATCCAGTAAACTTCTGACAACAAAGAAGATGGGTTATATTGATATTTTTCTCTCTACAAAGAATGCAATTTTAAAATTAAAGAATCTTTTCTGAAGAAAATCAGTTAATGAAATATATAATCTTGTGAAAGATAACATTCCCTTTTACATCAACTTTATTAAAGAATCACCATGTGTTTATCAAGGCGTATGAGAACTTACTAACTGTAAAAATTCTATGTTTTGCTTTTTAAAAAAAACTGCTCATTCACCTATACAATTTTGAATATGGTTTTTAGATACCACCTTTATTGCTTTTTTGTACATGACTCTATAAAAGCAAGTGATTGCTGACAGTGGTTGTCCCTGTGGCCCACTCAAGAATCAAAGACTTTAAAGCCCTTTAAAGAGTCTTAAGTACTTACTTGCCCATCCACAAAATCTACTTGCTGGATGGAGTAACTGTAGCGTTGGGGTAGCCATAGCATTCTTTCCTAACATAGTTAATTGCCTGAACCATCGCATCTGCATGACTCTGAGCTGTCATTTACATAATGCTGTTGTGTAATGTAGTTACAGTTCTCATTATTGAAGGCCATTTATTATTTACAACATGTCACTTTGTCATAGCTAGTTCGCCAAAATAGATTAACCTTTGGCATTTACAATATTTAAGAGAAATTGAATTAGTAGTTATTCTGTATTTAGTGTTTTTATTAAAAGTCATGGGTCTTTGGGGGCATCATTTTAATACCCACTGGGACCTACTCTGTAGATAGTTTAATGTGTGGCTTTTTTAAAAAAAACTGCTCATTCACCTATGCAATTTTGAATATGGTTTTTAGATACCACCTTTATTGCTTTTTTTTTTTAAAAAAAAAAAGTCTAGCCAACTATTTATTGTGCCTTATTTTCAAATAAAATTCAAATCCACATTCCAGTAAAAATAAATAGGTTTTCAGTGATGGGTTGGCTAAGTGATTAATTTATAAGAAAAATCAAGTGTTTTCAATGTATATAAATAACTAACTGGAAAATATTTTATGAAATACTATGTACTCAATTTATTTTGAACAAGAAATTAAATATTTTATTACACCTTCTACTTTTCTTCACCAATATTGGTTTTTAGTAGAAAAGGGGAGATGTTTACTCCTTTACCTTATCATAGAGAGATTATGACACATAGCCATCATTAAACATTAGAATCTTCTTATCATATGCAAGGGCAAGCATGAGAACTTACCTGTTCAGGAGATGTGTGAAAAGGGTGAAGTTAGGCAAAAAGTGTAATCAGTAAGCATGCAGATACTGCACTGTGTGCGTGTGGGTGCGAGTATATGTGAACATGTGTGTGTGCATGTGAAACATATCATTTATGCACCTGTAAGCTACATTGGTATGAATCAAGGAGACTCCCTGAGACATTGTTCTCAGTTCAGTGTGAGATTAGGAGCTGGGACTCTAGACTGGGTCCTTCCATTTTTATCTGTAGAAGCACCAGCAAATTCCTTCCCTTTCTCTGCCATTACTACATCACTGATAAAGTCAGGCTCAGCCATTACAGTTGTGGGTGTCTGGTATGCTCAGGCATTTCTCTGGGAGCTGGAATTTGGCAGTGAACTAATGTAAAGTTAGATGACATCAGCTTCCAATTAGTTCACTGAGGCAGTGGTACAGGCAAAAATTTCTTCAGGAGAGAATACAGTGGTTACCCCCAACTTTACAGTTACTTTAACCAGGAAGTAGATTTGGGGGAGGACAAGTAAAATAAGTCTTCAGCCATTTCTACACCATGAGGTTGTTGGAGGAGTCAATAGAGATTAAAATGTAGCACAATGCCCAGCACAGTGCGTATTCTCAGAATGTCAGATACTTTCTTTATTACTCTCACACCACATATTTTACATTCCAATTTTCAGTAGCCTCTGAAGCAAAATTTAAAAACGTGATATATTTGTGAACACCAGTAAGGAGCTGGGTATGGACACAGCCCAACAATCCATCGCCATTAGGCATACCAATGAGCACAAGGCTACTGCAGAAATCCATGACCCTTTCCCCCTGGAGAACCTGGGGGAGAGTGAGAAGCATATGGCATACACTTTTCCTCCTGCAGAGTATATTTACCAACCATCATCCTTCTTTCTTTGACCAAAGGCTACATGTTGGAAACTATTTCTGTGGTATTTCTAGCTGTAGTGTCCATAATCCAGATATGCTGTAGAGCCAGAGGACTCAGCAAAAGAACAGGAGCCTCCACCAGCAAACTTAACCTTTTAGAAACACTTGTTGTGACACAGTCTGAGAGAGACAAGTAGGAGAGGATGGAAGCAAACCCTGGCTTTATAATTCTTCCTAAAGAACTAGAGGAAAATATTAATATGGAAATTGCATTATCGAAGTGGGATTTGGAGTTTTTCTTTCTAAAAACATTGCATCTCAAGTCATTGACTCTGGGGAATGGTTCAGAAAGATTGCTACTTTTTGTTTAGCACCTTTATCTAATTAAATTTGATCATGTAATATTTATATGAAAACCTCAAACTTTTGTCACAGTTATTTAACAATTGATTCTCCAAACAACATTGAATCTTTCATCTATTTTAAGAACCGAAGACTGTGAAGTCTTTGTCCTTGAGGGTCATCTCTACAGGGTCAAAAGCAGTTCTTTCATTGTATGTCACCATCATTCCCATCAAAAAATGCAGAGATTCCAGAGGAGCTCAGCTCTATGCCTTCTCTTTTTTGCTCAACCCTACAGCTGAGCACAGGTGTTATTAGGCAATATGAAATTTTGTTGAATTTTTAAATTGACCTCAAGAATTTTGTGATGGATGGTTTGCTCAATTTAAAACAGATCATCTGGTGAAATTGCTTTTCAGCTAAAAGAAAGATTCTTCAGAATATTTTCAGGGCAGATCTTTTCAATTACCTGGTTAAGTTCAGAATTGCTAAACTGTGGAGTATTAAGCCTCCAGGTATGTTGTACATACGATAAAAAGAGAATCTAGCAGTCTCCATGCTAAACCCATCGGACAACTTATCTATCTTTTTCAATGCAGCTTATTTTGAATAATCTGAACCTTAATTAATGATTATTAATTTGATACAGAGCTCTCAGCAGATGCCCAAATACCATCTGTAGACTGCTAGCAAATTACATAGAATGAATGTTTCTCTAGTATGACTCTTTGTACCCAAATAGAAATGTGTGTGGATTTCTGCCATGAGGCTCTGTTTTTAGGGGAATCAAAACTACACAAGTGCAGACAGATAGGGGCTATCACTCATTCCCTTCCAAGTTCTAATGAAGGCAGCAAAACCCGGCTCAGGAATGCTCTCCAAGGGCCATTTCTCACTGAGCTCAGAACCACCTCTGTCTTTGTAACACTGACTGACTCTGGCCTCCTCCTTTGCCTGCATCTGGGTCCTCATCCTGGCTGTTTTCTTTAGTGCTCATCACTCTCAGATTCTGCTCCTTTATCTGTTCTTCTTGACCTGGCTCCTCCCACGAAGGCATCACAGCCTTCCAGAAAGAGAGCTTCTACCCCCTCAGTTACTGTGGTCCGGTGTTGAGAATGGTGCTTCTTTTTGTAGCTAGTACCCAATAAATGAACAGGTGCTAAGGACCTCGTGTCCTTGAGAATAAATGTAGCATATCAAGCACCATGGTATTTTAGGGAAGACTCTTAATTCATTGTGTCTCACTGCCATAGTACATGGAAATCTAAAAAAGAGTCAAAAGGCAGAGTCTGGGATAAGGGTACAGAGGCTGAGGGACTGAGGGACTGGCCAGGATAAAAAGATGCTAAGCAGCATGGAGGAAGCTGTACAACTAGCTGTGTTTGGGAAGAATCTGGGAGTTCAAACTCCGTTCTTCAGTACAGAAACATTAATTATCAAATGCTTGGTAAATTCTAGCTTTCTTCTTCTTCTTCTTCTTCTTCTTCTTCTTCTTCTTCTTCTTCTTCTTCTTCTTCTTCTTCTTCTTCTTCTTCTTCTTTTTGGTTTTTCGAGACAGGGTTTCTCTGTGGCTTTGGAGCCTGCGCTGGAACTAGCTCTTGTAGACCAGGCTGGTCTCGAACTCACAAAGNGGAACTAGCTCTTGTAGACCAGGCTGGTCTCGAACTCACAAAGATTCACCTGCCTCTGCCTCCCGAGTGCTGGGATTAAAGGCGTGCACCACCACCGCCCGGCTCTAGCTTTCTTATAACTAAAACACGCCATCAATTCCAAGGTTACAGAGCCCACTTACCTAGACCAGGAATACAAGCTGAGTGGATTTGAAACAAGCACGGTGGGACTCCAGAACAATTTGTGCTGAAACAAGTGTCCACTTGTTCCACCAGACCCTCGCTGAGCACATTCTGCGAGCTAGCACTGTTTAGACCTTGGCCTTACCCCTTCCTTCTCTTCCTACCCACAACTCCCTGGCATTTCAATTGTTAGAGTCATTCTGCTTTTGATCTTACTCTTAGTCTTTCCTGGAAAACTTTATTTGGAAGAATTCTGCTGCTATGACAAGCTGGACAAGCCTCCTCTGCACAGCTCATTAAACACTGGTAGGAAGTGCTCTAGGCGCTTGGCAGAAACACCTGTTTCGGAAATACTGCATGCAAGAAGACATGGCTGTGCTCTGCGTCCCCTGCAGCACTTCCGTGTGCCTGCCCTTCAGTTAGGAGTCTTGGACCTTAATCTTTCCAGCATATCACATCTGTGGATTTCTGCTTCTTCAAAAGTGGCAGGTGACCCTATGCCTTTTGGATAATTGAGATGGAAAGTTGGGCTATGACTGTGGTGTTAAGCTGAATCTCATTTCTTCTTTGATTCAACATGGAGAAACTGGGCTTATAGGATTTCTTCTGTTATATTTCCCAAGATGAGTGTGTGACAGGAAATCTTACTTTCAAACAAACTGTGATTCATATACTAACTGACAGAAGATACTGGCTTAAAAAAAAATAAAGACTGTGTCAATCTTGAAGAAATTGGGCACGGCTGTCCTGTTAATCAGACTGCCCAGTTGCTGAACATGCCCTCATTCCTGGCTCTCAGGGACCCTACTGTACTTTCAAAATCTATACTGTCTTTTGCCTGCTGGGCCATTACCCTGTGGGATGAGGCTAGTAGAGACCTTTGAAAACAACTCATATTGCCTTTTGAATTTGTTTGAAAGGGAAAGTATTTTTAGAAAGAAGAAAAGAGATAATTGAAAAGCTCTGTATTCATCTTTCTCTGCCCTAGGACATTGATTTTTCAGATGTTGTAATGTATTGCATGGAGAAATGGTCCCCTGGACTTTCATACATATTAGTGACTCTAACACCCATGGCACTCATTGCAAGCCATTCACATTCAGAGATTCAGTATGCCTTCTGGTATTTCTGTCTGACCTCAATCTATTTTAGAAATATGTTTCATGTGCTAAAGGGGAAGAAAGCTGGACTTACTGGTCTCTCATTGGCTTCCCCAGAATCCCTTGGTACCCATGTAGAGGAGGCAGCTGTAAGCATCATTGTTTTCAATGTGTTTGGCAATACCCTGGCCTCTGCTCCTAGCTTTAGGGTCCAAGTTTCACTCTCCTGGCTCCAGCAATACTGCCTTACCTGGTGCTTGGAGGAAACATAAGCTTTGTATTCCGAAAATACTCCACAGCCATCAATATTAAATCAGTGTTCAGTAAAGTTAGGCCAAGTCCTGTTCAAAGTTTATGATTGTTCCTTCCCCAGCTAACTTGATGGAGGAAGGAGCAACTAGCAGTCTAGGAAGGGGAGCAGTTCAGGGTAAAGAAGAGGTGTTGGGCTATTCAAACTGGCCACCTGTCCTTGCTCCTTTCCAGCATGCATCCAGCAAGCTGAGTAATAGCTGGCCTGGGTTTAATTCCCCACTTGGTATGTGGAGTAGTGTTTCATTTGATGTTACCACATATTTTCTCTGTTGTGAACATTCTTCTGGTGAGCAGCCCCCTCCACTGAACCATGCTTCCTGTCTTTTGCCATATTACTTTCTGTATATCCATCCCATTGCTCTCAGCTGCCAAAAATCTATTAGGAGAGCTGTTTGATATGGGTCTTATGCCTCTGATACCTTAATGCTGTACTGAGTGAAAAGGTATAGAATGTGTAGAAATGCATCCATCCAGTGATTATGCTCCTTTATCTTATTTGGCACACAAAACAGAGGTGGGTATTTAATTAAAAAAAATTCTAAACAAGTTTTATGGGCTATAATATAGTCAGTATGTTCCTAGTATGTGAATAAATGAACCTTTCATCTGGATTGGAGATAAATATTCAGTTACCCTGGAACATATGAAACCTTCTGTTCAATAGGTTAAACAGTATTATGGCATTTTGCTCCAGTTACTATAGTCAAGCTGTGTTAGTTTTTAAATAGTTTTCCCTTTGAATTTTCATACAACCGTTTCTTGTGGCCTTGCAATTTATATATATATATAATTTTCTAATAAGCTCTAAACAAGGAAGTTCAATAAAAATAAAAACCATTTTAAACCATAATTTTAACAAAAGCAACTTAGTTCCTGTGGGTAGCTCTTAAAACTTTAAGGCAAGGTGGTGACAGATTATACCACAGAGACCTCTGACACACTTAACCTTGGTGAACATTAAACCTGTCTCTTCAACAGGTTTATTGCAGAATAAGGAACGTCTTGCAGAAAGGTCTGCTCTGCCTTTGGCATTGGTGTAAATTTAGCTTCTGCTAGATTTATATAAAGTACTCTAAAGAAGTCATGCAATTTTCTCAGAAGTTCAATTCAGAATTTGGTGCGTGAATCTGTGTGTATGACAGATGTCATCACTTCATTGTCCCGTCAGTTTGGCCAGTAGCGAAACCTCAGGTTTGTAGTGAGCTTAAGTGCCTCCTCACTTTGTGACTAATGGTCATCAAGAAAGTGCATTAACTCTCCAGCTCAGAGTTTCAGTGATTGGATAACACATCCACTATGAGGAAGACTTGCAGATTTTGTGTTGATGTTCATGCCTGCAATTTAGACAAGAATCTGACAGGTCTGGTCACTTCTGTTCTCAATTTGTACATTTTTATATAAGGAACAATTTTTCATTTTAAACATTTAATTGCTAAATACGTTAAATAACTTTGCTAAAATGTAGAAGTTCAAGCATGCATCTTGCAGCTGTGGTAGAAAGGTAGGCCTTAGGAGACTGCAGGGTTGTGCTAACCAGCCCCACTCCCTCACCCTGTATTTAGTATCGCTCCTCAAGCCTTGTCATACTTGCTGTAGATACAGCAGTGAGGAAAACAAGCTCGAGTCCTTTTCCACACATAGCTTCCATTCTAGTACAGAAAGAAAATCAGCTGATACGTGATATGGAGAAAAGTGCAGCAGTAGGGAAGTGAAAGCAAGCATCTAGTCAGGGAAGGGTTCCATGAGCGGAAGCTTCCCATAAAAAGTGACCCTGTAGGCCATAAAAGCCAGTTAAGAAGCACAGAGCAATCTTGGTGAAGTTGCTTGTGGAACAGTGATGGGCGTGTAGCTTTAGTGGAGGTTTACAGACCCAGAAGTATTGTGCCTTCATGGTGTGACTCTGAAGGAAGGATCATAAGCTGCTTGTGACAAGAAGGACTGTGGAAGAACCTGGAGCTTTCCATCAGAGTAGATTCTGTGCATACAAATACCCAGGCTGCTTCAGTAATCAGTAATCAATAGTCACAACTTGGACCCTAGAGAGCAGGGCAGTGGAGAGAAGCCATTTGATCTAATAGAAGGTAGGGCCAACAGGACTTGCTAAAGGACCAAAGATAGGTAAGAGGAAAGGAGTGCAGAGGCCTCAGTTATTTTGTTAGATGTGTAGAACAAGGATCCAGGCTCCATTTAAGCAGTAGCCTACGTATTTGTTTCCTTACTGGTGCATTGAGAATATCCGTCTATGACATGAAGAGGATGTGTCAACAAAGTTTACAACAGTATAATTATGTTATACTTTGTTAATAAAGAGGAACACTCTTTAATAATATTGACAATATTACTGAAATTAAGTTCCAAAATGAACAGGCTCTGTAACACAATGCCCTTTCCTAAAGTGCAGTTCACATATAATGCAAGTGGGGGCCGGGGTGGGTGTCAAGGAATGAGATATAAACAGTAAAAGCAAGAGCTTGTACAAGATGTCATTAGACTAAGAAACAATATGGAGAGAGGCTGAGCAAAAGTTGTTTGCTACAATGAATCAGCAAGACAGTCACTGGGAATCCAAAGAAATATGATGCATATCACACCCTTTTTAAAATAAGGACATTAGCGTTTCACCAAAGTACTTGCCTAACATACCTCGAGGGCTACAAGGAGTCTGTTCTTTACCAAGGGTTTCAGTAGCACATCTAGTTCAAATATAGATGTAGATGTCTATGTATCAAATGCAAATACATAAAGATAGCTATCTCTGTGTGCTTTATGTGTACATACATAAACAAACTCACCCATACACTCCTCTCAAATTTTAAATTCTTTAACTACTCTAATTAGAGCAATTGCAAACTGAGAACTCATGGAGGCTACTTAAGTTCTTTGTCCACATGAAGTTGAAGTTCAGTTTGAAGGTTTTTTTTAATCCAAATTAATGCTAAGATATTAGCCAAGATTTCATGAAAATGTTTTGCATTGAGTCATGGAATAGCTACAAGTGCTAGGTCTACCAGAACTCTCCAGCAAGTCCTAAAGTGGCTTTTGGTAGGGTGACAGCTGTCCTGGGAAGGATAACTGTGTACAGATCTCGAGTCACTTTTGGCTTTGCTTCCATCAGGCTCTTGCCCCAGCCTCCCAGGGAGATTAGCTCCTTGCCAGAGCAGGTCTTCCTTCTGTGGCATCTGCCTGTACCCTACTGAAAGGCATCCTCAGTGAGAAAAGAGGAGACACATCACACTAGCATACAAAAGTGAGGAAGACAGAAGATCATCCATGGCCACTGCTGGTGCTCCTCTGCTAAATAAAAATACACATTTAAGCCATTAGCATTCTGTCCTCCCAATGGAAGATAAATTCAATAATTAACTTGTTTCTGAGATGATCTTAAGCAAGTGTTACAGTAAACTCATAAAATTTCCTGAGGTATCTTCTCTACCCTCATCCTAATTTTCAGCTTCCTTTAACTCACTTTGGAATAAGCCAAAAAAAAAAAATCATAAATTCTGAATCAAGAACTCAAAATGGAACTGAAGTTCATTGATTAAATATGAAAGTGAGCATCTTCAGCAAAACGAAGGCCAAGCTTTTAAATCTTTACTGAACACTGGTTATAATCTTAAACCGCCTTGGCACTAGTTTCCTCATACAGTTTTGCATATCAAGTGTTTACAGACTAAATAGTACATGAGCTTCAAGTACACTGTGTCATTTAATGTCAGTGAGCTAGCCCTGTTTATTTGGCTGTGAGCTTAGCAATTGAAATCATTTGCATGAAAGTGCTCAGTATGCTACAATTAAGAAGCACACTCGTGGAAGGCAGAAGTTCAGCTTGTAAAAAGACCATCTGTTTCTCGGTGCGTTCCGTGCACAGGCTTCCCTTTCATCTCTCACCTTCTCTGAGACGAAGATGCACAGCTCACGGAAGCTTTGATATTATTCCATCCTTGGGTTTTAGAGAGTGCTCACTCTCTGGATTTTCAGCTCTGCTCTTAGCAGCATCCTTGCAAGATCATTTTAAACCCTCAGTAAGCCTAGAAGTTAGAATAGGAAAATAGGGGAGCCTTCTCACTCCCCATATTTGTTCTCTGCTAGAGAGCTGTCAATCACTGTCAGCAGCCAGTGGCAATATCTGTAGTGACGGACTAGCAACCTATTAGTATTTCCAAGTTAGCAGGGCTATATTCGAGGTTTAGAAACTGGCCATTTGCAAGTTTCTGTGAAGTATTCTTAGGAAAGCATAGAAATGCCCTGCAAAACTGAAATAGAAAATTCTACATAGGATTCTGGCCTCCAAAGGTGCTAGGTGTGCGTCTTAGCAACCAACACACCTTTGATTGTACTCAAAGACTAAATTTCTAGCATGTTACTAGAAAAATGATTCCATATTCTGAATATTTTTAACTTAGAAAAGTTTTTTTTCTTTCTTGCTTTTGTTTTGTTTTGTTTGTTTTATCAAGACGGGGTTTTTCTGTGTAGCCCTGGCTGTCCTGGAACTCACTCTGTAGACCAGGTTGGCCTTGAACTCCCAGAGATCCATCTGCCTCTGCTTCTTACTCACTTGGATTAGAGGCATAGGCCACCACTGCCCAGCCAGAAAACAATCTTTTTAATTGTGTGGTGAAAGATCACCAGGATAAAGACAAGAGTTAAAGTGTCTGTAGCTAAACAGTTTGTTTTATGCCTAGGAGCCACACACACAAAAAAAAAGTGGAAGAACTTGTTTAAGACATTTGTTTATTTTCTTATAAAAGAAGAAGAAAGACAATGTTTGTATAGCATGAGCTCTGGAATAAAAATAGAAAATTTTAGACTTGACTTACATTTGAAATGATTAAGCAGAATACCTATTTATTGTTGGCTGTCTTGGAGGAGAGAACAGCCTTGCTGGAAATTGCATATTCCCAGATCACTTTACTTGGTGTCATTTTCATCGGGAAGCTACATTTGAAAGGTAGGCAGAAGATGATACAGTTTAGAGGAGATTACAGTAGAAAAGATTGGAGTGAGGGAGTGAGCAAGGCAACCCTACCCCCACACACTGTGCTCACACACATACTGCTCACATACACACTGTGCTTACACACTGTGCTCAGACACACTGTGCTCACACTCACACTGTACTTACACATACACTGATCACACACAAACACACTGTTCACACACACACTGTGCTTACACAATATACTCACATATACACACTGTGCCTACACACACACACACTGTGATCACACACATACTGCTCACACACACACTGTGCTCACACTCTCACACTGTGCTTACACATACACTGATCACACACAGACACACACTGCTCACACACACACTGTGCTCACACACACACTGCTCACACACATACTGCTCACACACACACTGTGCTTACACACTGCTCACATACACACACTATGTTTATACAGTGTGCTTGCGCACATACTCTGCTCACACACACACTGCTAACACACAATCACACACTGCTTGCACACACAGTGCTCACACACACATACTCTGCTCTCACATACATACACACACTGTGCTCACACACAGACACACACTGCTCGCATGTGCACACACACGCACACACTGTGCTTATACAAAGTGTGATCCGGTTGGGTTCTTACAGAGATTTTAGTTTTGATGAGGCACTTTCCCATCCTCTGTTGAAAATTTTGTTTCATACCTTAGGCATGTTTAGGTGGCTTTACAGCTCATAAAGCCTTGGGAAAACAAAAGGTTGGTTATTACAGCCCAAACTACCTAGTCTTTATTAACTAAATATAGATGTGACACCTGGAACTGGACTTGGCATTTAATGCTCTGCCCATGCCCCTAGATGTGGATTCAGTGAGGTCTGCACTGATCCTTAATGAGTTTCAGTTCTTACTAGACTCCACTTCTGGCAAAGCAAAAGGGGCCTGGAGAGATGGCTCCAGAGTTAACAGCACTTAATGCTCTTGCAAAGGGGCAGGGTTCAGATCGCAGCACACACATGGGCTAACAGCCCTCAGTAACTCCAGTTCCAGGAGTTCCTCTTCTGGGCTTCTCAGGCATTAGTCATGCACGCGGTACACACACACACACACACACACACACACACACACACACACACATGCAGTCAAAATACTCACACACATGAAATAAAAATAAATATTCCCCCAAAGAAAAAGCACCATATTGTCTAGAAGAAGAAAGTATTAAGTTGGCCTTTACATAGTGAGATGCAGTATCTGCTGAGGATGAAGACCTTAGATGAGATGAGATGCAGACCATGAGGGTAGAGGTGTGGTACCACTTTCTTTGTTGCATGTCAAATGTGTGAAGTTTTTTTAATCAATAGGTGACAACCTGATTGAAAGCTGAGTGGAGAAAGCAGGAAGTAGCAATGATGATGAAATGTTCATAAAGTCAGGTTTCTATTGAGGTGTTGTAGCTGAACAAGTCAAGATAAGGCCAATGTAAACAACCCTCATGTTCATCTTCTGATGTGCTGGTAAGCACCCAAATTACTTTTATTTCTACATGCAGATCTGTGCATGCATGTTCTGAAATCATGACCCAGGACTAGATTCCACAAGCAAGCGTGGTTCACTGTAAATTTCCTGGAAGCTAAGAGGAAAGTCTCATTTCTTTTGTAAGTTCTTACAGAAAATACTTTTTCCATACTACTTGTGGAAATTTTTCTGCACACACAATCAACCATCCCTCCTGCAGCCACCAAAGACATGTTAACTAGGGTCTTTGTCTTTCTAACTTTTCTTTTAGTTGTTGGGATTGAATACAAACAACACTAAATCTCAGGCCATTAGTGTCAGATTCCCAGATCTAAAATAGGGTGTACAAATAAAAATTGGCAAAAAGGGTTATACTTATGTTTTATGCTGCTTGTAATGGTTGAGACTTTTCATTTAGAATTAAAACATCCCCCTCCAGAATCCATATGGAATAAATTTTAGGGAGTACCAAAAATAATGAAGAGATACTTGGGTCTAAGCAAATAATATATTTAAAAATTTCTAATGATAGTAGAAACTAGTTTTTATCTACACAAGATATATTCTTCTTCTTCTTCATTAAGTACTAATATATAGTTCATTGTGGCCATATTCATTTTTTAAACATTAACCAAATAAATGGAATCTTGACAATTAGAAATATTTTGGTTACGATTAATATAAGTTACCTCGTCTAGCTCACAAAAGAATTTGAGGGAGGGAAACTTTATTGACTCCTAGACTGAGAGGTAGGTGTAGCCCCACCCGAAGAGTAAGCACTCCAAGCCCACAGCCCATGGGCTGCGTGTGGCCATGGCTCACTGTGAATGCAGACCAACACAAAATCAGAAAGTCACCCACACCTTACGAAAATACTTTTGCAGTTTTTAAAATAACTCAGTCGTGGGGTTCTGGAGCATGAAATATGCAAGTCATATTTTGTTGTAATACCAAAAGGTTGGACATATCTGCCACTGAGTTCTCAGGTCCTTCTCTTGTTTCTCTACAGTTCTTTGTATTTTGTCTCACTGGGTATAAGTGGTGATATCATTAGGTGGACTCTCTTTATAGTAGTGAGATGGGCTATAGTAGCTCTAGATATAATAATTCATAAACATCATCCTTGAGGGAGAAGAATCCGTGTCCAGGCACCACCGCCAAAAGCAACTGGGAGAGCTGGATCAAGTCAAATGCCTACAAATCATTGACCATGTGGACAAGATACACAGGTGTGCTTGAGGGCTTGACCTCAATGCTAAATGCGTCTTCAGTCACACCTAAATGCTGGTGAAAAATTGGCAGAGATTTGATTTTGGAAGGAAAATCTCACTGCTTTTAGGACAAGGGAAAATGAATAGTAACTGAAAATTAGGAGATTCAGCAAGTGTCACTTACACCTGTGTCTAAAAGTCACAGGTACCCAGCTGGTGTTAAGGGATGTTAATCTTGCTCGTTATCTCCTTTAGCTTTCAACAGTCCCATCATTTGGGTGTCTCCAGGTAGAAGAAGCAAAGTGAGTATAGTCATCAGACATGAGGGATCTCCACCCGACCTTGTGAACCCCATTCGAATTGACTATACTGTCTGGTGTAAAACATCTCCCAGTTTTAGAGAACTCTTTACAGGGTTTAGATAAAAGCGAGCTACTACAGAAAACATTTTCTGTCACTTGTACTTAAGAGTTCCTTTTGCTGAATCTATGAGGGATATTCCGGTAGATCACAATTGTCGTGTGACATGCTGGCAGCTGCACTTTATACCTACGCTGCTCTGTGCCAAAACAAGCAGGCTCAAAGATCATAAAGAGGAGGAGGAAGTATTTCTCCTCTGTTTTTCCCCTGTCTCTACGTGTGATTATCCAACTTAGCAATTCAGTTCTATCTGGCGTGTTTGTGAGCTGTCTTCAGTGATGCTAACAGTGCCCCGTTTTGTCCATTACTTGGATTTGAACTTTCCTCCACAACTGATACCATTTACAGAAGGAGCAGTGTCACCATTAGGAAGCTCAGTCTTGAGTGTTTCCCAAAGGCATTAGGAATAGAATGTCATTTCATGCCTTCACCTACACCTGCAGTCTTTAGGGTGTTGTAGAAGCTGATGGCCTGTTTCACTCACGGTTTAAATATTTATGAGGAACTCTAAAGGTTTTATGCCAAAATAGAGCTCTCTGCAGCCCTGGGGACCAAAGGGTGATGATGTGATGGTCATCAGCACCACCGCTCTCCCTCCAGGCTTCTCTTCCTTCCCTACATTGTTCCATATCAGAAGGAACGTTGCTTCTTCAGCCTGTTTCTCCTGCTCCATGTCTCAGCACACCCTTCTGTACAGCCTTCACGGCACAGTGAATCCAGCAACTAATTCAGCCGCTTAATTCGTCAGTGCTGTAAAATGCCACCTTCTCTTTCCTGCTGCTGACTGTTCTGCTGGCTGTAAGTGAAATAGTCCACCTGCCTTCTCCTGTCCTCCTCAGACACATGCACACATCCACATATACAAACCTCTCATCAGTTTACTAAGTATTCATTGAATGCCTCTTGAGAAAAAGGTCATCACTGGAAAGACACAACATAAGTGAAATATGATTATTTAATTTATCTGTTTTGTGTGTATATGTGTGTTTGTCAAGACATGGTCTCACTATGTAACACTAGCTGTCCTGGAACTCACTATGTAGACCAGGCCAGCCTCCAACTCACAGAGATCCACCTGGACCCACCTTCCAAATGCTGGGATTAAAGACATTCCCTGCTGCGCCCGGGATGACCACTTTTGTTGTTTGCTTTTCTGTCATAACCAAATCCACTGATACCCTTTTCAAAGGGCTCTCAATATCTATCTGCCTCTGCTTTAGGCGTTTGTTAAGCCCGTAGATAGCCTCGTAGTATGAGATTCCTTGGCCAAGAAATTAGTGGCAGGACAAGAACTAGAACCCATCCTTTTGGGGCACCATACTATGTACTTCCTTTAGCACTGCATTTTTGTTTTGCCATGTATATTATTTGTGTGTGGTCAGTGTGCCTGTGTATATGTGTGTTCATATGTGTGTATATGTGTTTTTGTATGCACACGCGTTCATACAGAAGCCTAAGGTTTATAACAGATGTCATCCTAAATCACCCTCCACCTTATATTTTGAGGCTAGATGAAACCAAACCTCTTTTCAGTTAGTATGACTAGCTAGCTTGCTCGGGGAATCCCCTTTCTCTGGTGCACTGGGTGGGTTGTCACACCTACCTGGCTTTACAAGAATTTGGGGAATCTAAACTCTGATTATACATGATTGGTGTGCCCACTGAACCTCTCCTCAGTCCTACTCTCCCTCCTTTCCAAGTGGCTACTCTTCTAGACTGTTCTATGTATTCATATGAATTTGTCTATCAGAATACCTTATTTTGATTTGCTTTATGTGAATGAAATAATAATTTATACATCTTCCAACAGCATGCTTTCACTCATTTAGCAGTATTCCTTTGAGACTCATTTATATTGATTCATTTACATCCAGTTTGTTCTTTTAACCAAGTTGTGGCTAAAGCACATTTATTCATTGCCCATAGAATGAATATACCATATTTCATTTATATATGTATATTATGCATGTATATATCAATATTTATTAACATTATGCTTTTTCATTTTTCTGTATTATAAATGATTACTTCATTGAGTTTCCTGAGTACAAAGAAGCAATATATCTTGCTGGTTACTTCCCAGTTCTTAGCTCTCTAGCTTACATAAAACCTTAGACAACTTATGTAAATAATCTAAATTTCATTCTTCTTATCATATATCCATGATGAGAATTAAGTGAATTAATATGTTGGGTGTTGCGGTTCAGCACATAGCAGGTGCTCCGCAGAGAGTGAACTGCTGCTGTTGTAAATGTCTGCATCCTGGGCTGTGCTTGTTTTCATTTTAATTGGTACTTCCAAATCGCCCTCTCGAGTGGCCACATGGATTTATGCTTCCCTCAGCAGTGTGGGAGGCTGTCTGCCTTCCTAATTCTTGCCCACACCTTGTATTAGCAAACCTTTTCATTTGCTGCTCTGCTCAATGAGAAATGTCTTCTAGGCAGCTTTTTAATTTACATCTCCCTGATTACTAGTGAAGGTGGATATTCGTTATGTATTTATTGGCCAGTTTTATTTCTTCTCTAAATTATTTATAGGAATTGCCATTTTTCTACTTTTGTAGACTTTGGTTAAATATATATTCTTGACACTAATACATTTTTGTTATGTGCTACAAATATTTTCTCACCATACAACTTAAATTTACTGTGGCTTCAAATACCTTTATCTTTAAAAAGAATGTAATTTTGGAGACAACATTTATCAAGCTATTTCTTAAGTACCTTCGGTCTTGAGGGTTGAAATTTGAATCCCACTTCTGCCAGTTCCTGATTTAAGATATTAGACAACTTAATGTAGCCTCTTGGTGCCTTCATATCCTCAGCTATAAAGAGAGACCAATGGTGTCTACTTCCTACGTCTCTGCAAGTGTAGGAATTAAAGTGTGCCAAACCCTTGGCATAAGCCACACCAGAGGGATAATTTTCCTTATTATGTAGCATCTCTGAACCATGGAGCAAAGAATATCTTCTGTAGTGTCTCAATTATCTTATTTTACTTTTCTTTTAATGCTTGAATCCTTAATCTTCCTGAAATTCAGTTTTATATGTGAACTTCTGTGTATTTTAATAGAGGACCATGATTATCTCTACACCTTTTCAGATCTAATTTTCCATCTGACTTAATGTAATACTTCTCTCATAGATAAAATTTTCATATATTTATGGGCTTGTGTCAAGGATTTCTTTTGTCTATTTTGGCACTAATCTGATGCTATTTGAATTACTGTTGTTTTATATCAACTGGTTATCTTGGAGAGTCATCTTTGCCCCCACCCCTTTTTTCCTTTTTTGGCATTAATGTACTTATTCTTGCATAAAAAAACAATAAATTTCTTAAACTTAATTTAAAAACTGTTGGTCTTTTGAGGAGACTACACAGAAGTATAGATTTTGTTGAAGAGAAATGTCATCTCACAATGAATTTTCCATAAATTGACTGTTATTCATTTTAAAACTTCCTTTATGTATACCTGTTAATAGATTTTCGTAATTTTCTCCACAAAGCCACACAATAATTCTGTTGCATTTGTTCCTATTTAACACTATATAATTTCATTATTACTTTCTGTGTGATTTATTTTCTTTATCTTGTTAATTCTGAGTGGCTCTTACTCATATTTGGGGCACGGTTGGTTTCATGCCTCTTGTGGTTGACTCAGTTTGTTTTTGCTAGTGTCTTGAGCAGTTTATTTCAGTGTCTGTCTTCTGTATGGTTTTGGTTTGTTTTAAGAAAGCAAGCATATTCTTTGAAGTCATGATCACCTTGAGCCATTGTTTGTTATTTCTCTTGGTTACTGACATTACCTAGGGCCGTGAGCAAGCCTCCTGGGTCCTGGGTCTGGCCTATCCTTGCTTGGCCTCAGTGGCCACTCATACTGCTGTGTCATCCAATCCTACTCTTGCAGTAGGTTTCAGGTGGATACCCTTAAGTGTCTACCACACCAGCCTTAAAATCAACCCAATTATCTGTAAAAGTTTATGACACGCTTCTGTATTTATAAAAACTCTTGCTTTATATTTTTTTCACTGATTTAATTTTAAGTGTGGACTTTGCAATTTACTTCATTTGCTTCTTTCTTAGTTTTAAAAAGACTCAGGCCCAATTCTGTTATTTCTTTTTGTCCTTTAACAGGTTCTTTTCTTGAATTCCTTGAATAGATTGCCCCTTAATCCCCCATGGCCAGCCCTTCACTTTTCTATCACTTCCCTCCCCACTGCTACATCCCACACTGCAAGCAAACAACAGTGGAGACTCTGGACTACATTCATTTGGGCAGCTTCTAGTGAGGTCACTTTAGTTCAGTGTACCATGTAACTCTCCAAGAATGATTTAGTGACTTTCTTCTCTTAGACTAAAACCAATGCATATCCAGTATGTTAAGCCATTTAGCAGCATGATAAGGTGCAAATAGAAAAGGACTTGTTTGTCTTCCACAGGTTGGACTTTTATCTCTGAAATGTTTGCCTTGCTTTGGACATGGACAATAGTTCTGACTCGGTCCCTGTGGCTCTAGGCAGATGTTTGTGGAATTCTGAAAGGGATTCCCTGGGGAAGTTACTTTAGCCCCAACAAACCTTACAGCCTTCCCCCATCACTGCACTGGGTCCTTGTGCTCACCTCTCTTGTCTCTGTATTTGAGCTTTATATTTTATTTAGAGCTTGAGAATTCACTAGGTGAGGATGTAAAGAGATACTGCTATTTGTAATATGTGTTCTTGGAAAATCCCTGAGGCAGAAAGTCCTTAATTAGTGAGGAAAGGAAGGGTGTGCTGCTTAAGCTTCCGCTGCAAGGTGTGCTAGAGAAGTGTAGAGTTCAGGGGAACTGCTTCAAAGGGCCTGGAACTAATAGCCAGCCGTTCCTCGTATTGCCATCATTCTTATTGTTACTTAAGGATTTCAGAACTATTTCATTCAACCACTTTCTGAAAGTTCCGTGTGCTCATTAGGCGAGGCAGCTAATTATGGCTTAAAGCTCTGTTAGTCTGAAGGCTATGCAGGTTTGGTGCAACACTGAGTAATAAACACTGCCTGCATGGAGTAGGCATCATTATGTGAGCCTAATTTGACAGGCTGGAAACACTCTGCACAAATTGTGGTTCATTCCACAGAAACTTGGCTCAATTGTTCTTTGTGAAGGTCTCAGGATCCACTTAAAGGAGTTAATAATGAGTCTTCAGAGTGCCCTGGCTGGGAGTGCTCCATCTGGCTGGGAGTGCTCCCCTCCGTGCTTTTATTCAATCTGTATTGATTTACACTATAGAATTCTGTTGAACTTTGTTCATTTTTCCCTAGAACCTCAATATGGATTGTTTTAAATATCTATTTATGTTAATTTAAGTCTATAAGCAAAACCGTCACAGGTCCAGTTTATCATAGTTGAGATCAGAGCAGAATCTATCCCAAGAGCCATTTGGTATGTTAGAGCCAGCAGAGTATCCACTGGCTCAGCAGAAAGGCCTGATTCACTGCAGATCATTCTTAGGGATTCCTGAGAATGAGGCTGTGGGGTTTTAAATGCACTTTTACTTTCCAAACTGACATTTAAACACTCGCCCCAGAAGACCCCAAACTACTCTCCACCCCAGGCTATTTCTGACCACTGGTTTTGTGCTCCCTGATCTGCCCGCTGGACTCTATTTTCCCATGCGTCTCCAGGCCCACGTCTGGAATGCACTCCTCCTCCATGTCTCAGCCCTTTTGTGCTTCACAGCTTAGCTCACAGCCCAAACCCTAAAGTCTTTTTTTGCCCCAGCAAGCACTGGTTTTTCCCTGCTTTTGAGTCCGTAGCTTTTCAGAGTCGTATGCTGATTTTGGTCATGCTTCTCAGTTTTGATTCATGAATTGAAAACTCCTTTAAGTTTGAATAAGTAGACATTTTTTATTTACTTGAAAACATGGTATACTTTTTATGTATCCTACACTTTTATATTCCAGCATTTAAGAATTGTATCTGGGACATAGTCGATATTTACAACCACTTGTTGAATAAGAAAATTCATTCTTCTATTTGTTGGTTACAGTATGTGAGTTTTGGTGAAATAGTGAATAATTGAACTATTACTAAGTTACCAAAATACATAAGAGTGAGATCTTCTCATGTTGCCCTGTAGTGTGGTATTCCATGTTAGTTATATGCCTGGTTTGTCTGCTTGGTCTTGCTTTGAAGAGTTGTCGTCTGCAGCTGCCTCTAGCCAGGTACTGTGCTGACATTCTGCTGGTGCTGAACTCTGAGTCTGGTGCACACACTGTGTACACCCCATAATTTCATGTGCAGTGCACAAGTGATAGCTATAGAGCAACGTGAGTGATGGTTAGCCAACAGTCTAGTGCCTTCTATTCCGATCATGGCCACTGCCTTTGAATTCATCATCTTTTGAAACTCTTTCTGTCCACGTGCTGTCGCCAGACGACAGAGCTCTTTACAAGGGAAAGCATGTGATGCAGACGTGGATGGACGTGCAAGAGGTGGAGGAGAACAGGGTGTGGAGGTGCAACTTGCCTGTTGGTATTTTGGTCTATTCATCAAAGAATTATTGCATATGTTATGGGGTTTTTATCTGTTTTATTAGGATATTTCTATTCAAATGTTGGACCATATTTTTTTATCTGCTTGGGAAATGTCTGCCCTTGCATTTCAGCATTATCTCGCTTGCCATGGAGAATGAGAAGTTGCTTGAGAGATGTATCTAAGTGAAAGATGATTCAATTTGGATAATAGTAGGATTAGAAGTTGCCTCGATATTGCATAATGCTTATAAGAATGTGTAGTTTCTTTGTCTTGCTCAGATTATTTAAATGAAACACTAATCTACGCTTCAGCAGCTTCTGTGTCTCTTTGGTCACTTTTGTTTACTGTAAATGAGAACTCAGATGTGTTAGCCATGTTCCTAGATGGGTTCTCCCCTTTGTCCTTCCTATTTTCTTGTCTCTGCGAGTTTTATTTTATTATCTGCTGATGTGAAGTGAGATGTTGGAATCTGGCACAGTCAGGCAGACTTGAAGGTCGACCCCCCCACACACACCCCGATTATTAACCGTAGTGCTTCAGAGCCTTGTCATCATTTCCTTGTTTATATGAAGCAGACATCATCTATGTCCCAGGCGTGGGATCGGCACTAACTGTGTAAATGTATAGAAGGCACTGAGCAGGGTCCACTGCAGAGTGAGCACCCGTGTGGACTGCCCTGCCTTTGTTACCCTCGTTTGTTCACAGCGGTGGATGCTTTGTTGCTTGGACTTGTATAAAACGGGTTCTGTTCTATCATTTTGTATGTGATGCTTATGATAGTAAATGCTGTTATATATATTAATTTACAGTTAGTGAGTACTTGTAAATATAGAACACTTTAAATCCCTGTGATGTTTAAGTAGCATGCTTTCAAAAGTCATGTATTAGTGAAATTATTCTGACTGCTAGACTAGCCTGTCATCTAGTTTCCATGAAAAGGTCAAAATATACATTTGGATCCATGGAATTTAACCAGATTTGCTAAACTCCTTGAGAAAAAAAAAAGTTTGCTCTAGGCAAGCAGTCTGCCTCTCTTCCTTTTTAGTCCTTTGGGCATAATCTGAGATTGGTTCCTAGCATGGCCATGCCCTTGTACTCTGGCGGTCCCATGCTTCATTCTCCAGCAGTGTTGCCCAGAGGCACATATGCACAAAGGTAGACACACAAATTACCACAGGAGGCTGCAGCTGCCTGGGGCAGGTGAGGCCCGGAGAAAACACAAAACATACAGAATTCATTAAAAGGCAAGCCTGTACCCCAAAATATGATAAGAAATTCTATCACAAAAATAATTCCAGATGCATGATTGCTTGGAAATGATCTTTTAATGTGGGTGAGTCCAAAAAGATAAGATGCAAAAAGACATAAGCATATATGCTAAGGGTATGATCATCTGTACAATATATATGTACCTAGTGCATTGAAAGTGTTATTTTCAAGGAACACACTAAATATCTATTTTTCCAGAAACAATGGACATGTAGTGGTATATTATTATGGAAATCTGATGGGATATTCTACTTTTTATTTTAAAGTTACCTTACTCAAATAAAAAATACTACAGAATGCTATTGAATAAAATGATGAGTTTGAGTTAAATACTTGTAAAAATGTGCAGTGTATTTCAAAAGCAGATTTTTTTTTAAGTTTCACTTTTGCTCTATAACCTAGGCAGGCTTTGAACTGGCCATCTTTCTGCCCCTCAGCATCTGGGTCCTACAGCTACAGGTGCCAGTCAACGTGTTAGACTTCGACAGTACATCTTAGCTCAGAACAAACTGTTGTGTATGTATAAAGGAATTTAGTTGTGTTGATGATTATTTAGGTAAAATCTGTTTTTCCATACACACTCAATTAGATGCTATATATTGAACTAGAATCTTTTTCTCCCACTCTAAATTTTCTAGGCGATAAAGCAGTCATTTTTAAATAGCTGTTTTAAGCATCATTTCCCTTTGGTAATTAACTTCACTGAAGGGCCAGGATGTATATATATGAACTGCCCTGGGTAGGAAGCAGGAACTAGGAATCCTGTTTCCTGAGAATTTGGGATAGCCCTTGTCCTCCCTCAGCTTTCCTCCTCACTCTCCGGAATTGGTAGACTAAGATGTAGTTTGAAAATTGTGTTATTAATCATCGTGCTAGAATGTTCCTCCTACAGTGAGAATGAAGAATCAGCACAGCTGTTTGTCCAAAGAGACAGCATATGAGCAATTCGATTTTTTTAATTAGACATTTGATCCTCTGTATATGGGAAAATGTAGTTGGTGTCCATGATTATTACATAGGTACCTGTTGTACTAAGAGCCCAAGTGTTCAGGCTTAATCTGTTTGTCAGTAGATGTTACCAACCCAAAGCTGAGTTGTGTTTATGTTTGCGCTCAAGCTCCAGACTAAGGAAAGCAGGGCATTTTCATCTTTGACATGTGCTGTTATGGCTAAAAACTAGAAAAGAAACTTCCTAGGAAGGCTAAATTAGAGTAGGGGTGACTGAAGAGCTGTTTAGAGACAAAATCAATGGTAAGGTACTAATTGGACCAGGAGCTTTGCTTCACCTTAATATCTTGGGGACAAGAAGGAGCAAAGGGTGACTCTGCTAACTCTGTTCTGGCCAACTCAGTAGTGCCATCATCTGATGACAAATGGGAAGGAGGGGTCAGTGAGTAAAGGTGCTTGCTGCCTCGCCTGAACCCTGAGTTCAGTGTCCAGAACCTACAAAGTGGACGCAGAGAACTGACTTCTATGCACATATGCAAATGCTACACACACACACACACACACACACACACACACAAGCACACAATGCACATGCATGCAATACACTTTTTTTAATGCAGAGAGATGTAATACATTTTGGGGGTTAATGCCAAGTTTATCTGTGTATGTGTGTCTCTGAGGGCCTCTTCACTCAGATAAAGCCTTGGGGTGGGGAAATGTTGTGTTGTCTCTAAAAGCAGTATATAAGCTTAGAGTCTTTTTTTTTTTTAAGAAAGTTTTGCTTTGTACTGAATTATAGTGATATTACAGTCAAAACATTATTCCTTTAAGTAGATGACTATATGTATTACAGAAACCTGCCCCTGTCATATTTAGGTCATGTGACTAAGACTTATGTCTCTCTTGCAATATATGTATGGTACTCTGAGGAAGCAAAGAGAGGCAGAGGTAATAGTGACCATCTCAGATACTGCTGTGAAGACAACTATATTTTTATTATGCTAATGTCTGTCTTTGATGGTTACTTTTTCTGTTGTTTTTATTTCCACAAGTGAATTACAAACCTCTTGTGTTTAAGGGACTCTCATTTTTACCTTTTGCTCTGCTTTGACCGTCTCACCATGCCCATGTAGAAGGAATATAGCTTGGAGTCCTAACAGCTGCAGTACCTACATCTTTAATGTGAGCTTCCAGTTAGTAAAAGCTATGATTGTGATACCTGCTAAGTTAAATTATAAAGCTGATGAAATTCATTTTTCAATAACCATTATATTACTGACTACTGTTACTACCATATACCTCAATTAACTCTTTGCAATAATAATTTCTCTTCAAGAAACTGATATCAAAGAATCCATTGATATCAAAGAGAGGGTATAAATATCAAGGAAAGTAAACATTTAAATTGAAAATGTAAATCAAGCAAGCAGGCATTATAAAATATGAACTATTTTCCAGAAATATGTTTCCTATTTCTTTTAGTTTAATATTATATTACAAATCAGTTTGTAATCATAAAGACAAAATTAAGATGATTTAGTAGTTTTCATTCTTATTATGTAGAGGTCAATAAAGTATCCAAGGAAAATTCTTCAGTCTGATAAGTTACTACCTGAGACAAAAGACAAAGTTTCTCTTTATATTCAGACTGTGTGATGAATGACTTTATATTAAACAAATACAATAAAATTTCAATTGTCTGGAGATCAATTATCAACCAACTTCAACTAGAACACAAACCAAAAGCCTTAAAGTTATTAAAATACTCCACGCAATTAAAATAGATAACCATAAAGTTCATGCATAAATCTCTTTTGTTCTTAAATTTATATTATAAGAACTTAAAAAAAAAACCTAACAATGGTGGACTGGAAGAACAGACTAAGGAATATTGTTAGTGTTCTCCAAAGGCATGCCCTCTGCAGATCACTGCTCTGCCTTCTGGAGGGGGAGAGCAGCCTCTGAGGTACCATGCTCTGCTGACTCCGATATAGCATCCTAACTGTCCCCCATAGGCTAAAGTGTTTGAATGCCTGCTCCCCAGTTGGTGGAGCTGTCAGGGACAATTAGAAGGTGCCATCTTGCAGTGGGGGTATATCCCTGGAGACAGGCTTTGCGAGTTCATAGCCTTGCCTGCTTACAAAGACATCTTCCTGCTCTGGCCAGCAGTGAACTTGCTGCCTCACCTCCTGCCATGATGGGTTCCTAACTCTTCAACCATAATCCAAAATAAATTCTTCCTTAAGTTTTCTATGGTGTTTTATCATGGCAACAGAAAACTAACTAACATACTTAGCTTCTTGAAATCTTACAGTATTAGCAGTTTTGACCACAATTCCTACCCTACTAAAGATTCTTGTGGTAGATGACCATGCATTGTAGCTGCTCCTTCTGTCCCCTGACTGCAGTACTGGTTGCATCAGTAATATGCCAATGGTATTAGCAGCAACAGCATTCTTAAAAACCTATACCTGGAGTTGTATTGGATTCAGTAATTTAAAATATTTTTAAAAAATTGTTGCCCTTTGTTCCTATAGAATATATTAATGCCTCTGCCTCCCAGGTGCTGGGATTAAAGGCATGTGCCACTGTTCAAGGCTCAAACATTTGCTTTTAGACTTGAGTTCCTCATTATGCCCGTTACCTGGTTCATAGTTTGGTCCTCATCCTTCCCTATTATCTCCACAACACTGGGGCTCTATGTTGGTTGTCATTTATCATTGTTTGTTTTGTTTTGTTTTTCAAAACAGGGTTTGTCTGTGTAACAGCCCTGGCTATCCTGGACCAGGCTGGCCTTTGAACTCACAAAGATCCACCTGTCCCTGCCTTCTGAGTGCTGGGATTAAAGGTGTGCCCCACCACCGCCCAGCACATTGTTTATTTTTTTTTAAGACCAGTCTGCCTACAAAGAAATTGAGCAAAGTATTGTCATACCTGAGTCTCCATTGAAAACAAAAAGTGAGCATTAGAAACTGGGCCTAGAGAGTTGAATCATGTAGAAACCAAGAATGTGGTTTTGTTTTATGGAGGAAAACATTATTGTGTATAACATGCAAACCAAGTATATCTATATAAATACTGCAATAAAGTAGCTTCCCTGATTTCCTTTAGTAATATATAGGCATTTGTGTTTACCAGGAACCGTTATGCAGTTCTTCGTTCAACTTCTTAATACAGCACATTAAACTGTGGTCAAGGAAAAGTTTGATTTGATCTAATAAATGCTTCTTCAAAAGCAAATATATATATATATATGAAGAAGCATGTGTGTGTGTGTGTTTAACTATTTCTCCCCCAAATCGTTAAAACAAGAAACTTTGAAATTTTCTGAATAAGTTTTAACTGCTAAAATTCTTAACTTATTTTGTATAAGAATGCACACCTTCAATCATAGCACCTGGGATGTAGAGGCAGGTGGGTCCCTGTGAGTTTAAAGCCAACCTGGTCGACATACAAATTCCAGACCTATGATTCAGAGAATAAGGTCCTGCTGAGAGGGAGGGGTGGGGAAGATAGCAGGGGAGGGGAGAAGGGGAGAATAAAGGTATGAAAGAAAGGAAGAAAGAAAGAAAGGAAGGAAAAGTGCAGATTTGTTGCAAAACAGGACTACACTATAGCCAGTGTCTTCTGTTTGTTCCCTTCTATGGAGTCCCATCTCTGCCACAACACTGAGTGAGTGAGACTGCTCCATCCAACTTAATAAAATTTACACTATACAGAAAATAGCTGTAAATATTATGTAAATCTCATAGAAGCAATTAAAGCACACATTGCTATGCTTCATTACATCCAAAATATAGCTTATGTTCATGCATGTGATAGTATACTCTCAGTGAGATAATTGAAAATATTTTGTGGTTGATAAGCCCTTCATTATGAGCAGGTAGCAGCTATATAAGCCCTGTAATCTCCTGGGATGTCATGCTGTTTCTGGAGAGGCTTGCTTTAGTTGACATGTAATCAAGTATGTTCTTCAAATTAACTACATTGCACCGTGTTAGTTCTTTTTGTGTATACCCTGTGGCCATTATTGGGGTCCCTTTGAAAAGAGAGTGTGGGCTGTGGTGACACCATTACTTGGTATGATAACTTAAAAAATGAATTTTAGGAAAGAAATCTTGGAAATACGGACTATTTGTTCAATGCAGTGGTAACTTTTTAAAATCTTGTTTATTGATATTTATTGAACATCTACCGTAAGCTAAGTTTTAAAATCTTGTTTATTGATATTTACTGAACATCTACCGTAAGCTAAGTTTTAAAATCTTGTTTATTGATATTTATTGAACATCTACCGTAAGCTAAGTTTTTTTGTTTGATTGGTTGGTTGGTTTTTCGAGACAAGGTTTCTCTGTGTTGTTGTGATTAGGGGAGAGAGGAGGTGCGGGTTGTATGTTCCCAGCACCCAGCCGATGGCCCGCTCAGCGGCTGACCGTCTGCACCCGAAATAACCACATGACAAACTGGATTCATTTAAACTCTGCCCGGGTTATTATCACTAGCCTTTCCTTGGCTAGCTCTCATAATTAAACTAACCCATTATAAAAGTTTGTAAGTCACCACGTGGTGACTTACCGGAAAGGTCTAACCTGTATCCATCTGCAGTGGTGGCTCGTGGCTTCTGCTCCTTCCTTCTTCTCCTCCCAGAACTTCCATTCTGTCTACTCCGCCCACCTAAGGGTTGGCCTAACTATAAGCCAGGCAGCCCTTCATTTACCAATCAAAACACAGAAATACAGGTGGACCCTCCCACACTGTGTTGCTTTGGAGTCTGTCCTGGAACTCACTCTGTAGACCAGGCTGACCTCGAACTCATAGAGATCCACCTGCCTCTGTCTCTCAAATGCTCAGATGAAAGGTTTGCGCCACCATCGCCCAGCTGCTAAGTTTTTCCTAAGTGAGCAGTTTGTTTGATTGCATTGTTTACTGTTTGGGGCAAAGAGCTATAAATCAGTGTGAACTAACTTTAGGGTTAGAACAAGAATGGTGTAGTGTAGTCTGTCATAGATGAAATATCACTAACTACACACGCACACCATTTACGTATTATGTGGTTCAGGATTTCTGATTCCGCTGTCTTCTCCCCTGACTACTGGTGTGGAGGTCTCTGTGCCCCCATGTAAGAAGTGCTTAGAATAAAACCCCACCCCCTGAGCATGCCAGAAAAAGTCCTCTAGTGGCAACAACAGCTCCCTGAGTATATTTTGTAAAATGGCATTTGAAGTTTTCTATCTGGTAAAACATTTGAACATGTAGTATACTTACTGGCCAGTACAGTAGTGGACAGCCACGATCACACAAGGCTGCTAAGCACGTAACTGATCCCAACTTAGAAGTGCAGCATGTGTAAGGCATGCAGTAGATTTATTTTTAACTCAAAATATGTAGAAAGAATGTCACATATCGTTTGTAACTTATGTTTCTTACATATTGAAATAATATTTTGATTTACTGAGTAAATGCGTTATTACAATTTTTATTGTTCTTAATTGAACTATATGCATTTCTCCGCTCCCCTTCTCTCTTCTTCTACCTTCTCTCATGCCCCCCACACTCTCAATTTACTCAAGAGAGCTTGTCTTTTTCTCCTTCCTATGTAGATGCATGTGTGTGTCTGTTTGTTGTCTAGATTCCATGAGGTTGTGGACTGTAGGCTTGTTTTTCTTTGATTTATGTCTAAAAGCCACTTATGAGTGAGCACATATGCTATCTGTCTTTCTGGGTCTGGATTACCCCACTCAGTATTTTTTTTTAAGATCCATCTTTTTGCCTACAAATTTCAAGATGTCATTATTTTTCACTGCTGTGTAGTACTCCATTGTGTAAATGTACCACTTTTTTTTATCCATTCTTCAGTTGAGGGACATCTAGGTTGTTTCCAGGTTCTGGATATTACAAAAATGCTACTGTGAACATAGCTGAGTACATGTCCTTGTGGCACAATTGAGCATTCTTTGGGTATATACCCAAAAGTGGTATTGCTGCATCTTGAGGTAGATTGTTTCCTAATTTTCTGAGAAATCACCATACTGATTTCCAAAGTGGCTGTACCAGTTTGTACTCCCACCAGCAATGCAGGAGTGTTCCCTTTACTCCACATCCACTCCAGCATAAGCTGTCATCAGTGTTTTTTATATCTTGGCCATTCTGACAGGAATGGAATCTCAGAGTTGTTTTGATTTGCATTTCTCTGATGGCTAAGGGTGTTGAACATTTCCTTAGGTATCTTTCAGCCATTTAAGATTTGTCTGTTGAGGTCTGTACCCCACTTTTATTGGTTTATTTGTTCTTTAGCAGGATATAAGATTAACTGAAAAAACTCACTAGCCCTACAGATGATAAATGGGCCGAGAAAGAAATCCGAGAAACATCACCCTTCACAATAGCCACAAATAACATAAAATGTCTTGTGGTAACTCTAACCAAACAAGTAAAAGACATATATGACAAGAACTTTAAGTCTTTGAAGAAAGAAATTGAAGAAGACACCAGAAAATGGAAAGATCTCCCATCTTATGGGTAGGTAAAATTAACATAGTAAAAATGGCAATCTTACCAAAAAGCAATTACAGATTCAGTGCAATACCCAACAAAGTCCCAACAAAATTCTTCTCAGACCTCAAAAGAACAGTACTCAACTTCATATGGAAAAATAAAAAACCTAGGCTAGCCAAAACAATCCTGTACAATAAAGGAAGTTCTGGAGGCATCACCATTCCTGACTTCAAACTCTACTACAGAGCTACAGTACTGAAACCAGCCTGGTATTGACATAAAAACAGACAGGAGGACCAATGGAACAGAATTGAAGACCCAGATATTTATCCACTTACTTACAAACACCTGATTTTTGACAAAGAAGCAAAAAATATGAAATGGGAAAAAGAAAACATCTCAACGAATGGTGCTGGCATAACTGGATATCAACATGTAGAAGAATGCAAATGGATCTCTATCTATCACCATGCACAAAACTCAAGTCCAAATAGATCAAAGACCTCAACATAAATCCAGCCAAACTGAACCACATAGAAGAGAAAGTGGGAAGTAACTTTGAACACAGTGTCACAGGAGACCACTTCCTAAATATAACCCCAGTAGCACAGACACTGAGAGCAACAATTAATAAATGGGACCTCCTGAAACTGAGACACTTCTGTTAAAGCAAAGGACACGGTCAACAAGACAATACAGCAGCCTACAGAATGGGAAAAGATCTTCATCAACCACACATTGAACAGAGAACTGATCTCCAAAATATACAAACAACTCAAGGAACTTGGCATTATTATGATTTTTGAAGCTTCAATAAATTCATAGTACTTTCACAGTCGCTTTATGGAGCAGGAGTTTGGCTTAGAACCTTTAGTTTCTTACTATCTGAACACTTCTTCAAATAATGTGTGTAATGCACAGAAACAACCCTCCAGCACATGTGGCTGTGTTATGTTGTGTGCATGTGTGCTGAAGCAGCTGGTAGAGAAGGAGAGTCTTCTGCTGGAGAAGTTCGCATTTGCTGCCACCTCAGCGTTTCAGAAAGCTAAAACGTTTACAGCTTGCTTTTTTTTTAACTTTCAAAGCTATTATCACCAGAGATAAATTGTATTTCTTATACTAATAATAATGTGTTTATAACTGTATATATAAATATTTATGATATTACTGATTTGAGGACACTGTCAATCATAGTCACTTCTCTTGAAGGAGTCTCTCCCTGGACCTGAGAAGTGGTTGGCTGAATTAATGCCCATTACATGTATTGTGAGTAGATGATGGGAAAAGCAAGTGGAAGCATAAGACTGTTTCATCAAAGTTTATTGCATTTAAACCAAACTGAATTGTCCCAGTAAAATGCAAAGGAAATAACTTCTGGGAAGACATTTAGTTTTACAAAACTAGTCTCTTTACCAGAAATTCATATAATACCAGGTGTTTTTATGTTTGTTTCCAAATACCTTAAATAAAGGTATTTAGCATATGTAAGGTGTTAGTTAAACCGTATGTACTTCAAATATGTTACGAAGGAACAATTTAAATTACAGAAACTATTGAAAGTGGTTGAGGATGTGTGGGTACTTTCCTAGTAAATAGATTTTAGTTCCAAATTGTATTCAATAACAAAAACATTGCACTAGTCGACAAAGTAGCAAAATACACCCAGTTGTGGAAAATTCACATTTCTAAAATTGTCCATTTTATAGGCTCTATGAGAAATCTGCCAAAACCAGCAGAATAACTGGGAAGGTGGGGTTAACTACTAGCTTGACTTGCATTTATTTTCCAAAGTACACTGCTCATGCTCGTACTAGGCAGGCCTCCTGTTTACTTTCTTGTCTTTTAACAAACAGTACATACCACATGTTCCATTCAACTTCACAGGAAACAAATCCTAGTGCCTAGAAGTAGGAACAATTAGGAAAGGCCATATATGTCATGAACTCTTTTTTTCTTAACCATTAAAATGGTTGTGGATGCAAGAATTTATATAAGACAATTTTTAACATTTTTTAAATTTAATTAATTTATGTATTTTACATTCCAACTGAAGTTTCCCCTCCCTTCTCTCCCATTCTCTCCCATCCCACCCCTCCCATTCACTCCTCTGCTTCTGATCAGAAAGGGGCAGGACTCCCATGGATGTCAACAAGCATGGCATATCAGGTTACCTAATAACTAAGTACTTCCCTTGTATTAAGGCTGGGCAATGCAACCCAGTATGAGGAATAGGTTCCCAGGAGTCAGCCAAAGCATTAGGGAGAGCCCCTGTTTCCACTGTTAAGAGTCCCTTAAGTAGACCAAGCTGTACAACTGTCATATATATGTAGAGGACCTAGGTTGGTCCCGTGCAGGTTCGCTGGTTGTTGGTTCAGACTCTGTGAGTTCCTATGAGCCAGGTTAGTTGATTCTGTGGGTTTTATTGTGATGTCCTTGACCCCCTTGCTCCTCTTCCTCCTCCTCTTCAGCAGGATTCCCTCAGCCTAATGTTTGACAATGGATTGCTACATCTGTTTCCATCAGTTACTGGATGGCTCTCTGATGACAATTGGGGTAGTCACCAACCAGTTTGATCCCAGGAAAGAACCAGTTCAGCTACATGTCTACTATTGCTAGGAATCTTAACTGGGATCATCCTTGTAGATTTGCGGGAGTTTCCCTTGCATCAGGTTTCTGCCTAACACCGAAACACAATCCCCTTTTCCAGTCATCTTCTTCAGTACTCTCCCCCTCCATTGAGGTTTGTGTGTGTGTGTGTGTGTGTGTGTGTGTGTGTGTGTGTGTGTGTGTTAGCACATGAATACAGGTCCCCATCTAGCCCAGAGGGCTTGGATTTCCTGGAACTGTAGTTACAGATGGTTTTGAGTCACTCTATGTGTGTGTTAGGAGTTGAACTCAGGTCTTTTGCAGAGCAAATCAAATACTTAACAAGGGAGCCATCTCTGCCAACCCTGTAAGAGAATTTTTGAAAGGCAAAACATTAGGGAAAAGGATAGAGAGATTATAAGATACTAGCACGTTTTTTAGAAAACATACCAGGAGACACTCTGTTATAGCAGAACAGGAGTCACAACTGAAGCAATTATAACGGTACCTGGCACAGAGATGCCTGCAGAATGTCAGCTAGGCCCAGCCTTTAAAGGCATTGGATCCTCGAAACCCTGGGTGATAAGGTAAAAATATCTTTAGGTAAATGATCATATGACAGAAAACACATCCATAAAAGAGATGTGAAACAGATTAAAATGAAACCAAGAAGGAAACAGTGGTAAAGTAGTTGGCAGTAAATAAATAAATCACCATTAATATTATTTATATAGATAAAAAGAAATTGCTTCCTTGAAGAAGAAGAAGAAAAAAAAAGAAGAAAGAAAAACACTTTCAGGTTGAATGGCCCCCCCAAATGCCCAGCTACATGTGTGGTACTAGATCTGTATGGAGGCACCTCATTGTGACATTTTAGATCAAGAGTGAAATGCAAATTCTAAAGCTGTCTAAATAAAACTCAGGATTCGCGTGCAGATCTGGGACGAGAATAGCTCAAGCTCTAAAACCATCAGCGTGGAAAACCAGGAGACTGGGAAACAGCACCTTCCACCCTGCAAAGAAGTGGTTTCACTCTGAAACCCTGTGCACTCCTTGAGTGTTCACGGAGCAAGTGAAAAAACATGCTCTTAGATCTTTAAGGACACAGAGTTGATTGCCCACTAACACTTGAGAAGATGTTTATCATGAAGGAACTAGACCTCAGTGGGTAGGACAAGGTATGTGTAAAAGCTAGGAAGCAAAATGTAAGGGTCCATCTTGGGGAATGTTTACCAATGTAAATAAAATAGGAGTCAAACCACCTCAAATTGAGAAGTGGAGGTTCCTTATAGCACACTGCTTGACCCAGAAGTGTGCAATATTTAGTCATAATATTCAAATATCTTCTTTTATTTTTTTCTCTTACTGAAAGTGAGGGCAATCATCTTTTTTACTCCTTTGTTATAGTGTATGTAGTACTCATGCAATAAATATTGAGATTAACCCAAAGATCAATAATTTCCCATATAATTTCATTTTCAACTTTATCAACTTGATTTAACTTTGTGAGCAGAATTATCTTGGGAAATATTTGTAGTTGACATAAAAAATGGGTATCCCCATGGAGAAAAGTATAGCCAATAATTCTTTGATTAGAGTCTTGAATCTGAAGAGACTGGATTGTCCATTTGGGTCCCAATTTCACACCCACAGATATTAGAGAAAAGATTTCCTGCAGAGAGCACACTATGCTGAGTCATCTGTATCATCTGCCACCTTCAACTGGGGAAGATTTCCAGAAAAGAGAGGGGAGGCAAGAAAGTTCCAGAATTCAACTCAGAATGGCCCAAATAGTTCTGATATTAAGTATCACATAACTTCTTAAACAGAGAACCCTGAGAGAGTGTGTCAGGAAAAATAAAATAATAGCTCCCTGCCAAAGACACCAGACATTCGACTTTCCTATTAGCCACTGTGGTCAGCTCTAGCTCACTGAGCCCCTCACCCCATGATTACCACAGACAACCATTTCCAGTCAGTCAAAGAAGAGATACATTGAAGGGAACGATCACAGGATTCTCTATGGTGTCTGTGACCCAGCATTCGTTTGGAAGCATTATTTCTGGAGGTGTGAGCATCAGGAGGAGCCTGAGAGCAACAGAGCAAGAGGGGAGGCCATAGATCTTGCAGCTCAAGAGTTTAGAATACAATAAAAAAAATTGAAGCCTACAAAGTTTTAGGGAAATAAATCACTACAGAATTATGAAGACATGTTTTGATAAAGATATTGATCCTGAGAGACAAAGGGAAAACCATATGGCTTCCAGACATTAAAAGCAAGACACATATGGAAGGGGAAGAAATCAGGTCAGACATATGCTTCTGCACACTAGCACCAAGTACCTGTTTATAAAGCCCCGAAGATAAAAAATAGGCGTGACTCCCAAATGCAGTATTTAACCATGCTGTTGCTTAAGCATAAGGGTAACAGTCTTTCTCACGCATGCAGGAACTTAGGGAGTATATGTGGAGCCTTGCTTTAGAACAGATCTTTAAATGATATCATCTAGCTCCCCAACAGATTAATCAAAATAAAGAGCTCTGAACTAAAGTTGTAGGCAAACTTATGGTAAGTACTTAGTATTTAATTCACCCAAATGTGGGAACCAGAGAAAAACAGCCATAAGAATTGTGATCACAAAAGCAGATAGGAACATCAAAACCCAACAATTTACAAATAATAATACCACTGACAAATATGGGAAAGGGGGAAAAGTTGGTCGGGTTCCCCACCTGTCCTGCAGAGGAATCATGAAATCTGAAGATAACATGAAAGATGTTTACAGTCATTCCAAGTGTTTAATATTTTCCTTAACCTTTTCATTTATGTGGGCCTTTTCTTTTTAAGACAGATTGTTATATAGCCTAGGCTGAGGAGCCTCTTGCGTCTGCCTTCCAAGTGATGGAATTTACAGGAATGTACCACTAGGCCAGGACTAATTCTATAGGTTTTTTTTTTTTGCTTTTTTGGTTTGGTTTGGTTTGGTTTGGTTTTTTTTAAAAAAAAAAAAAAAGATTTATTTATTTATTGTGTACACAGTGTTCAGCCTCCATGTATTCCTGCTGGCCAGAAGAGGGCACCAGATCTCATTACAGATGGTTGTAAACCACCACTGGATCTTCAGACAGTTGTGAGCTGCCATGTGGGTGCAGGGAATTGAACCGGGGTCCTCTGGAAGAACAGTCAATGCTCTTAACCTCTGAGCCATTTCTCCAGCCCGGTTTGGTTTGGTTTTTAAGATTTATTATGTATGCTGTGTTCTGCCTGCCTGTCTGCCTGCAGGCCAGAGGAGGGCACCAGATCTCATTACAGATGGTTGTGAGCCTCCATGTGGTTGCTGGGAATTGAACTCTGAACCTCTGGAAGAGCAGGCAATGATCTTAACTGCTGAGTCAGCCCTCCAGCCCTAAGTATATAGGTTTTTAAAAGAATTATCTCTCATTGTAAATTCTAGAAATCTTTTTGTTGTGGTTCAGTTTCATTGTTTTGGTTAAATACAAAGTAAAACAGTCCTTTTTTAAATAGGCACATATAGTTATACACTGAGTGAGGTTATATTCGTTGGTTGATTTGTATGTGGATAAAGTGCTGAGAAAATGCTGGGAAGGACTGTGCTGTTGTAAACAGTGAATGAGGTGTCTGAAGCCGTTCAACTCTGAGCACCTTGACCGAGAAACTTTGATGACAGCCCTCAGACTGCCTCCCAAAGCAAGGACAACTGAAGTTTTGGGGTTTTTTGTTAGTTTGTTTTTTACCAGAAAGTTGCAATGGATCCCGGGCAGGTAAAAACTACCAGTGTCCCTCACCTTGGCCTCCCTTAAACTCCTGGCAAAATCAGCTTCTTTCCTGCTCAGTATGCCACAAGAGAAATTAGCTGATTTAGTCTCTTTATCAGATCTGTTCCTTCATTCCTTTCAGAATAATTACAGGCTGCTGCTTTGCTGTCTCATGATACTGATTATTAGCTAAAGCTAATTCATCAGCTGGATATAGGTGAGACACCTCTCGCTATCTTTCAGGAAAAGCTTAGTAAAGTATTTGTTCATTCTCCAACCCGAGAAATGTTCTCCCTGTAAGTAAGAGTTTATTAGATACCGTGAGAGGTCCTCAGGTTCAGCCATTTTCTGTCCTAGCTATAATTAGAAAGCTAGACAAATTATATCAACTCTGTGGGTAAAAATCCACACAGATACTCTTTTTAATAAATCCAATTTACTCTATTTGCTTGGTATTAGCAACTGTTAATGTTCTGTCCAAATTCCTTTCCTTCCTGTTGAAGAGAACTATATTGGTACAGCCAGTCCATACAAATGGGTGGTTAATTACTCGGCGCAGAGGGCTGTGTGAGTCGTCACTGCAGTGTGGAAGTGAGTGTTGCCAGTTGTCAGCTTTTTCCAAACTACATAGCATTATATAGTTTATGTCCCAATCAATGGTGGCAAAGTAGCAAAAAAAAAATACTACCTAGATGTGAGGGACTCATTAAACAGATCAGTCTGTGCTCTTTGGTCAGTGATTTCTAACCCTGACTGTGGACCACAATCATTTGATGATGTGGAAAAACTGTTTAAAAGACACAGCACGTGTTCCCTAACCACAGAATCAGAGTATTATGGGCCTGGGAATGAGGCAAGGTTTTGCAGACCTTCTCTAGAGTTTATTGCATTTTGGAGTGTCCCCTACAAGAGTAATCCTAAAGTGTCTTATTCTTACACATTATAGGAAATACATTACTGTGTATCTACATCTCTAGGACCCAGGCCCCAGTCATGCAAAATGTAATTTCCAAGGTCAATCCATGGTTTAGCGCTCAAAGCTAAGTATGTGTTTATGGTGCGCGTGCACACACACACGCACACACACACACACACACACACACACACACACACACTCTAGAGTGGGCAGATCCAGGATGGTGATCCTGATGTGGTATCTGCACCGATACTCTCTGCCCTTGCTCTTTCTTCCCTGTATGTATCGTTTGGACTTCCATGACACAGTACCTGCTGTTAGTGACCTAAAAGGAGCAATGACTATGTGGCCTCATGGCTTCAGGTGTTTCAGTCACAGACCATTCAACTTGCCACTATTCCTGAGCCTGTGATGAAGGAGAGCATTGTGGCACCAAGGTATGGCAGAACTGGCTGCTCACCTCTCCAGGGAGACAGACAAATGCTGAGGTCCAGATAAATGCAGCCTTTAGCAAGGCACCCACATTGGCCTATTTTCTCCAGTAGGCCCCGCCTCCTAACATGTGCAGAACCATCCAAACTAGTGCCACCAGCTAGGAACAAAGTCTTTCATGAATGAGCTGTTTGAAGGGACACCTCACTTCTTAACCACAACATATGCTTTCTCTTGTTTATTCTTTTTCAACCTCTTATTCCTTTTATTTTTCCTCATGTTGTTTTAAACTTCCTGTTTGGTTCCCAATAATGGTGTGCATAGGCTTCTTTTCTATTCAGAGGGTGACTAATAGATAAACAGACATATTAGAATGTAAACCGACAGTGAAGGGGCATGTTCTGAAGAAAATAAGAGAAAAAATCAGAAGCAAAGATAATGCAGAAAATTTAATGTTTCTGTTTTCTTCAGGATCTCCACCAGACCACAAAATCTCAAGTTGAACTGCTTTGCGTTTCATGGATTTTTGTTTTTGTTTTTTCTAACAACAGAGATATACCCATAAGGAAAAAATTACCAAGAAAATTCACATTCCATCAGAACCCAAGTCACAGCTGCTATGGTTGCAGTGAGGGACACATAACTGAGCTGCACTTCCTTGCTTAGTTTCAGTTTGTTTGCAACTGTGCTTTTACCATGTGATTCCAAATAATTTGAGAGGTTGACTATTGACACCAGTAAGTAAGTGTGTTTGTTGGGAGCACTCTGGACGCAACAGAAAACCCACTGAAGGGAATGCAGAGGTCTTTGTTTTGTGTTCAGGTAAAACTCAGCCAGCTGCTTAGCTCCAACCCTTTAAGTTCTAGCCTTTGCTTTTTCTTTTTAGAAAAGCCTAATGTTAAATGTTCTGTGTGTTACCCTGTAACCTCTCCAAAGATATCTGTAATCATCATAGTGACTGACATACTAAAGCTGCCTGGTTAGTGTTCTACATGTAGAAGACCGATGATGGGCTCTGCAGGATGCCGAAATCCTTGGGCACATGTAATCGCAATGTGCATTTTTAAATAAGCAGGTTATAGAATGCTAACAAACAAGGTTTTTATGCTGTGCAATGATGGACCGATATGACCACGCCTGATCCCACTCTGGGGTTTATATGTAGTGAAACCAATATAGTCCCAAAGAAACAACTTGATAAAAATCCATATGAGACTTTTTTTTTTTGTCTAAGTGCTGTGGGTTTTTTTTTTCTTTTTGCCATTTATAAAATGTATTTAGCAGCACCATAGATTAATTCAGGGCCTTGTGCATGTTAAGCAATCACTACAGCACTGAGCTATTTCCACAACCCTTATTTTATTTTGAGACAGGGTCTCACTAGGTTGAACAAACTAGCTTCAAACTCACTGTGTAGCCCAGGGTACCTCAAACTCGTGATTCTCCTGATTTTACTTCCAGAAGAGTTGAGATTAGAAGTATATGCCATCACACCCAGCTCTTTTGACATTCTTAAAATCTCCTTCCCCAACCCCCATCCCCATCCGTCCACAAATGCCCCAGCTCTCACCCTTGAAATCTGTTCAAACTCAGCCCTTTCCCTTCGACTCCACCATGCAGCCCATCTATTCTCTCTTCCTGCCTGGAAAATGGACTTGGCAGGCTCTTCAGTAGTCTCTCTGCTTCTCTTCTCATTCCCAGTCCAGAATCCAGAACAGCCTTTGATAATTTGGGTTAATTACATCATTCCTCTGCCACATATATTTCAATAGATTTATATTTTATTTAGAGCCAAGGTCAATATTGTCAACTGACCTACAATATGATTTTTTCTGGACTTTTGTCTTTTTGTTACCTTGGTAATCTCATCACAACTATTCTCCATCATTCTAGAACAGACCAGCCTTCCTGCTACCACATGGATTGACTTTGAGATTTTACCTGCATGAGTGCCTTTCTCTTAAATATCTGTCAGGCTGGCTCGCTCCTCTTTCAGGCTTTGGTTGTGTATCACTTTCTTTGTGGAGGGTTGGAACACTCCCACCCTTGGTTCCTTCTTTATTTCCTCCCAAACAGAATCATCACATGACAAGTGATGTGTTCTACTTAATTTAATAGAAGCTCTAGTAAGGCAGGAAAATGACCTTTTATTATTAGCCCCTAAAACGATAGCTGGCACATCGTAGGCAGTCAGAATCTGCTGAAAGAAACAAGAGAATGTGTTCACTGTTTTTCCTCTGTGCCTACTTAGGAAACCTTTAGTGTTGGCTGGTTTGCCTGACATGTGTGCCTGCACCATCTTCCATGCCTCCTTACCCTACTCTGTTTACATGGGGTCACATACATATTTGTAGTTCATACCTACTTAGAACTGATGCTCTGTCTTTAGGGTTAGTCTGGAAAATTCAGTTCAGGAAGGTAAGCAGACATTAAAGTTCTTATCCATATTAGTGAATTAGCATACTCTAAACCTAAATTCACTTCTCATAAAGTGAAGAAATCTAGTATAATGTCAAGATTTTGAAAAGGCTATATAATTCTTTGATATATGTATTTATCAGGTTGGAATAAAGCAGATTTTACATTCTCTGCTAATGTTAGAGTAGTAATGATCTTTTTTTCTTTTTCATTTTGAATTCTAAAATGCAATAGAGGATTGTCAGAGGAGTCGAGAGATCCTCTCAAAGGTTTGTTATCCAAGACACACCTCCAGTGGAACTCAGGACAGGGCGTCAGACTGGCATCTGCATACGCTCCTCACGTAACTACATTCTGGAAGTCAGGTGTACAGCAATAGTTTCTGCATCCCCAGCCATATTTGTATGTTTCTGCCTGGGAAATGTATGTATATGAATCAAAGGATAGCGCTAATCCTTCTCTCATGCATTAAAAGACTTTTTTTTTAAGAAAAATATCTTGAACTTATTTTTTTTTACCAACTTGTTTACCTGAAAGGAAAGAAAGTAGATGCAACCTATCAATAATTCTTGCATATCTGTCTCAGGATGTGAAGGGCAGGAGAATGCCTTGCCATGGAAGTTAGAGGCCTCCGCAGGCTTTCCTCGGTGAGCCATGCTTGAGTTCATTGCTGCTCTGAACTCCGCACACAGCTATATAAAATTGATGGCTCAAGGTGCAGCATTGTAAAAATGGGAGACAATTCTGTTTTCAGATTCCAGTGTTAGCCACAACTGTCGGGCAGTTTGTCTTATTATACGAACTTTTCTACTTGACATGCAAAGATCTTGGTTCCATAAACAAAGTATATTCCACAACTTTGGGGTGTTCTCTACATCTCTTCTCACTCTCCCCTTTCACTCTCCTGTTCTAAGATTCGTGTTTCTGAAAGCAGAAGAAGTCTATTTTACCAATAATTTTCTTCAAATTGCATTGAAAATTATTTCTTACTTAGATTATTCTTTTGTGTAGCCTAATCATTGAAAAGTTACCATCTGCCTTCCCTTCTTCTTATTTAACCTAATAGATATTGATGTGTATCTATTACAGGATTTAAAAACATCCTATATATGGTGAAAAGATGCACAAACTCACTCCTCCCAGGGAAATGACAATTCACGCTCACCGTGTGCCCACTGGAATGCTACAGTCAGGGCACGTTTGTTAAATATTGTCAACGGTGTGAAGACACTAGACCCTTTATACACACTGGTGGGAATGTGACGTGAGCATATCATCTTAGCGCACACAGCTATGTGACGGTACCTCACAAACATAACGAGCAGCTAGACAGCCAGAATGCACTGTTGTCTAATTCTGTTTGTATAGATTCTTACAGTGGCCAATCCACTGATGGAGAAGTTAGGATGAACCTTCTCCCTGCTGGGGAAGGACCAGGGCTGCCACTCTGTTTCTCATTTGCAACTTCCTACATTTGCTTTATAGCTATGAAAAATAATTTAAGTTTTAAAATTTTATTTTCAGAGATTCAGTGTTCCAAAATAGTACAAATTCAATGCCCCAAAGTGCTCACAACCTATTTAAAGACAGACAGGTGCATTGATGCGCAATTGAAAGACACAGAAAACCCTGCTACATGCTGTGTTTGAAAGTAGGTGCAAGGAAGTAAAAAGTATATATATTTACAAAAGCAGACTCAACAGAATTTGTCTTTGAGTGCAGTCAGTGTCTGCTAAGCTACTAAGACTACAGCAGTGCATAAGGAGGACAAGATGTGAGCGATTAGGAAGTGTTGGATCATAAACCAGTCGCTGCCATGTGAGAGGACACATTGTTTTACTGTGTCAGAACATGGGTGTTATTTACATCTGGCAAAGTGAGCGCTTTGTTTTTAGTTGACTGACTTTGCCGGAGTTGTAGGTCAATCTATCCAGTGGCTCTCAGCCCTCAGCTGCATACCAGGATCCAAGGAGCTGTTTCAACTTCTAAATCGGACCCTCCAGGGGTGGCACTTGGGCATCTGTGCTTTGCATAGGAGACTGTGACTCTCCTGGGTAGTGAGGGTGAACTGTAGTCCTTGTGGGTGGGGGAGTCTTGTCAGGGACTGGCAACACAGCAACAAATGTCCCTGAAAGTGTCATTTCTTTGTTCCTGTAGCCTCTGTGACATCTACAGAGACATGCACTTTTTCATATTTATCTCTTTGTAAGTGTGCCAAGAAATTTCTTTACAGATGGCTTTTATCCAAGTATTACATGAAAGACGTTAATCCTGCTGTTAAATTTTAACCCCTATCCTTTCAAGCATGAGGACATTTCTGATTTTATTAGAAGCGCCCAGCTCCGTAGCGGGAGAAAGGGCTGGGAAGGATGTGCAGCATCTGCAGGGCCCTCGTTAGTGTGCTTGTATGACTCATCCTCCTCCCGTGAGGGAAGATGTATTTTTAGTCCTAACATTTATGTAGCAGATCTTTCGCTGTGGAAATAACACCACTTTCACTTAGAACATTGTAGTTCGCAGCTTAGTTCCTTCACTTGTTGTCCTTCGTTCGTTTGTCCATGCTGTGTGTTATTATTTTGAAACAAATAGTAATTTTACAAAAACTTTAAAAATAATAGTAGACATCACATGCTGCATTCACCCAGATATTCCTAATGTTGATGACAGATACAGCTGTAATGTTGAAAAGAATATAAACTAAACTTGTCTAAATCTTACTGGCAGTTGTGCTTTGCCTGCATGTATGTCTGTGAGGGTGTCAGGACCCCTGGAGCTAGAGTTACAGACAGTAGTGAGCTGCCATATGAGTGCTGGGAATTGAGCCCTGGTCCTCGGGAAGAACAGCCAGTGCTCTTAGCTGCTGAGCCATCTCTCTAGTCACAATCTTACTGCTTTTAAAGCTAATCTCCGTGTCTGGCCCAGGATCCAGTCTCGTATTCTGCATTATACTTAGTTGTCATAAAATCCTTAGTCTCCTCTGGTTTGTGGCCATGTACTCATCTTTATTGTTTCTTTGTTTGGGATTTTATTTCTACTTCTCTGGCCCTTTATATGAATAAATACTGCTGAGTTCATTTGTAAAATGTTTCTCATTTGGGCTTCTACGTTGCGATGTTTACTTTTGTTGTTGTCTATTATTATTATTATTATTTTATTATTATCATTATTATTATTGTGTTGTGTGTAGGTGTGCATGCCAGCACACATGTAGATGTAGAAGATCAGCTTTCTGGTATTGGTTCTTTTCTTTTGCTTTTGCATGGCCTCCAGGAATCAAATTCAGATTGCCAGGATTACAAAGCAAGCACCTTTACTTGTCAAACCATCTCACCTGGCCACGCTGTGATGTTTTCTTATGGTTAGATAGTGATTATTTATTTTTCAGAAATACTGAAGAAATGATCAGGAGATAAAATGTGTGTGTGTGATGCATAGTTAAGTTCACGTGGGTCATTGTTTAAGGCTCTGTCTTCTGGATCTACTACCCACTGCAAAGTTAGTTTTTTTCTTTTGTAAATGAGAACTACCTTTGTCACTATTCCAGTATTTTGTTCATTACAGTGTAACTAACTGGTTTGTGCATCTATTGGTCTGTCGTGCCTATGATTATTGCTGTAGTCTTTACCTAATAATATTTCTTTATTTCTCTCATTGATTTACATTATTTAAATGAAATTCGTCTGTATGGATGGGCTGTTCATCTATGCCTATTTGTTTATATCTATGGATTTAGAGATATATTTTTTTAGAAATCATTAGTCAACACTGTTGTATTTATTTTTGTGGTCATCTTGTTCCAGCTTTGACCATTGTTATTCTCTCTAATTAGATCCTTTATTCTTTTGATGTACTTTCATTCTTTTTAAAACTTCTTTTTCTGATGTCATAAGATGTTCCACACTTAGTTTCTCTAATCCTTTTTTTAAGAAATCACCTCTCTCGTAAGCTGGTTCTTTTTATTGATGAATGGTATTCAGACAATAGCAATAGCTCCTAAGCCCTCCCTAAGCAAGAAGTACCAAGGATATGCACATACTTGCTAAGGCAGGCGTACTCATCCACCATGCTTATCACCTATTCGGAAAACATGAAATCATCCTGATAACTCAGATTCCAGTTCAATGCAAGGAGCTTCATTATAAAC
The DNA here is from genome assembly GCA_028555095.1 of Dicrostonyx torquatus. Taxonomy (NCBI): domain Eukaryota; kingdom Metazoa; phylum Chordata; class Mammalia; order Rodentia; family Cricetidae; genus Dicrostonyx; species Dicrostonyx torquatus. The sequence goes on from JAQHUG010000151.1 coordinate 3,157,268, forward strand.
GTCTTCCAGTTATCCCTATTTGTAACTCCTTGCTTTAACAGTAAAAAGACTGCCTGTCATAATTTACAGTCCTAGGTCACACAGAAAGTAGTTATTGAATTGCTAGCTCATGGTCTTAATATCCAGTCAAAATGTTGTTTCCAAAGCAAACTATTTCTTAACTCTCATCCCATTTATTGTAGCTGTGTAGTTCACCTGGGTTATGCTGTTCATTCTCAGTACAGTTGGCTTCATTTGTGACAGCATTACTCTTTGAGCTCTCCATGTTGATTTTTATTTTGGAAGTGATGTAAAGTACTACAATAGTTCAGAAAATCCAAAAAGAAGAGGTATTTGCTGGGCGGTGGTGGCACATGCCTTTACTCCCAGCACTTGGAAGGCAGAGGTAGGTTTTTTATTATCAGAACTATATTTTCAAGGTAGAACCCTTGAAGTGGAATTTCTTTGTCAAAATTAAGTGCATATGTACTTCAGTCTTTCAGGCAACTGTCAGCTGTCTATATACCTCTGGGAATGTCTATTAGTAGGTTAATGTTTAGTCTTTGTGAACATAGAAATTACTGAACAATTCTTACTAATTTGTGTAAATTTCTTAGAATGTAACTTTCTTGACTAGTTGCATTTAGCACATTTAAAACGTATTGAAATTTCCTTGGAATTAGGGAGTTAGTATTGCATATTTTTTCAACAGTACAAATACTGTTGTAGTATGTCACCGGCCCCGATGTAAATAGCAGTTGCATGTTTACATTTGCAGGCTTCTGAAGAGGTGCAATTTATTTGTGCCATTGTCCTATCATAAAGGACGAGGGCACCGCATATAGGCTTACTTGATATCACACACATACAGTGCCTGAGTTGCTGCCTGCCCGCCTTCCTCTGTGACCCCTGTGGGAGTGCCTGGTACCTTCAGAAGACAGAAGATAGGGTGTGGGTCTCTCTGTTTATCTATCATCTGTCTGTCTGTCTATCTATC
>JAQHUG010000151.1:3158350-3177669 GCA_028555095.1 Dicrostonyx torquatus
TGCTAGAATTAAAGGTGTTCACCACCACTACCCAGTTAGAAGTCTTTTTAAAAAGTGGCAATTAGAGCTACAAATCTCCTCCATAGGACTGATTTTACTGTTGGACAGGGTTTGTGTAGGGTTTTTCTTTCATTTTCTTGAGTGAATCCGTGCGCTCCCCCCCGCCCCCCCCCCGCCGTCTCTCTTATTCTAGAGCTCTGTTTTGTCTTCCATGAGCTCTGAGGGAACCTGTATTGAGATAGACACGCAGACTTACTATTATGGAAAGTCCAAGTTCAAGATCTTTTCTTAACTCTGTGACCTTGAAACAGAGAAGTTAAAGGGTGTGCCTACAGCTCCACTGGACTTGTTTGTAGAGAGCGTGCAGTTCGAGGACTTCACAGCAACACAGAGCCTGAACACAAATGCTCTCAGAGCCTTCCGTTTGTCTAGCCTCACGACGTTGTTTGTTGCACAGGGGCTAAGCCTAGAGCCTCACTCACTCCAAGCAAGCGCATTGTCACTGAGCTATAGCCTCAGTCCTTTCAGTTTTGAGGTAGTCTCTCCCAAAGTTGTCCAGGCTAGCCATGAACCATGTGGCCAGGCCAGGCTGAGTGTACAGCCTTGGTGACCAAGCCTCTCAAGCAGCTTGCATTTCAGACCTACACCACCTGGCCTGAGTCAGGCCTTCCCATTTTGTATCAACTGCTCACTAGAATGGTTTGCAGAAACACCAAACAAGCTGTGACATTTATGTAGCAAAAAGTCACTCACATGCATTATCTTATTTGAACCTGTGAAGTAGATGAGACATACAGTCAATATCTGTATTATCTGGATGAAGAAGCCATGTTTTCACAAAAGTTAAATATCACCCTGAGGTCAGGTATCTACTAAATACAGTGGCTAGAGGTGAACCTAAAATTATATTAAGTTACACTTTCACAGCCTGCTCATGAACTACAATGAAGAAGTTGTCAAAGGCGCTATATATATTATATATATATTACTATATATAATATATATATAGTAATCAGACTTTTCCATTAAGCCAGTGCTATCAGAGGCTAAATACTTGGCCATCCCTAAGCTATAATGTTTAGGTCTTGAATAGTGTCGAAGAGAGTAGGCTCAGTCTTCATCCCAGACAGTTGAAACTGACCTCAGCGTGAGAGGAGGTTATACCTCTTGGTGAGAGCCAGCCTTTGTGAACCACTTAGCATGAGTTCTTTTTCTCTCAAATGTCCTGCAAGGCTCCTGGAGGGATTAAGGAGAGTTCCATTGTGAATACCTCAGGTCCAGCTGGTATCCCAATGGCACATGCGTCTTGTCATTACTGGTTCCTATGTGACCAGTCTGCCCTCTGTAGAACACTTGTGACAGGTAGACTGTGTTGACTTCCACGTTTGCTTGTTTTGAGCTGTGTGTTCTAGACTAGCTTCGTGCTGTTGAGGACCCTGCTCTGCACGCTTTGTGTCTTGCCGCAGCATCTGTCATTATTCACAGAATGTTTCTGCAGTGCCTCTTGCCAACTTCTTTGAGTGTGTTTATGCTTAGCCACATAGAATTACCTGCGTACCCTGTCCCTTTTCATCTCTCAACCTTTGGATAGGCTGCTTTCCCATCCAACACTCTTGCCATTGTGCCTGCCTTTGTTTCTCCAGAGAATTCTTGGCTGTCTTTTAAGACCCAGCTGACCTCTTCTTTGAAGGCTTCTCTGTCATTCCCCCACAGAGGGTCCCTTTCATATTTGTAGCATGTTTAAGAGCCTGCTCTGGGCCATATGCACTGCATAGTGGCTATTACTCTAATGTGAGAGGTAGGCCATTAAATAAGTAAAAGCTGTACCCAGGAGAAATAAGTGACTGGGTGGTGACTCTGATCACATGAGATATGGAAAATGAGAAGGAAGTAGGGATCGAGATGGATTAACATGATACTGTGACTGCTTACTTAGTTATTCTTGGCTACTCAACCTCACCTTCACGTCCACTAAACCAGCCTTGAGCTCTGTCTGTATCCCCAGCACCTAGGCTCAGTAAGTCACACGGTAGTTCCACCACTGGGATGTCACCTGTTAGAATGATGTCATGCCCTGTGGTTCTAATGTACATATCTGAATGATTAGTAGACAGGACTAGGTGCTGGCTCCCATCTTCACATCCTGTTCCTACCATTACTGTTTTGACACATTATGAAAGTTATTTAATCTCTAGGTGACTTGATTTGCTGATCTCTGAGGTGGTAATAAGAAGACTCCACAGGCTTACTGTGAGAGTTAAATCAGATACTTGGCCAGAAATCCTTAGTCCATGACCTGACTTATGGAAGATAGCCTATCAGTTGTTGGTCAAAATGCTTTAGCACTCATGAGGTTCACTGAAGAAATGAGCTATGTCAGAATAATGAAGTGGAAGCCTAACTTCAGTAAACAGAGCAAGGCCAAAACCAAAACTAAATGCCCTGATTTACCCACAGTTGCTGCCTTTATTATATAATTTAATTTGGACAAGGGAGAAAAAAAGCAAAGGAAAACTCCAGACACAAGTGACTCTCAAACCAGGTCAGTGGCTGCTGTGGTCTCTTTATTTGCTTGTATGGCAGCCTGTGAAAGTGCCTTGTATTGTTTGATTTACCCTCTTCTGAATACTTCAGGGCTCTTGTGTTCTAGCCTCAAGTCTCAGAGAAACAGCTGTTCACAATCTTCTGACCTTGGGCCTCCCTCAACTTGTTTCCATCTTGTAAACAGCACAGTAGGCACAGGCTGTGCTGGGAGGGATGGCATTGAGCACCTCCTACTTCCCTAAGCAGAGGCAGTCTTCAGGATACCATTAGCCAATAAAGTAATGCCAATACCAGAGAAAATCACAGTTTTGTTTTATTCTGTTAACTTTTATTGATTCTTTATGGATTTCACATCATGCACTCCAATCCCACTTATCTCCCTGTCCCCTTGGATCTGACCTCTGCACTTGCAGCAGCCCCCCAGCCCCCGAAAAATCCCACAAAATTTAAAAGAAAAACCAAAGACCAAACATAACAAGCAAACAAACAGAAAGGAGAAGAACCTTGTCATGGAAGCTGTAGTGTTGCCCATTGTGTCACACAGGTTACCTTTAGTCTGTCTGTTCATCTTGACTTTCAAGTATTCATCGCCAGGAGTCATTGGAGTCATTGGTCTGGCCCTAGGCCTTTGGTTTCTGCTACAGCCCTGATAAGGGACTCTCACTGGGGCTCCTCTGGGATATCCTGTTCTCTGTCATGGAGATCTTGCAATTTTGGGTCTGTAGATTCATCCTCCTCACATGTGCCAGCAGTTCATAGATGTGGTGGGTGTTAGGGTGGGCAAACTCATAGCCCTGGTTCTGGGCCTGGGTGGCAGCTAGGTTGGTCAGCCTGCCAGCTTTCCCAACTCGTCACTACCCTGAGTGAGCTTTTCAGCACTGCCTCAGTCACCCTATCAGCGCAGCCTGCAGCAAGGAGCAGGGCTAATTCTCCTGCTCTACGGATCTCAGATCCAGGTTACCCACACTCAGTGCAGGGGCATATGAGGGAGCAGGGTCAGCTCTGTTGCTCTCATGTTCTCAGGGCTTTCTCACCTGTGACCCCAACAGCAGGGTTAGCTCTAGTGTGCTGCCCATGTGAGGTGCAGGATCCACTCTCTTGTGTATTGGGGCAGGGTGAGCTCTCTCACTCTGGTGACCCTGGGGCCAGCTCTCTCGCCTGCCATAGGTAGCAAGAGGTGGGGGTTGGGTATCTTTCCCTCACCCATGCCACTGCCTGGGGTGAGGGATCAGCTCTCCTGCTCTCATGCCTTCAGTTCTGTGCATCCCTGACCACAGGGTCAGTTCTGGTGTGCTGCCCAGGTAAGGTACATACCTGTGGTGAGGGGTGGGGCCACTTTCCCAAGGTGGGGGTAGCTTTCCCCTGAGGGGCAGGCCAGCTATCTGAGGGCCAGTGAAGGGCAGGGCTGGTTCAGTACAGCACGGTTCCAGTGACCCCCCTGTGGGACCATGGTCCATGTTAGAACAGTTTTCTTCTGTCAGAGATACCAATGAGATTAGTGTAGGATATCGTTTCTGCTGCTACTGCTGTTATGTGCATGCAAGCAATTGGAAAGTGTTAATGAATACCCGTGTTAGGAGGAACTTAAGAAAAATCTCTGTGGTATTTTTAATTGAAAACACTGGGATCATGATTGTTGTTCTATAAACATTGGTTTCCTGTAAGTACTTTGTTACAGGAACCCTTGGGTATGGGTATAATAGTTTTTTGTTTTGTTTTGTTTTTTTAAATCAAACCACTGAGATGGTTACCGGAGTTTTGCCAAGAGATATTTCCCGGGTTGTATTTATTTACATGAGAAATTTATTCTGCCTTTCTAAATGTAGTCAGCACAGTTTAGAAAATACCTCCCACCTCTATGGTTCCAGAAATCAAACCATGTCATCGGAATAAGGAAATAACTAGCAAACAATTGTTCTTTCCCTCTTAATGTCTGTGGCATTGGCATCAAGGTTTTCATTCACAGATAATACATCTTAACATTATTCTGGCTGCAGGTATTAAAATCTGTTTTCTATGCTTCATAAATGTTAGAGCCATACTCACCTATCAAACCACATACAATTCCCTGGAGAGAGCCCCATTTGTTGATTGGTGGCTCCAGCAGGGTGGTAGGTTGTAGAGCTTTTCAGGGGTAACTAAAGTACCTCGAGACTCTAGTATAGACATCTGCATTTTAGTAGTGGTACAGGGAAAAAGAACTAAGAACATCAGAGATAATGTCATGGTTTTCAGATGGCAGGCTCTTTTTATAAATGAATAGAAAGAATATGGAAAAGAAATTTGCCATAACAAATACATTCCCTTTACTGCACTCTAGCCTGGCACCAATTAAATTCTACTATGTGTATAATATATTCTTAATTCCCAACAGCCCCAAGAAGACCTAATGTGAAAAGTATTATATGTTCTTAAATTTTACAAGTAATGAACAGATGGAAAAAATTATACTGATTCATAAAGAAATTTGCATGTAATATAACACACCTCAAAACGGTGTTTATGTGGTCTGTTTTTTTTTTCTTTTCAAAAGTATTAGAGTTACCTTGAATAAAATTTAGATAGCACTTGGACTTTTATAATGCTCCATCTATAATTTACTTGTATTTATTTCTCCTGCAAATATGAATGCTTGAAAGTATAGGTGACCTTGAGGTGAGTGAAGTGGTAAAGATTGTATTCAATGCAAGGGAAATTACAGAATGATTATTCACCTCACACAAGGGTTTATCATAGGGCAAGCTATCTTAAAGCATTTCAAATTTAATTTAGTTTATAAAACATTCATTTGCACACAGCATTTCAGGAACAGGTTCAGTGAGGAGATGAGCCCAGTAGTCAATCATGGGCTGGAGGTAGGTTCCTAACACTGCTAACGTCAAGGCTTTCTTTGTTCCTCCCGGCAGCACTGATTGCCATTGGGCGATACAGCGTGACCATAGAGACGGTGGATGTTGGATGGTGTAAAGAAATCACAGATCAAGGAGCCACCCTGATTGCACAGAGCAGCAAATCCCTGAGATACTTGGGACTGATGAGATGTGATAAAGTAAGATGGACTTGTTTGTTTTCTGCATGTAGTTGCTATAGTAACTAGCTTAATGCCATATCTCTTCCTACATGCCCATGCACACTGCTAGCCATGTGGTTTTTGCCCTGATCTGCTAAAGTATTCAGGAATTATTTTTGTACTTCTGATTAAGAATGGATTTTTGTACTTAAAAGGGGAGGAGGCAATCACATGGTATCATTGTAGAATTTAGCTTCCTATCCCTAAATTCACAGAGCAGAATTTAAGAGGCTGCTGCAAACTGCAATTTGTACGGTTTAACAAATGAAATTCTAGAGTTTAAGTTTCCTATAACAGCAAAGTGTCAAAGTGGCTTTTCATAAGTGTTCATTCCATTTCTCCACACATATGTGTTCTGGCCATTGAAGGCAAGAAGGAGCCAGTCTGTGTTTCCCTGCACATCAGGTTGTCTCTCCTATCGCACACTGTGAAATGTCCCCAGAAGCCCAGCCAAAGTGCCATGGAGCCATCCGTTGTCAGGGATTGAGCATGAGTTTAGGAATGGTACTGCACTTAACAAGACGGAGAAGGAAACGGAGAGCATCTGTGTGGCTCACTGAGCCCTGAGCAGATATTCTTTTCTTTGCAGCGTCCATGATTTCCCTATAACAAATCAAAGAATTAGTTCTTTATTTGTAATGCCAAATAAAGGCTGAGAAATCTCAGACACCTGAACAAGGCCCTGTACCCAAAGTCTTTGACATCTGATTACAACATTTCTTAGACATGCCAGAGGCAGCCTTTAGCCAGGAGGCAGCTTGGTTTGAAAAGGCGTGTCTCGAGATGTGCTATAACGAAGTGCTGGCATCTTCTTCCAGTTTACATGTCTGTGCCACTTCTGCAATGATGAGTAGGGACAAATCTATCACAAGAATTGATACTAGACAAACATGTTACTCAAAGGGCATGTATTTGTATACATTTTCTAAGATCTGGGGCAAAAATAACAGTGGTCCAAATCCATTGTGTGCTTTGTCACTTTTGACAATAGATCTAATTGTTGTTTCCAAGGTTTTAAATCTCAACTGCTCTAGACCTTTGCTGGTTATGGTCTAGAGACTATATTGTATCTTAGCCCAGCGCAGAAATCTACTTGCTTTGTATCTTAGCAACAGCACTGAGACCCACAGGAGCAAGTCTCCTTCAACACTCATCACTGGCTAAGAGAATGCTGATGCTAACCTTGTCACTTTACAGTTAAAGGGTCCACAATAGGCAGAGATCTCTGGGAACACAAAACAGTAATAGGCAAGCTCCTCAGTATCCACCAAAAAGCCATGCCACATAAATGCCATCTCAGCCAAGGACTCCAAAGTGAACGCATTTAGAGCCACTCTTTCTAGCCTGTCCTCTTTATATGTTGTACCTTGAAGATCAGCTTCACCTTCAGATACAAATTACAACCATTTATGTTCTTGTTTCTTAGTTTAGAACACTATTCCATCCCATAGGCTAAGCAGCATTTTGTTGATTTTAAGTTTAAGAATTCTGGACTTTAAAAAAAAAAGACTAAATAAAAGCACAAATTACTGAAAAATGAGATGGAGAGGTTGTAGCAATTAGTGGTGTCCCTAAGGGTTGCAGTCTATTCTGTGTTTGGTTCTGAATCCTTTCTCAAACAGAGGGCTGCTCTGTGAGTCTGTTGCCCCTGACACAGTACCGTCTGGCCATAGCCTGCTGCAGTTCAGCGCAGCCCAAGGAGCTCAGTCTTGCTGTCTGGCTTCCTGAGACTCAAGTCTGCTCAGAGCCAAACATGAGGGGTTCAATGAGAACAGAAGACATTTCCAAGCCACACACGATGTGCAAGCAAAGTATTGAACAGAAAGTTGAATGGAAAATCCAAACTAAAGTAGTTTTTCAGATTTCCAGTTTTGCTTTATGTCATCCATCTTTAAATTCTCATCAAGACCAGAAGAAAGATTTGCATGGAGGAGAAAAGCAGCCCATCAGAAGGGGAGTGTCCTCTGGGGCCAGAGCGTGGGTTCAGATATGGGCTTACACACTTCATAGTAGAGTAATCCTGAGCACAGCTTCTTGCAGCATTTGTGAAATGAGGATTATCCTAGTACCCATCTTGTAGAATTGTGAACATTTAAATAAGTTAATGAATATAAAGTACTTAGGATAATGTCAATCATACATAAAATAACCTGAATTACGATTCTTTTTAAATGTCATAGTAACTTGTACTATATACAGTGGTATATGAGTTTACGAATATAATACACACACACATCACATTTTGGAAGCAAATTTAAAGAGGAAATAAAATACTTAAACTGTAGAAGATTCCTTTGTAGTTTTTTCACATCAAAACTTCTGTGTTCTATAGAAAGATACCAATAATCACACTTTCTACACATTTCACTGATAAAAACAAATGTCTCCATGGAACACTGTGCATTTGAGTAAAGTTCCTAACCCATCTGCTCAGGCACAGAGATGAAGAAAGTATGAACATAAGACACTGATGTGGGTAGAGAAACTAGCAAGGAGAAATAAAGGCAAACAGGAGTGGAAATAAGAAACAGTAAAAGCAGGGCCAAGGCATGGAGGTCTGCTGTGTGTCCCCAACATTGGTCATCATGCCAACAACGCATCAAACAACCAAAGTGATGCATACCACTGTGTAGCCAAAGCTCAACCAGTCCTGCTAACCACTAACAAAGGTCATTAGTTAGCGATCCCCACATTGTTTGGCACACCATCTGGAGCCAGCCTAGGGCCAAGAGACTTTATCACTACACAATTAGACACATGGCCAAGAATGTGGCCAGCAGGATCCCTGAGCTGGGGAGACATGTCAGTGAGTTTGTCAGTCTCTCCATCATGTTCTGGAGTTCTGTGGTCCTTAGAAATCACGAAGTCATCTGGGTATTGGGGGTGAATTCCTTTAGTCCCAGAACTGAGGTGAGGGGGACAGAGATGAGGCATAGACTCTGATTCCAGGTCATCCAGGTTACGTAGTGAGACTCTGTCTCAAGAAAAGAAAGACTTGGTAGAGTCTAGTTGCATTTTCTTTCATGTATAGGTTTCATTCGCTACTACTTACACTTAATTTGGAGGCTATATTTAGCCAAACTTGTACTTTCACCTACTTCTGCTTCTAAGAGGTTATAAGAATCATAACAAAATGTCTTTTATTTGTTGTAGGAAAATCTCAATATCTCTCTGTCTCCTCTCCTGACTCCCAGATGCAAAGCATTAAACATATTCTTTGCAGCTGAAAAAGCATGTACACGAATTATCAATGTCTAAGTAGATTTGCAGTAAATTTGTTTGGCTGCAACACTGCTGAGTCCTGGGGAGGCGTCCCCCAGCCCTCCAACCACTGGAGCCTTCCCCACACAGCTGTAAAGTTAGGAAGTGCATTAAGAAGGCTCTGAGTAGCTTTTCCGATGACTGGATGGATAAGCATGTTAAAAGGTTTTGAAGCTGACGCCACATAATCTCCTAAACTTTAATGCATTGTAAAAACCAAGAGAAGAAAACGCTGTGTGAGACTGCTTTGATGAATTGGGGGGAGCTTATACTCTTAGTCACTGTTCAAAGACTTACTTGACCTTGGGAATTAGAGCTGACCTGAAATCACCTATCAGTTTGACTCACATTTATTTAGTGACTTAGTTAAAAGTACGTAGGTAATCGATGGGACTGAAATAAAAGCAATGTGTTTACTCTAGCTTCCACAGCCATAAACAGTCAGTGGTGACTTTGTTCATAGAAATCATTTTCACGACTTCAGTGAATTCTAGACGTTAGATATCTGTTTCTTATGATATTTTCCTTATTTCTTACAAGGCAATTTGGATAGAGAACAAAACTGAAAGGGAAAAAAAATGCATGGGAAAGCTGAAGGGCAAATGGAAATGCAATGTTCAAGGTTAATGAAAAAGGTTTGGGGTAACAAGGTTGATGAGAAGAGAGAGGGCACAATGGAATGGCATTGGCTGGAAAAGGAGACCTCGCCAGAGGCAACTTGGCTGGCTTGGGAAACCTCTGCAGTGTGTGTTAATACCAAAGTTTGGAGACACAGGCCTGAATTATGAGCAGTGAATAACATCATAAACGTAGCAATTCTCAAATGCCAAACCCTTGTGAAAAGCAGTTGGATGGAGAAATGCTGGAGCTTTTAAAAGCTCCCTTTCACTTTCTATTTTTTTTTTAACTTCATGCAGAACTAATTTTACACACTGTTCATTTGATTTGAAAATGCCAGCGTCTGGGGTATCATTAAAGAGCGTTATTGAGGGAGCCACTCTTGGCAAAGCTTTTACTTAAAATGCTTAGTTCTTATGTTCCTGCAGAGTTATAAACTAGGAGAAAATGTACCCCAGTTTATACCTTAGGCCACTCTGCCTTGCCCCCCACCACCACCCATCACCATTAGGCAGGTAGCTGCCTTCTGTTGATGCCGTCTCTTTGGCCACTAGAGGTGTCTGAAAGGCTGTGTGGACCCTGTTACTCCAGGACTAGACATAAATAGACTGTGAAAGGTCCACTCCAATGTCCTATGACCAAAGCCTCCTGGAATTCCTTTGATTTCTGGTTGACATAAATTAGAACTACACAGGCGTGAAGCGTCCACCAGGAAAAGATCAGGGCGGCTGCTGGGGGAGGAGGGCTGCCTTTGTGGCCTCTATTGATCACCCAGCTGCCTGCAGGCCAGGGGCCCAGCAGAGGCTGGCTCTTATTGGTCCAAAGCATGAAAATAATCAAATTAATTCATTTCTTATCAAAAATTCACTTCCCAAGACCATCTTCCTCATCTGCCACAATTCTTGAAATTCTCAATTGAAGAGAGAAATAAGTGATTTATTTTGATAAAGGTCGCTTGCTATAATATCTTCTCTAGGATGTAAGAAAGCCTGACTCTCGCAAAGAATTCCTTATTTAAGTGGCAGAGAGATGGCTAATGTGGAAAACAAGGGATAGGAACCAGTCAGCCAGAGCTCTGGTTACAGCCGTAAGATGCAGAGGGCCCAGTACTGTGTGCCCAAGTTAATTCAGGAAAATTTGACCACTGAACTGCTTTTCTCAGAAGGCAATTATGGGACAAGAAGGCCTCAACAACCAAAATATTTCTGTGGGAAAAAATGGGGTTTTTAGTAGCTTGTTTAGGAATTGTGAGCAGGAAAGCCCTATGGGGGAAATAACAGACGGTTCTGTAACTAATACATAGAACTAACTGGAAAAATCAGTTTAAGGGAAAAATAATTTGTGGGGCACTGTGTCCAGGACTGTTTTGGTAGCAATTCAGCCATGAAACAAAGTTGAGTACCTGCAGGGCTCTCCTTATCCCCCCACGTATACACAGCTGGTTTCAGATCGCCCTTGGCCAAAATTTAAAATTAATGCCTTGCTGAAAAAAAATACATTGAAAAAAATTCACTTTCTGTTCTACGAAGGCAGAAGTGATCTGACTGTGTAACCTGTCTTGAGAGACCTGCCACTGCACAGCCCACCTTGTATGCCAAAAGAAAGGAGTGAGGAGAGGTGGTGGGAGGCAGAGGAGACAGGAGCTCCAAGCTCTGGGCAGAAGTCTTTGCTTGAAGCATCAGCATCTTCCTTTTGCTGATGAAACAGTTCCGCAGGTGATTTTCACATAGGAGCGCTTTTAAACACCTTTTACAGCCCTCTCCTGATCATCCCTGGTAATTGAACAGGGAGAAGCCATCGGCTGAGACTCGGAGGTTATCTCTCAGCCTCATTCTAGTCAAGTGTTCCCATCTCCATTCCTTCCCATCCTATTTACCCCCGCTGCCGAATGTCACTGACACTCCTGTCCCGAGCTCAGCTATTAAATCAGAAAACACTGGTATGGACCTCCGTGGAACAGGCAGCACTGGTCAGCACCATGCCATCCTGCTACCTTTTCACTTCTGCCATTTTGCCACCTCTAGGACCTTTGAGAACTTAATCTCGGGCCTCAGACTCACCTGAGAGTGACCTGAAACACGATGATAATAACTTGTGCCCCAGATGGTCATACAAGAGTAATTGAAATGCGTAAACCACTGAGCACAAGTCAGGTTCACTATAAACAATAAATAAATATTAGCTTTGGTTATTGTTAGTATAATTATTGTTCTTTTTTTTTTGTATGCATGCCTACTTTGGAACCTTTTATCTGACAAATTCATCATATGCCCTAGCAGGATCATAGTTTCTAGCTCTGAATATAAATGCACATGCTAAGGGTTGTTTTGGGGGGGGTTGTTTGTTTTTTGCTTTGTTTTGTTTTTTCAGGACAGGGTTTCTCTGTGTAGCCCTGGATGTCCTGGAACTCACTGTGTAGACCAGGCTGTCCTCAAACTCTGGAACTCAGAGATTCTCCTGCCTCTGCCTCCCAAGTGCTGGGACTAAAGCTGAGTGCCACCACCACCCAGCTACATGCTAAGGTCTGAAAAAACAAAAACCAGTTTCCTGAGACATATGCAGCAATATTTCAAAATAATAGAATGTATTTTCAGCATCAGGATTCTGTTTCATTAAAAGGAAAGAGAGGAAGGCAAAACTCTTGAGGACCACTTGGTTTTATATTTGTTTGACTCAGTTTTAAGCAGGGTAAAGACCTGCCAGTCAAAAGCCAGTCAGGATCCAGATAGGGTTTGCTTCTGGAGAAGATTGACTTCTGGTAGAATCTTCTTGTAAGATCTAAGTGCTGCAAATAGCTGCTTGTTAGGGATTTGATAGAAATGAAAACGTTAGCTTATTTTCCATAAACTGAAGAAACGTCTGCAGCCCCACCCCCACCCCCAAATACTATAGAGTCAGTAAACCGCTGTGCTATGTTTTGCCTGAAGACGCCTCCACAGCATCATTGCTTCACAGTCAATATTCACCTTGGAGCTTCGAATTGGCTTCAGTAATATGAAAGAATGAGGCTGGATAGCATTGTGAGTTTTATATTTAGCTGTAGAAGGGGTAATGGCAGCTCACTAACCCTTGACCAAGCACAAACAGGGCTGGCTTCACAGGCCTGTGAGACTGAGGGCTCCCTTCAGTCGGGAAGGAAAATTGAGGTCCCAACACTCAGTGACAAGCTGTCTGCTCCTGCCCTGCTTACCCTCTCAGAATTGTGTTTCTTTTGTTGGTAAGGTTTTCAGAGAGCAGATCCTTTCTCCTTCAATTCTGTCATGTATGTTAGTCATCAATAAATGTCTGTTGAGTGGCTCACTATGTACTGCAGTCACTGTGGTAGAAAAAAAACACGAAGAAATCGTCCCTAGGCCCCTGGAGCCTGAGAAAGAATGGCAAGTTGAATCTCATGAACTAGATTATTGTGCAACTTGTTCACTCGTTTGAAGAGAACATCTGAGTGATTCTCCTGAATCACAACTCTTACATTGGTCCAGCATCAGCCCAGCTGCCGCCATCTTCTACCCTCCTCCCCTTCCCCCCATCCTCTTCCTTGTGTTCTGACACCCTATGTTAAACCTCCTGGAAAGGTTGTCTAGGATCAGTTCTCCTGGCTCTCTCCTTGCTCCTTACTTTCCAGTTTCACTCTCACTGATACCCTGCCTTCAAATAGCATCCCTCCCTGTCGTCTCCTGGCAACTATCAAATGATTGCAACTCCCAATCCATGAGGTGCTCTTCGGTCTTCCCCATCACCACTGCTGACTTTCCCATCTCCCACCACCCTCCTGTCCCTCAGTATCTCTAGGAAGGGGACTGCCCTCATATGAAGTGAACAAATCTTAGCTCCCAGTTGCTGAGGTGGGGGCACTGACTCTTCTCATCCTTGTTACACAGAAAGTTCTCGATCTTTACAACCAGGACCTACACCAGCATCAGGCCCACATTAGTCGTGATACAAATATGTACTAGAGGCTGGGTTGCTGGTTCTGTTTATCATATGTAATCTCTTCATCCATAGTAGCCCTTTGTTGCTGACTTTATTCAAAGTCTCCAAGACTTATGAAAGTGCTATGTAGCTAAGAGCAAGTTTGACAACATTTAGAACCCACTGCCTCTTAACCATTTGAGTTTTTTTAAGGTATCTAGACTGAAGAAAATAACCAAATAAAAAAGATGCTGAATTAGGTTTAATACCCATTTCTTGTAGCTAGGGGTTTCTGGCAGTGGCCGACGGGACAGCAAGCCAGAACTCAGGCACCTGCTGCGTTGGTGCACTTGAATTCCTTGCTGGTTTCTGTGCAGTTCTGCTTCTCAAAACCATACCCAAACAAAGAAAAAAAACACTTATTTTCAGATTTTTAAAAATAATTTATATACTTTTATTTTATATGCATTGGTATGAGGGTGTCAGATCCCCTAGAACCAGAGTTACAGATTGTTGTAAACTGCCATGTGGGTGCTGGGAATTGAACCCCAGTCCTCTGGAAAAGCAGCCAGTGCTCTTAGCCCCTGAGCAATCTCTTCAGCCCCCAGATTTCTAATATAGACTTACTGATCATATTCATCCAGAATATATTTTTGCTGATAATTAGTTGTTTGGGGAAGCAGGTCAGACCCATCAATCTCACCTGGTAGAAAGTACAGTTTAAGGAAGCTAGCTTTTCCTCAGGTGATCTTGCTTGGTGATCACCAAGTCCTGAGTTTTTGTATATGACAATAAAAACTAAAAACTGAGAATTTTTGGTGTAGCGTTTCCCCCTCAATTATGTTTTCAATTTAGCTCTAGGAGTTCAATTTAGAAACACCCAGATGTGTTCCATAAATACTGTGTGCTTGCTACTATGACTGTATTCATTATCCTATTAGGGCCCAGGTTTTTCAAATAGCTGTTCTTTTGTTGAAGCGTTGGGGATGCCACAGATGACCCTCTGGTGACTCGAGCTCTCCCCATGTCCTGCGTCCATGTTTTGGTTTTTCATGTGCACTGCCTGTGCAAATGCATAGCTTGGAGCATTGATCAAGCCCATGATCACGTCTAGAAGACTGGCCCAAAAGCTTCCTGTCAGCTTGAAACATCCTTCACGGTGGAAGATTGCTTGGTGAGACCAGGGATGAAAATGTCACTAACTTTTTCTCTGACAGTCAGGTTATTGGACTTCCTGTCACACTAATCTCTAATTAGAGGCTTCAGGTCCACGAGCCCCAATTCTCACTTAACACTGCAGGCATTTCTGTGATCCCCATCTCCCAGGTTCTTCACTGCTTTCTCCCTGTGCTAATTCAAGTGAATAGAAGCAGCGCTAGTGTTAACAGGCAGCCTGCATTTCAGGAGAGACAGCATGAAGCCAGGCCCATGGTGCTATTGACTGAGCGAGCATAGCGCGTCCAATCATTGCCAATTCTGAAATGGAATGACTGCATTTGACAAAGTTGACTGAATTTACAAGGCTGCCCCTCTCAGGGTCACTGCATTCTCTGGGTCTGTCTCTTTCTATGCTCTGGGATTTTTAGATGAGGATTGTGTTTGTCGTCACTCAGGACTTCTGTGCTTGTGTTCTCTCTTTCTCTCACTCTGTCCCCTGCTTCTTCTTCTCCCATGCCCTCCCTCCCTCCCCTCTCCCCAGCCCCTCTCCCTCCTGCACGGGCATTTCACAATCTTAAGATACCAAGGAACCAAGTTCTGTCTTTGTCTCCTCACTTAAAGAGCTCAACCCTGAGTGGAGCTTTGTGTCAGAAACATACTGCATCATGTGTGCTCCATGACCAGCTGACCCCACGATTAGCAAGCAGCATTTAAGATGCCCATGAGATATGCAGGTTTTCTTCTTTTAAAGGTACTGCACGGTCCTTGGTGGCTTCTCTCGCACCCTGAATAGTTCCTTGCAGAAGCACTAAGTCCATATGAGAACTGCATTTCCGGACTCTTTGTTCTTCACTAGCTGCTGGGAAAGTCAGTGGTGACCAGTTAGAGGCCTGATGCCAGACATGAAAAGAGACACCCGTGCGTATTTAACACACTCCAAGAACAAACCTTTTGTGCAGCGCAGCAATGAATATTTGAAAAAGATGACTATAGCCTACAAGCCCAGCTCCCATAGTCAGTGCAGTGGGGAGGGTGTCACAGAAGGGGTGGGTACTTGTTGCCTTTACTTCTTGCTTTCAGATGCCAGTGATAGGAATCAGCTGTTCCCTCCACCTGTGCTGTGCATCTGACTCTCTTGAGAGCCTCCAAATACTGATCCCATTGCAAAGACTGATACAGTTGCCTGGGAGATGGCCTGGCACCAGGGTTTTAAAGAGATCCCCTGCTCATTCTGATAATCAGTTGGGTTGACAGCCACTATGTTCTTGTCTGTTCCTGATGACAGACACAGTTTAATTAATTCCCCATCAGGAAGCATGTATCATATGTCTGTTATGTATGCATCATTTTGGGGCTCCTGGCTGAAGCCTTGGATAAGACGAGAAAGGGAAAGCTGCTTACGTAACAGTTAGGAACAGGACTCTAAGACTTGCCTTGATGTTGAACAAAAGAGGTACAGGTGGTATTGAATTCCTGGTTTCCAGTTCTGCCCATAGGGAAAGCACAGTAAAATGTGGCTTGTCACTAAACCAGTGACATGGCGAATCCTGCTAAAAGGAGAGAGAAATGGATTCATTAAGATCTCTGTAATTCCACAGAGAACCAATGCACATTGTTAGCTATGGCAGGTTCTGGAAAATCAGTTCGTCAGCTGGTGTTTTACTCTCTGCGAAGGGCTGGTGATGAAGCTCCATGGTGGATCACTTGCTCGGCTGACTGGTCTGTCCTGGTTCAACCACCAGCACCAAGGGGGGAAACGGTATCTTGTTGTCCTGCATAAATCGTCATAAACTGCACTCCGATGGGCCATCATATCACATGCAGATTTTGAGTGACACTTAACTTCCTGTAACTATCCACCACTTTCAATATGCATTCATCTTGGAGCCTGTGGGAACTAGCTGAAGAGTGAGCATAGAGAGACTTTTGCCCGCACCCAGTGAATACCATGGATATCCAATATAGTTTCGCAGAGATCCAGTTAACAGAAGCAGACTCCAGGGTCAGTTGCCCCAGAGACAACACTCTGCCTCTGGGATGCCTGGGCCCCTAGGGCTGTTAGCATTGAGTGACATTGCCCAGGCAGTCTGTGAGCAGTGACAGACCAATGTCAGGACTGGAGTCCTGAATTAGGAGAAAAACCCTGAGTTTGCTGTGTGCACTGTGAGCGCTTACCCCCCTGCACAGTGGGACCATTTTCTTCACCTCTCACCTCCTCAGAGCAGAGCTGTTGGGAACCAGAGGCGCACTGCAGCTTACAGAGTAGAGACTGGGGGCTGGAGAGATGGCTCAGAGGTTAAAAGCATTGCCTGCTCTTCCAAAGGTCCTGAGTTCAATTCCTGGCAACCATAGTGGCTCACAACCATCTGTAATGGGGTCTGATGCCCTCTTCTGGCCTGCAGGCACACACACAGACAGAATATTGTATACATGATAAATAAATAAACATTTTTTTAAAAAAAGCAGTAGAGACTGGGTGTTCTGTCGTCACAGAACAGGCTTCCCTCATCTGCACACTATGTATACATTTAATATATGTGGCACACGGACAGACACTGTTCTTGAAAGTCCCGCACACGCCCTGTCTTTTAGGAGGCATTTCCCAACACACTGGAGCACCTGCTCCGGACTTCCCTCTGTGGCAGCTTGCATTTCTCCTCAGCTTTTGCTATTGCTGCAGTCATTACCTGTCTTCCTGCTGTGTAGTAAGCTCCAAGGCAGCACATCCCATATCCATCTTGCTGACCATTGTCTCTGTGGAACATGAGGGAACATTTTGCTGCGAAGAAGGTGGGAGAGAAAGCCTGTGCTGGTTCTGGGGTGTTGGACCCAGGCCGGCTGTGTCAGGAGGGCCCTCATTATAGCCTTGGGCTTCACCCTGTTTTAACCACACCTCGTTGTCTCTTGAAAGCACAGCTCCATAGTAGCCTCCACGGGACAGTGGCATCCATTATTTGTCAGAGCAGCCCCATGGAAGAGATTGTCAGGTACTTGGGAATGTATTTATATCCCAACTGGAACTGTTTTCAATGTTAGAAAGTCTTAGAGGACAGATGACTGTCGGACTCACGCTTCATGTTCGGCAGTGTTTGGCAGGTGCCAGATAGCACTACGTATTAAGATCCTGAGTTCACTCTAACTGGCTCACTCTGTGCACTACTGATTCCAACTGTACCACATGGCATCCTCTCATGACATGTTCACATATCGACAACTGGAACATTGTCGATGTTCATCATATGGCTCCCTTCCCACCCACGAGGTTGTTTTCTCTCCAACACCACCAGGTACCTTTTTGTAGAGACTCCATCCCAGGAGTTCAGTGATTTTGCACGCTTGATGGTGGTAGAGAAATTATTGCCGGGTACAAGACTATCTAGAACAGGGATATACTTCTGTTATTCCTTGCTGCTCATTACAATTAAAAGATTAAGACAAATGTTAAAATATTTTGCCAAGGTAAACTGTAAGGAGCTTACTTCTGTCTTATCCCAGCACATGAAATCTAATCTGCAGGGAGTATTGGGAGCAGTTGTTATGATTCAGTAATTTCTATTAACCTGGGACTGTACTCTCTGCCACCAGTCACACTTCAGGGACAGGGAACCAACAACAACAACCAAAGAAAGCCACTCTATTCATTACCCCATGGAGGAGTAAAGCCATATCAGTTCCAAGGCATCCTTCTCCCCCAAAAAGAAAAGGTACAGATGGCATTGTTTGTTCTCTCTACCACCAAATAACTGACATCAGATGAGACATTAAATAACCATCTTCAGTAAGCTGCTAATGCTGCAATCATAGAATCTTCTAAGATGTAGGGTTTGTAAAATATTGAAAACCTGTTTATATCCAATATTCTTAACCTGTCTCTTGTTGCTTTGTGTGTAACTAATGTTGAAGGAGGGCTGCCATCCATCAACTCAAAGTACAGTTTAGTCATTTCATAGAGCTGCCTTGTATGGGCAACAATTTTTCTACCACTATTACGAGTGCAAAATCACTAAACTCTTGGAAAGGTGCTCCCCCAAAAAAGTACCTGGTGATGTTGGAGAAAAGCAATAAAATCCAAGAGTCAGAATAAGCAGGAATGTAAGCAGAGATTGCACCTTTGTTCCTAGCTGCCCAGACCCAAGTAATCACATAGAAACTATATTAATTTTAACACTGTGATGTGGGAGTCCCCTCTGTATGCTGTGATTACCATTAATGAATAAAGAAACTGTCTTGGCCTGTTGATAGGACAGAACTTAGAAAGTTGGGGAGGACTAAACTGAATGCTGGGAGAAAAGAGGGCAGAGTGAGAGAAGCCATGAGACAGATGCTGGGAACATTACCCAGTTAGCCACTGCCATGTGGCAATACACAGTTTGATGGAGATGGGTTAAATTAATATAAGAGTTAGCCAATGAGAAGCTAGGGCTAATGGGCCAAGAGGTGATTTAAGTAATACAGTTTTTGTGTGATTATACAGTTGAGTAGCTGGAAATGAACAAGCACCCTCCTCCAATAACACTGTTTGGCCAATACCTTAGGCATATTCCTAGCTAGCTCTTACATCTTAAATTAACCTATTTCTATTAATCTATTTATCACCATGAGGGTATGGCCTACCAGTAAGTTTCCCACGTCTTTCTTCCTTGGCAGCTACGTGGCATCTCCCTGACTCTGCCTTCTTTCTCCTTGCATTCAGTTTAGTTTTCCCTGCCTAGCTCTATTTTTCCCTGCCATAGGCCCAAGTAGCTTCTTTATTAGCCAA
>JAQHUG010000151.1:3182742-3207246 GCA_028555095.1 Dicrostonyx torquatus
ATTCTCAATATTCTGTCCAGAAGAGGGCACCAGACCTCATTACAGATGGTTGTGAGCCACCATGTGGTTGCCGGGAATTGAACTCAGGACCTTTGGAAGAGCAGGCGGTGCTCTTAACCTCTGAGCCATCTCTCCAGCCCCATCTCTATTCTTAAATACAGGTTTACTACCTTATTTCATGAAAAAGAAATAGATAAATTAAATTCCATTGAATCAAAGGAAGTGATATTAGGGGAGCTGATGAAATAAATTAACCCTCCCTTGAAAGGGTTTGCTAATGTGAAAAATTCTTACCTTAATTTATACACTTCATAAATCTCTGTCTCTGGGTATCGAGTTTGCTTAAGGTGAATTACATTCCTCTTTCTTGAGAAGTTATACACTGGTATGTTTTTCTTTTTAAAATTGATTCTCCAGAAGAAATTACCTGTTAGCCGTATGCACAAAACTGCCCTTCCCATGTGTGGACTGAAAAGGAGGTGCAGTGTGCTCTGCCCACCGCTCCTGCCTGCTTGAGTTAGTAGTTCCTTCCTGCTAAGTGCCTGGGACCTTTCCCAGCGCTCACTCTGACTGTGTGGCTCCTGTGCTCTCTCAGAGCAGCCTATTTCATCTAAGTGAAACACAGTCCCCTGATGCAGAGATCTTAAACCCACAAGTCTTGTAGAACAGGCCTTCTCAAACCCTGGCCACACACATCACATCCCTGTTCATCATACGGAACGTTACATTACCCTCAGCATATCCGCTAGTAAAATAGGTCTACAAATCAAACATTTACTGATCAGAGATCACAGAGAAATTTGTTTAAAAATAATACTTTGGTATACAAATAATCTTAGCACTTGTTAAAAGATGAAAGCGAGTTTATTCCTGCTGAGGTGGGTGTACTTGTTAGAAGAGTCCAATCTTGGCTGAGTATTAGCTACTGTGGATCATAGAGCATCTTCAGTGCTTTTCAGATTGACTGAGACTTAGACTTTATAACTGTTCGTGACAGAAACATAAATACATATCCATAGTTCAAAATGGCAGAGGTATATCCAGAGCCATTTTAGAAATTATTAGAGATTGTCCTGTCCCACACCAAAATTCATGTATGAAAATTTTAAATGAAACTCAGATAACAGTTCTTAAAAATCAAACATTCTAACAATGCACAATCCAAATTTGACACATGGTGGTAGAAAAATAGACAAAAATCTTTGCTTTTAGTAATTGAACTCTTATGTAGCTATAAGAGCAGAAACCCTGAGCATGCAGTACCAACACTGCAGCTCCTAGCAGGGCAGTCGACTCTGAGACCATGTGGGGGAAGCCTTCCTCGCTGGAGCTGTGTGGCATAGCATACACAGTGCAAAGTCCATGTGCTGTGGGTTCAGAACCAAGGGCCCTCGTGAACTCACACTACACAGTATGGTCAAGCACTGCCAGAAGCATCTCTGATTGAAATAGCATTTAATTTTAAATCAGTGTTCAGCCCTTGCATGCTCAGAAACCACCTGCCGCCAGACTTTAAAACCTTCACATTTATCTCTACAACTTGTGGAGGTCACAATCCACAGTTCAAGAAGCTGGGCTGCCCACTCCTGAAATCGCCAAGTAGAACAGTTGTCCTGCCTGGGAAGCATGCCCTAAAAATTGCCCTTGTTGTGACTGTTTTCTTGAGAGCATTGTAACCACCCTTATGAAGGTTTACTTCGGATACATCTAGAAGTGGAATGATTCTGATTAGCACTGTGAGGATAGGATTATCTCATACACATCCCTAGTTAACTCCTGCATTCAGTAACTCTCCATCAAGTACCTGCTGCACTAACTGGCACTGCCATTCAGGGGGCTCCTTGGTCAGTTGTGGTGCTAGGCTTAAGATTACATCTAAGCCTTACAACTAACTGGTCTACAGTGTATATCCCTTTACCTTGTTTTCATAACTGAGCAATCCAATGAGGGAGAGAAAGAGAGAGATTTGAACAAGCACATCATAACTAGAGGAATTTCCTGACAGCGGGGCATGGAGGTCCGTATCTAAAAATCTCAGCTCTTGGAAGATTTAGCATCTTGTGCTTGATGCCAGCCCAGTTATATAACAGTGACCCTGTCTTAAACCCTCTGATGAAGATTAAATGTCACCAGCACAAAGTGACCATGGCAATTCTCATTATTAAACAAAAATAACACCCTGCCTAAGTTTCAAGTCACCTGTTAAGAAAAATGTAGACAAGAGAATAAGCAAATGATCGGTATACTTCTAGGCTTACTTTCAAGGCAAGCAGCTAGGGCTTCTAGGATTGTTCAGGCTTTTGGGATTTTGTTGTTGTTGTTTGTTTGTGTTTTTCTTGTGGTGGTGATGATTTCCAATAATGAACATCTAGAAGGATGTTCAAAACTTTTTACCACAAATATCTTCATTCAGACTTAACTTAGTTTAGCTTACACAGTACAAATGAAATATTGATGTATTCGAAAATGCCCAAGTGTTCAATAAAGATTTTAAACAAAGCTACCTATAAGTTGTGGTTCTTAGGTTAATCATTTATTTATCTAAAGGATGAAGGAAACTGTCTACTTCTGTGATATGAACTGCAGTCAGCTTAAAAATAATCGACAAATTAATCCCTTCACAGCACAGCAATTGTAAAGGTGTTAGTTTTAATTAGGCCTGTCTGATTGCCTTGTCTAATCAAGAATCAAGGTGGCTTCTTTGACAGCTGAGGTCTGTTGGGGCCATTCCTGACCTGCCAGCTATGTATGTTTTAAGTATTGATCCCTCGCATTTCAGCCCTTCTCACAAAGGGACTGAGGTTTGCAATGTCTTAACATTTAAAGTGAAGAAAAACAAACATTTTCCCTTGCCCTTCTATCTGGAACCCTATGTATCCACCCTGCCCCTCCCCCACTGTAAAGTGTTCATCCTGAAGGGCTCTCCTGTGGGTGAGGAAGTCAAAGGTATGCCAGTAGCCAGCAGCCAGCAGCCATCTCATTGTTTCCTTCCTCCATGCTCTGGCTTTTTAATGGTCGTTGCTAAGGTCTTGGCAAATCACAGTCATTTAGTCATTTATGTTTAGCAGGTACATTTGATTTCATGACATCATGTTTAATTAAAAATCCATAGGAGCAGCCATCTCATTGTTTCCTTCCTCCGTGCTCTGGAGCAGATGTAGTTCTGGGAAATCAGAGGCGTCAGACTAAAGGAAAACATATGTTTCTAGCGAACATGTCATCACGCCGCTAAGCAGAAAGGAAGGGGAGAGCCCAGAGTTCCTTGTTGCACTGCACGCCCCCACGTGGTGCTGGTGGTCCCTGTGTATGACCATGGCTTTTCTTTGCTTACAGGTGAACGAAGTGACCGTTGAGCAGCTGGTGCAGCAGTACCCCCACATCACCTTCAGCACTGTTCTGCAGGACTGCAAGAGGACCTTGGAGAGAGCCTACCAGATGGGCTGGACCCCCAACATGTCTGCCGCTTCCTCCTAACACTCTTGCCCATGCCTGGGCCTACTCAGGTGGTTGAGCAGGGCAGAGAAATGGGGGGCAGTGCTGGGGTAACGGTTTTAACCACCACCTGTCTGTGTGGACCCGTGTTATATTTGTGTCTTGTTTGCATACTGCATAGCATAAGTGCACTTGTTATGTCCCCAGGTGAGCTGGCTTGTGTTCCTAAAAATGGAAGATTATGAAAACCACAAAAACTTTTTTTTAATCCAAAAGTTTATTTCTCTAAAAAAAGACTTTGTGAAATCTCAAGTCAGAAAACTGGGTGTATTATTTTGATTGTCTAAGTTCTGCCACATCTTGGAGATGCTTGGCCAAAGGCTTTCTTTTGTGATGGAATACGCTGTTCACTTCTGATTAGAACAGAACAGGAGTGATGTTGCTCTGACTAGAAGCCTGGAGACACACCTGCAATTCCATGCTCATGGACCCACATGTCTGTGCACGTATGCTCAGTGAATGTCTTGATAAGTTATATCCTGAATGAGGGACCTTCCTGGAGGCCATGAGCGGAGCATGCCATTCCCAGTGGTAATGGCTGACTCACTGTGCCCACAGGTGGTCAACTTGCTGTCTTGTGGGTACCTTAGGAACTAGAGAGAATAAATAAAGCCTTTTGTAAATTTGTATATGGAGGCAACAATCCCTGGCCAGCTCACAAAAGTTAATTATTCATTATTCTGTAAATGCTTTTCTGTTGAGTAATAAATATTTTAGTTGGTTTTACATTGATACCTTGTTAGCTTTTACTTTGTGGGTAGTTACTGGTCAGGGTATATTTTAGTGACATTTGGGGCTCATCTTAACATTATCCACATTGGAGCCACGAATGTAATTAATGGTGTGCAGTTACTTTAAAAATTTTATAGATCATTTCATTATTTTGGCAATTTTGGTAATTATGAAAATATATTCTGAGGTGGAGTAGTCACATTGGTAGAAGATTAATGAATGAGATATAAGTAGACAATCTTCCTATTGAATATTTTCTTTTGCGTTGGGATTTAGAACAGGTTTTTGGATGTATGCATGTTATAATTTTGAATAGTCTCACACTACTGCAGAGATCTACTGTTAGCTAATGTATGAGTTAAGGGGAGAGTTAGAAAATCTGTTCATTAAGATTCTGTTTGCACTTGCCAGAAATAAGTATTTTAGTTTAATTAAATATTACCAGCATTTATTTATCTCAGTTCCTATCAGAAAATGAGTATGTTTTGATTCCACACATTTTTACAGTTAATCCATTGTAGGGACTCAGGCTCCAATAATTTTTCTGTGTCTGGATCTATAATCAGGCGGCAGGGAGCCTCTTTAAGCTAAAGAGTGATTAACTTTCATAGTAGGAGAAGCAAAACCTTGACCTTTGAACTTGCTATTTATTCTCCCCTCATGTGGGCTTTGGTCTTTGACAATTATGATAAGGTCTACTTTATTTCCTATAAATCCAATGCTCCTGAAGTGATACGAGCCGCAAGAAGCAGAAAGCAGCCTTCCGTCTGAATGCCACTCACATACGTACCAGAACTAATGTCCTGTAGAAATGTTGTTTTCCTTTGAGTATGTCAACATGCTTCTGATGTGGCATTTTCTTTTTTTGCTTTAATTCCAATCAGTTAAAAATAAATACTGAGCAAGTTATCAGGAATATTTTTTTCCACAGCCAGACAGGTTGCTAGTTTAGTTTGAAAGAAATAAAATTTGTTTAAGAAAAAGTTGTTTACCATTAGAAAACTACATTTCTTCTTATACATTGAACTGTATCATTTTATATCCATTTCTCCACTACTAAAAAATGTTATTTCATAATAATTTAACTGCTTTTTAATCCAAAAGTAATTTATAAGACTATGTGTATAGTAATAGTAGCTTGAATGGATAAACAAAAGTTTAATTTTTATATATGTCACATTATATTTTAAAGAGCTACAAAAGGACAAAAGAAGGAAAAGTCATCATAGCATGATTTCAGTTCAAAGTTGAGATCATCTTTGGAGTGTTATGGTGAAGTCGTCGGTGGTTTCAGAGGGTAGAATGAATTCTGTAAATGTTGCATTCTTTGAACCTGAAGTCCAGCACTCTAACACGCTTTAGCTTCGGGGGTGGGGGCTGCACTTACTCTCTAAGATGCTGATAATACAGAAAACCTGTGCAACAGAACTGGTAAACTGCTTTGGCTCATTTATAGAAATCTGTAGAAATATCATATCCAGCCTCAAAGTATTAATCTCATAGAAACAAACAAGAAAACAGCGAAGTAAAACATCACCTCAGTGACCCTGTGCAGGTTTTGAATGTGCTCTCATTAGACGCTTTGAAATGAGGCTTAAAATACTTTTTCTGGGCAATATAGTTCCTTTTTTGCTTAGACTGTCATAAATACATGTGAACACATTTAATGCGGGGCTTTTTATCCTCTCCAAATGTCAACAGTATTTTCAGAATAAAGCCTATGAAATATATTGCTGCAGTGGAAAAGTCTGGTCCTTTGTATTTAATGTCCTTTTGAGTGGATAAAGAAAATTCACCCAGTTTGTAGTTCCTATATTTCTGTGAATCTTTTGACCTTGAAATGGGTTGCAATAAAAGAGAAACCAAACTCCATGTCTTTTGTTTTACTTTAGACACTAAATGAGCTCCCTGTGGCTGGCTGCATGGGATGCACACGGTCATCGTTGCCCTTGTGTGTTTCACTGCGGACTTGCATAGCTTTGACTAATCCAGAATGATAAGCGTGATTCAGAAATAAGACTCAGACCTCATAAATGTAAGCAAGTGAATTGTTTAAGATCCCATTTTATACATGGTTACTCATTTGCTTAGTCATCTATTCATTTTCCCCCAAAGGCAAGTAAATAAATATAATACCTAGTAAGTAGCAGCCACGTGCTAGGTACAAGAGATTTAAAGATGAATGAAATTTACTCCCAGCTTCAGGTTGCTCATACTAAATAAAGCAGCAGCCTGCACACCGAGCCATGAATTGGAGTACAGCATAGGTAGTAATGGGCAGAATTTGGAAAGAGCCCATTGCACTGCAGTCATAGATGAGTTAGTTTGGAGATGTCCAAGTGACTATGTCAAGTGTGTGCTTGGAAATGGGGCAGGAGATGTCATAGGGACTGTCATCAGAACACGGACCTGTCCAAAGTCATCATTTATTATTGAGATAGAGAATGAAGAGGTTTTGAGTGACTATTGTGGTTTTGGACACTCCAAAGATAGGGAAACTGAGAGACAAAGGAGACCTCAAAGGAAACCAGAAAAAGCGCATGTGAAAAGAGGAAAAAAAGTCAAGTTCTTGCTAGAAGCTCACACAGAGTTATCCAGCATCGTGATGCTGCAGAGTGAGATTGGCGTGATAGTTGACCATTGGGGGCCAGCACGATGGCTCAGCAGATAAAGACCTGGGTTAATCCCTAGCACTCACATGGTGGAGAAAAAGAACCAATTCTCTCTTGTTCTCTGACCACCTGTGCTTTATGGCACATGCATTCAAACACACACACACACTAGTAAATAACTAATATGAATTGACTGGTAAAACATTAGGAGATTTCATAAGTATGATTTTAATAGTTTGTGAGGCAAGTCTAACTTAAATATCAAAACCACACAATTATAGATAAAATCTTTAAGCCAGTGAAGTCCTAAATACAACTTAGCAAGTAAACTGCCTTAACATTGATTCTTTTAAACAAACAAAAAAATAAAACAACAAAAACCAGATTCGCCAATTAAATAATAGAAGTTATTCTTTATAGTTCTGGAGGTTAGGAAGCCACACAGGCAAGTTTGGTAACTATAAAAATCCAGTGTTTGCTTCTAAGAAGGTACCTCAACCACCATGGCCTCGAATGACAGAGAGCGAAGTGGGGGGAAAAAGAACCACTCTGTTCCCATTTGAGAAGGCGTTGGTGTTATTACCCATGGGGAAGATGGCCGGATATCACATGCTAGTGGCTCACTCAGTATTCTTGATGCTGGGGTCAATGTCCAACATTATCTTTGAAAGAAACACAGATATTCAAAAGGCAGTATGCATTAACACCAAAAAAGACAAGTGGTTTTTTTAAATGGATACAATGAAGATGTTTAAAATAATTTATTATTTCTGTTACAAAAATCTTAGGAAACTAATACAAATAGGACGCATTGTTAACCAAAACCCAAAAAAAAAAAAAAACCACCTAAGGAACATTTTCTTTTTGCCGATATTACTACCATTTAGCATATTTAGCTTCTGACAGCAGAAGATGGTTCTTCTAGAATGGGAGAAACAAATGCTGAGTTGGGTGTATCTAGTAAGAGTATCTACCGAGACAGTCAAAAAGCTCAGAGGAATATACTCATTAAAATTAATAAAATAATCTAAGAGTTAGTTGGCTATAGTGTTACAATAGAATGTTCACTAACATCTTTTTAGATCAATGGCGAAGTTTAAAGGTGTGACTTTTTAAACTCCTTCTTGTGGGCTGGAGAAATGGCTCTGGAGTTAAGAACACTTAACTACAGTCACACAGCACCCAGATTCCATTCCCAGCACCCACATGGTAGCTAACAAAACATTTTATTAACAGATACATAGAGTAACACCCCCAATGCTGGGAGTGAAACCCAGGTCCTCGCAAATGCTGGGCAAATATGTAACTAAGCTTCATGCCCAGTCCCCAGCTACATAACTCATGACTCTGTAGATAAATTATCAAGCCATAATAATAGACCAAAAAATGTGTGAAGTGTGTGTGTGTGTGTGTGTGCGCGCGTGTGTGTGTGTGCGTGCACATGCACACTCCCTAGGATGTTCATAGGTAGAATTTCCAATATCTTAAGCATGTTGGGAGACGATTCTGGGCGGACCTTTGCGTTTCTGTACATCTTGAAAAGAGGTGCTCAGTGCCTTTGCTCTCTATAGCCTTTACAAGGCTATCCCTCAAACATGGCATACTTTCCAGGATAAAATATTTGTGCTGGAAAAGCCCTGTTCCTCTATCACGTGGCACATCCTCATGTCCAGTCAACCACTCCTTTTTATTTCTTTGCGGAATTTGGGTTGTCAAAACCTGTATAGAAAAGTGTAGACGGTTGGGCTTCTACCACTCCTGCAAGGAGTCAGACCCCAGGAAGCCAGCTTGTGTCTTCAGCCAATGTCCCCAAAACTGTTACACTGACATGTTGATCTACACGTGTAATAAAATTCTACACCACTCTTAGCTCTTAGCATGATAATTCCCCCAATAGATCTGCTGATATCGTGTCATTGCAACCAAAATCTTGCAATTTTTTCATCAAACTTAAGCTTATTCTTTCTTAAATCCACATAAAAAACAAAAGATTAAGAACAATCAAGTAATATTTAAGGAATAAGATTGTGGAAATTGCTTTACACAGTTTAAGATATAACAAATAATTGTTAAGGTAAGATGGCACAGTAGGTAAAGACACTTGCTACCAAGTTTGACAGCTTGTTTGATCCCTGAGACACACATACATGGTAGGAGAAGAGAAAACTGACTGACTGAGTTGTCCTCTTGCCACACACATCCGCACATATGCATTGTCACAGTCACACATACACACACACGTAAATTTTTAAAGGAAAATATTTGAAAACTATCCTAATTTGTCAATAGGAACTAAAACAATGTGATAAAGGATTCAGGACTAATGGAGCAAATTAGACATTCTTAAAAATATCTAAATTATATTATGGAAATAACAGTTTAAGTAAACGGGAAAGACTGGATACTCTACTTGTGGGATGAAGTGATGATGGCTTAGAGGCCAAGAGCTCTTGCTGCTCTCACAGAGGACCTGGGTTCAGTTCCCAGCACCCATAAAACAGCTCACAACTGCCTGTAACTCCATCCCTAGAGAATGTGACACCCTCTTCTGACCCCTGCACATATTACACACACATGAGGCAAATACATACATGCAGGCAAAACACTCACATAAAATAAAAACAAACATTTATAAAGTATTAGCAGTTAAACTGGTTGTTTTACTATATAAAAAACTTATTACAAATGAAGTCAAAATTAACAAGTCAGAATCAGGATTCAAGGAATTTGGCATAAATTCTTCATGATATTGTGAACTTCATTTAATGATCACAGAGACAAAACTGAGAAGTGCTGTTTAGAAAGGCGGAGATTGAGAACCGTCTTTATATTAAAATGAGTAACTTCTACTCATCAAAAGGCTAAGACAAGAAGCTAACATGCAATATCTGTAACAAAAAAAATTGTTCATGAATGAGCAGTATCCAGAATATACAAATATCTTTGGTGTTCATTTAAATCTGGACAAAAGATGTGAATAGGCACTTGGCAGAAGGGACAATAGAGATGCCCAAATAATTGTGTAAAACATACTCCAATCTGTGTTCCCATGAATGCAAACCCCAAAATACAAAGTTGATGACCAACGGCAAAGCCATGCATGAGTAAGTATGGGAACAAAGCAGTGGAGATAGCTCTCATGTTTGCCCCTTATCTCACAAAGGTGACTACACATGCAGCCACTCCCTCCCAGGTGTACTCAGAGAAAGACATATACATGTGGACCCTAAGGCATGCTGCAGAAGGTACACAGGAATGACATTTGTTTTGTTTTGCTTTGTCTTTGAGTTTTTCTGTGTAGCTCTGGCTGTCCTAGAACTCATTATATAGATCAGGTTGGCCTCGAACTCACAGAAATCCTCCTGCTTCTGCCTCCCAAGTGCTGGTATTAAAGGTGTGTGCCCCATGCTTGGCAACTAATAGTTTTTATTAACTGCAACAAACTCATGAAAACGAATTCCAGCTCCACCACCTCTTAAATTTCAAAATGATCAAAAATAGTATGTCCTTTGATATGCACATGTATTTACAGAGAAAGGGTGATGGCAAACATTCGTGCATTTGGCAGAGGGCAGTAGAGTGAGAATATAGGACAGAACTTAGGTTAAAATAAGGCGCTTTCCACACTATTTGCCTTTGTACTGTAAGACAGTGTTCTTGTAATACATGTGTCTAGCAATACAGCACTCACTCTGCATACAGCATAGATGTATAACAACTCTATTTTCTTCAAATACTAAGGCTTTAAATGATAAAGATTTGTGTCTGGTTTAAACTGATTAACTGAGTAGCAAGAATTGTTAAACCTATTAGCAAAGTTCCCACTCACACAGTAGTAGACTTTAGTTGTGTGAGAAACAGGTTACACTGATTGTCTCCTGTCTAAGCAGGAGGCAGAACAGCCTTGTCTCAGCACAACACTGGCTAACCTCCTGTCTGTCCAGCCATTACTGGAGTCTCAAGTGGACACATGTGTGTGAGGTACAGAGAAGCATTCATGTGACTTATGTACTACGTCATTACCACTGGAACCAAAGTGTCACCACACTGATATTATGTTCTCTTCATTTTTTATTGGGTGATAAACATGTATCAAAGCCAGCTGGCAATCTGATGGTCAGTCACTGAAATGGAGAATCAGTCAGAGTCGGGTCTACTCCTTTCATCATATGAATAAACCACAGTTTAGCCATGTGACTGTCAGTGAATAGAAGGTTCTTTCTAGTGGGCATTCTGCTAAAATTAACCCTGCTTTCCTGAGACCTTTAGTGGACACATTGCAGCTACACAGGACTCTTCGGTCACCAAAATGCAACCATCTGCGGGAACGTTTTCCCAAACTAAAGCCTCATCTAAGAAGTGACCCTTAGGCACGCAGTCCGCAGTCCTGTGAGCTTCCTTGGCTATTAATTGTAAGGATGCAGAGGCTTGCAAAGAGAGAGAGAAACTTCCAAAAGAGCTGGCATTGTTTGAGCCAGCTGTTCCTTTCGTTACAGGATGGAAGAGATGGTCATGCATTTCTGAGACTTTTTCCACAGTTTGGCATCACTTGAAAGATATGAAGATGAGAGGCATTGATGGAAAATGGCCTGGGGACACTCAAGCAGGCTGATGGCACTGGCTAACTTTTCTCTAGCCTGAGCTCTCTCCGTCCTGTGCCTTGGGGGGGGTATACCACGGATGCATGCTCACATGCCCAAATGCACCATTCAGCTATAAAAGATGCCTACAGAATGCAGTCTGTTCAACTCTCTGTAATAAACATAATAGAAAATGAAAAATAAGTCCCCAACTAAAGGCTTTTTAAACAGAACAGTCTCACAAATGAGTCTGAGTGGCTACAGACAATGGTGACTTAAGAGAAAGAAAGAAAGAAAGAAAGAAAGAAAGAAAGAAAGAAAGAAAGAAAGAAAGAGAAAGAAAGAAAGAAGGAAGGAAGGAAAGAAATACAAATAAATGGTATAAAAAAGCCTGAAATCTTGATTTTGGTGATAGAAATGTCTTTGTTGTCTTTTTAAGCAGCATCTTACAACCGAGTCACTTACTAATGGATGGGGATAAAACATCTTCCTAATTATATTCAAATGAATCTTTTATTAAACTGTTTCATCAATTGTAAATCAAAAATTAGATTACAATATAGAATTCATGGATGTAAAGAGACAAAAACTGAGAAGCACACTTGGAGATAACAAATAATTGAGCTTAATGTGAAAATTAAGCCACAGGCACCTTCATTCCTGGAGATTTCAGGTGAGGGGTATGTTCTAAAGCAGGCAGGCGTGCACCAGGAAGGAAGCTTGTCTTGGAATCAGTCTATCCTGTTAACGTGTAGCCCTGCTTCTTCAACTTCACGCTTGAATCAGCCAGAGGCTAGAGTTACGGACGCACCTCCAGATGCTCTCAGATACACTTTGGCGGGTGAGAGGTAGTGGTGTCAGAGAGAAATGGGTGAATTATGTGAAAGAGCAACGTTTTGAGACATTTTTGTTTGAAAAACATCACCGAGCAAGGTGTGTATGGGAGCCTAGGGGTGGGGCCATCCAGGTCTAAGATTGGTGGGAGGCGAACGCCATGCAAAGGGCTGTGCAGGCCAGCAGACAGGTACGGTCAGCGCGCTAAAGTCCCTGCTTCACGTTAACAAGGGACAGGTGTCTCCTCTGTTTCAAATGTAGCCTCCCTTTTGGCTCCATAAAAACATCTCTCATCTTCAGTGGCTCTCGTGTCTTTAGGAAAGTAGTTGAGTTCTGCCGGTTCTGGAACTTTCCATGAAAGAGTCCTACTGTGTGTCTAGTTTGTGGCTGCTTTTCTTTGGTTGACAGTCTCTACAGGACAGGTCCACTTTGTTGTGTGTCCTGCTGCCAGTCCCGCTGTTGTGCAGTTGCCTCAGCCTTCTTGGCCTGCTGTAAACAAACAAACAAACAAAAAATACCTTATAAACAATGGAGTTCTGGAGGCTGGAAAGTCAAAGACCCACACATCTGGTGAAGGCTTTCCGAACCATAGACTGTGCTTCTGCTGTATCATTATGTGATGGAAGAATAGTTAGGCTCTCTGGCACCTCCTCAGGACACTAATCCTGAGCCTGAGGTCCCTGCACTCTGTCTAAAAGTATTGCCTCTAAGTATTGGCAGTAAGGATTTAAGTGCATTAAATATGCATGACAAAAATCTCTATGTCCCTGCTTATCCACTGTACTGCTGTACAGCATCTTTGGGGATCTTAGATGGGATAATTACAGACCCTACTGTCAAGACTTCTCTTGCTTATATGTCTCCCTGTACCCAAGCACGTGTACCTCTAGGTCACATACATAAGAGAGGAATTGCTAATATTTGCACATCCTTAATTTTGTTAAGGGGTGCTACAGCATCTTCCAAAGGAGTCGCACCAATTTAATTTGCACCGAAAGGTTACGGAAGCTCCCAGTGGCCTCCTGTGTCATTTTCTTTGCCCTATAGTGACATTTTATCACGGTTTGAGGCAGTGTTGTTCTTTAAAGCATTTAAAAAGCTGGATACTGTTTCATATATTTATTTACCACATAGGAAATAGTGTTTGTAAAAACACTTTTAAGTCAGTGTTTCCCTTTACATATCAGAGGAAAGAAAGGACACTCAGGGAAGGGTAAAAGCCATGGCTTCACTGTGGATTGAGGCTGTGAGGTAAATGCTGAGTGGAGAGAGGAGGGAGGTGAGAGACTATCAAGAAATTTACAGAGGAAGGAGTCAATGCCTTCTCCCCTCTACCCTTCTTGTGGTTTTAGTTGGCCTTGTGAGGAAGGCTGTCACTGCCCTGCACTCAAATGAGAAGCTGCAGCCTCGATCCAGCATGGATGGTGGTTGCAATGACGCAGTTGAACTAAACTGCACTCAACAAAGTTTTTAAAAAGAATGGTTAAAACAGAGAGATCTGTCGTTCTTCCGCTGTGGAAACAAAGATGAATTCTTTGGAAATTCAGTAGAAAGGTGTGAGATACCGAAAAGAATAGGCTGTCAATTTAGTCATAGAGCGCAGAGGGTGTAAAATGCGGGGAAACTAAAATAAAAATCCTAGAAGGATTTTTGTATTTAGACTGCTTCAAAAGTGCATTTGATTTCTAACTCTGTTTTAAGGAGATCAGGATCAGAGGTCAGAGATAATATATTGTGGGGATAGTATACAAGAATGAGAGTGTGGCCTGTAAGAATGGCCAAGATCAAAAACACTGATGACAATTTATGCTGGAGAGGTTATGGGGTAAAGGGAACACTTCTGCATTGCTGGTGGGAATGCAAACTGGTATAGCCCCTTTGGATGTCACTGTGGTTATTTCTCAGAAAATTAGGGAACAACCTTCCTCAAGACCCAGTAATACCACTTTTGGGTATATATCCGAAGGATGCTCAACCATGCCACAAGGACATGTGCTCAACTCTCTTCATAGCAGCATTATTTGTCATAGCCAGAACCTGGAAACAATCTAAATGTCCCTCGACTGAAGAATTGATAAGGAAAATGTGGTACATTTACACAATGGAGTACTATACAGCAGGAAAAAAAATAAAAACATCTTGAAATTTGCAGACAAATGGATGGAGCTAGAAAACATCATTTTGAGTGAGGTAACCCAGACCTCAGAAAGACAGTTATTATAAGTGGTTTTCAAACATAAAGCAAAGAAAACCAGCCCACAAATCACAATCCCAGAGAACCTAGAGAGCAAAGAGAACCCTAAGAGACATACATAGATCTAATCTACATGAGAAGTAAAAAAAGACAAGATCTCCTGAGTAAATTGGGAGCATGGGGACCATGGAAGAGGGTTGAAGGGGAGGGGAAGGCAGGGAGGAGAGCAGAGAAAAATGTAGAGCTCAATTAAAAAAAAAATTTAAAAAAAAGAATGAGAGTGTGTAATACAAACCAAAGAAAAATGCCCAGGCCACACAGCAAAAGAACAGTGCTGAGCACGTGTGGGCATGCACACACAGTTTTATTGAAACATAAAACAGTGAAAGCATTTATCTGCATATATGTCCTTTCAATGTTTTAATCAACTTTTCCAATTAAATAACCAACTAACTAATGTGGCCATGCTGAAGAGGTTTTCACTGAACCCACTAAGCCCAAAACAGATGCCCAGCTCGCAGGGATCACTATTTGGCCATCTGTCTTCAAACAGCCCTCTTTTAGAATTAAGGTAGAATCTCCCTACAGCAAAATATGCACACAGCTGTCTGGATTTTAAAGAATATTTGATGCAATGTGTATCCTACAAAAGGTATGTCATGTGTAAAAGTTCATGATTGTGTGTGTGTTGGGTAACTAAAGGAGGCCCACAAGAGCCCGTGATAAAGGATAACAAATGTTTACTGGGGCTCACTCACAATAGAAAGCCACTGTGTTCCTCTGCTCTGTGGGCGCTGGGGTTGCGAACTGAACTCCAACCACCAACCAAGCAAAAAGAAAAAAAGGGATGAGTGTGCTCCCTGTCTGTGCTTATAGTACCTCAGACCACGCCCTACTGGCTGAATGAATTCCCACAATATGTGTATGCCACCCCAGAAAGACAAGGACTCTTTTAAATGCTATCACATATTTATCATGCCTATTACTTAACCCTTCATGAATGAAATCATATAGCATGCATTATTGATATAATTTTCCCCCAGATGACTTGTTGAGATTCATCTATTGTACTGGCTAATTTTGTGCCAGCTTGATGCAAGATACAGTCTTCTGAGGAGGAAACCTCAACTTAGAAATTGCCTCCATAGGATTAGGCTGTAGGTAAGCCTACGGTGATTGATGGGGGAGGGCCCAGCCCATTGTGGGTGGGGCCACTTCTGGGCTGGTGGCCCTAGGTTCTATAAGAAAGCAGGCTGAGCAAGCCATGGGGAGTAAGCCAGTAAGCAGCACCCCTCCATGGTCTCTGCATCAGCTCCTGCCTCCAGGATCCTGTGCTGTTTGAGTTCCTGTCTGACTTCCTTCAGAGATAAACTAGAATGTGGAAGTGTAAAGCAAACAAACCCTTTCTTTGCCAACATGCTGCTGGTCATGGTGTTTCATGGCAATAGCAGTAACACTAAGACATCCATGTTGGGTTATCAAATGTTGCTGAGCAGCATGCCATTGTATAGCTATAGCACTACTTACTCCCTTTGGGTAATAGATATGTGCATTATTACCCAGTTTGACTCACAAATACGCTAATTTAAAAAACAAGTGAACACACACACACAGCATTAAGCTTAAAAAACAATAAAGAAACTGCTTATTTGAAACCTGGGCCAGAAAGCAGCTAATATTTTTGCATAACCCTTTGGCAGGTTATCTATTTTCTGTTTTCTTGAAAACACACCTAAGGGTAGAATTCCAGAGTCATGGGTCTAGTGTATCCATACAGACCTGGAAGCTTCCAAGTTCTCCTAGGTCGGGGGTGCCTTTTTATGTCCTAGTGCCAAAGAGTGAGAGCTCAGAGTGCCCTGCATCCTCACTGGCATTTGACATCAGTCCTTCAAAGCTAGATCTTTCCAAAGGTGTTTGTGGTGGCAGAGTGTGCTTGTAATTGCTTCTCCTGGATGACTAGTGATGCCAAGGATGTTCTCATGGGCGTATGGCCCTTGCCTGGCCTCCTTTTGTGAAGTTTGCCGTTGAGCTACATAAAGTGTAGCTGGTTTTAGTATATGTTTCCTCATTTAACTGCGCTAACATTCTGTAATAAATAACTGACAATATCTGTGTGAGATTTTCTCTCGTATTATACTCATTTATTCATCTGTCTCCGAACAATACTACAATGCTATATGGCTTTGAATGCCATGCATGTCTAGTAAACCTTTACATCAGCAGCGTGTTTTCCAATTTTATTCGCTTCTGATATTTGTTTCACAATCATATTGTCAAGTTTTAAAACAAGCTTAATAAAGCCTTGCTGAGATCTGTCGCAATGACTGCATTCATCTGTAGGTAACTGACCCCTTGGTCTTACTGACTCTGTAGCCCTGTTTATCCAAGTCTCCATGCTCTGCACTGCTCCACACTGTCATAGCAGACGTCGCACACTGTTTCTATTAGGTTATCCCTATATGTCTTATGCTTTTTGATGCTTCTATTGGAGGAACTGAAGATGTTTCTCTTGTAGGCTGCTTGCTCTAATACATGGAAGCACAGTTTGCTTGTATACATGTTATTTAATTCAAAGACATCATGCCACATACAAATAAAAACAGAGTCATTTCTTTCCAGTATTGGTGTCTTGTGTTCTTCTTCTGTGGTGTACTGCACTGGCTATGATGGTAAAGGCGATATTGAATAGCTATATGACTGGAGTCCTTGTGTCTGACCTTCTGTAAGAATCCCTCAGCTTTTCCTAAATTAGCATCATTGGAGGTAGTATTTGCGCATGCCGTTCATGAAGTTGAAACAGTCACACGCCCTCTACTTACTTTTTATTATTATAAGTGGGTGGTAAATTCGATCAAATGTCTTTGTCCCTTTTCAACCACACTTAACATTTCTGGTTCTCTTCACTATGTCATATTTATATAAGCTTCCTCTGTTCCTTTTCTTTATCCTAAAAAACTTCCTGCTAGTAATACTGGAAGATGGATTAGTATAATAATAGAAATTCTATCATGTTTGTGTTATAGTATGGCCTCATAATATTCTTTTATATCTTAAAGTAATTGATGTAAGATTAGAATAATTTTTAAGCATTTGAAGGAATTCTGCAGCCACAAGACCTAGATTTTCTGTACAGGGACAGTCCTGGGTTTTCTGGCCGGATTAGTGTCCCTTTGCTCTTGCGTTGTGGAAGATGTTGGCATGAGCCTGTTTGCTATCCCTTATTATCTTGTTAATGGTGGTAGGGTCTGGAACACTGCTCCTGTCCTGTCTTGGAGCTGGTCATTTCTGTTTTATCTCTAACAAAGCAGAAAACACAAGCCTCCACAAACTGAAGGTTATCAACCAATCACTTCCCGAGGTTTAAAAAGAAATGTGAACAAAGAGAACCAGCAGAAATCTTAATCCCCATAGTGCGTGGTCTCTGAAGTCATCTGCACAACTTTAAACAGTGGCGAGCTACTGAAGGAGGAGGAATATCTGACCCCTGTTCTGGAAACAAAGTCAGCCAGTTGACATGGGTGCATGTGGTTTAGACGCTGGTACTACAATGATAAAGCTAAGTCCTGACGGGGCGGGGTGGGAGAATGGTCCTAATGAGTGAACAGATGGGGGATCTCAGTAGCGAAATGGAAACTAAGTGAAAAATAGAAATTCTAGAACTGAAAAGTACAATATCTGAAATAGAAAATTCATTGAATCTGGGCTTAGGAGCGAATTCGAGTTGGCAGAAGAACGTGACAAAGGTGTGAATATCGATAGAAACTACCCAATCTGAAGAAGGGAGAGAAAAGAGGCTGAGGGGAGGAGGAGAGCACTTTCCCCTGCTGCGGTACCGTGGCAAGCCGTCTAATGCATGTGCAGTTAGAATCCGAAGATAAGAAAAGAACAGGAGAGAAAAACATGTGCGCTATAACAGTCGATTCCCATAACTTGAAGGGATTTAAATTCCCAGCCCTTTCTTGCCAGTGTCAGCTGTGCTGAAGAATTGTTTTAATCTCTTTAGTCCTCCAAGTCTTGCTTTCACTGGGCTCTTTATCTTTTTTTTAACCCCACACATGGAAAAAATTTAGCAGAAGATATGCAGAATGTATGTGCAGACTCAGAGGGGCTTCTTTACTTTCCAGGATTTTCCTCGCTCCGTTTCCAGTATCCTGAGCAGCCTTGAATGCCGTTCTTTCGACCTTCAATTCTATAAGGCAACAGCTTTCTTCTCTGTGTCAAACTGCAGACGGGGGAAGGCTCTCTCTCAAGAAAGCCATGAGAGGCAGAGCCCACCACCTCTCTCTTTCCTCGGTCTCTGTCGCTGTCTCTCTTTTTCCTCTGCCTCTCTCCTCTGTCTTCTCTGATGCTGCAGCTGCATGCACACATATGTGCACACATGGAGTCAAGAGATAAACATCAGCTATCTTCCTCAATTGCCTTCCACCTTATTGCTGTAGTTTTTAAATTTTATGTTGTGTATATGAGTGAGGGTATACCAGCAGGTATGTCCCGTGCCTGAGAAAGTCAGAAGAGGGCATAGGATCCCCTGAAACTGGAATTACAGATGGCGGTGAGCCACCATGTAGGTGCTAGGAACTAAACCCAGGTCCTCTGTAAGAACAGCAAGGGCTCCTAACCAGTGAGCCATTTCCCTAGCTCTTCCACCTTGTTTTTTTTTTTTTCTTTTTTTGAGACGGGATCTCTCATTCAACCTGGAGCTCACTAATTCCGCTGGGCTGGCATGTCCGTGAGCTCTAGGGACCTGCCTCTCTGTACTCCCGTGGGCACTAGGTTACAGACTGTCTACGTGGGTGTTGGAGAGTCAAACTCAGGCAATAATAACTTCCACTTTCTTTTTATTTCAGGAACCTGAAATAAATTGATGGTTGTGTCTATTAGTCTAGTGCAAGCTTGTCTATCATTACCAAAAACATATTCCTGAGGTATTAACCCAAAGAGGCCATGTTTAGCTATCCCAGCGCTCTCAGAACGGTGTCTGTACTGTAAGGCAGCACCCCCTGTAGCCACAGTCCCTCTCCAGAAGCCCACTTTGATAGGAAGCAGCTTCCGATACCACCCACTCTCCCTTTTGGCAAGGCAAGTTTTAGCTGGTGAGGAAAGAATATAAGTTCTTGGAAGTTTGGGCGACCTCCTTTAAAGAGAACGACACAGCAGAAGGGAGATCTTTGCTCTCCTTCTTCTCATCCCATCACACAGTGTGAGCAACGTGATTGGAATTCCACAGCCATCTTTGCTCACCGACACCATGTTTCTTTTTTAATGAATCAGATAAACTGTCTCCTTGTTGGTGGTTGCCGATACTAATTCTGATATAAACAAAAGGAGGCCTCACACAAATCAATCATGGACCAATAAATACAAGTGTATCCCTCAAGTAGGACTCTTAAAGAGAGGAAAGTAGGCGAGGCCAAAGAGTCATTACCCTGCAGCCATGAGCTCTCAACTCCAGTGCTGTCTCTCCAGCCTGTGTCTGGGGTTGCAGTCTTCTCAGCTGTGCAAATGTTAACCAAAACCATCCTAATATCTGCTCTCTATTTCAACAGACCTCACCATACTGGAGATAACAATTCATTTTTGCTAGTTCTAAAGATCTGTAGAGGTGTTATCTTTGTGTGTAATCTGTTAAATGTAACCTGAGTTAATAAGCAAACCTGAATTCCTAGGAACATTATAGAAAAGCTAGTGCCCTCCCCCATATCTCACAGATCTCATTCTGTTCACAAAAAAAAAATAGAAATGCAAACAATAAATTTTTAGGGTGCCACTTTGCTCTCAAATAGTTACCTGATTTTTAGAGACTAGAACCAGTCACGAATACAAGTAAAACACATTTTCCCCCCCAGTGCTGAGTCTGAGATTGTGAATTGAGACAGGGAAATGGTTTTCTTTTCTAGATGACTATTTTTCAAACTAGAAATATGTTTTGCATCAATGATGTGTTAAGGTCAAGTCAAGGAAAGAGACAATATGTCCCATGTCACGGAGACCGGGATAATGAGAGTGTTCTCTGGGAGCTGGCTCAGAGGCTGTTCATTTCACCGGCAAAAGGTTAGAGCAGACAGATTGCTTCTCATTTGATGTCTTAAATTAAACCGCTGACATGGCCTGCCTCAAAGTAAGACGCATATGTTTTCGCCAAACAGACCCTAAAGAAAAATCCCTATTTGAAGGAGTTGGTCTCTCTAGCTGCTGCCTTTGAGGCTTTTCTGTTTTCAAGTCTTGCGTAGGAATTCAAACAGGTTTGCGACTGCTGGGCAGCTCCTAATGTGGTCATGAGGGGGCCTGCTGGATCTGAGGCTTGCCGGTTTCTCACGGTGCTGTGGGACAGAAGCAAGACAAATGTTTTCTGAGTAAGATTGAGAAACAGTCATATACGAGATGTCCATGTGTTCAAACAGGAAACCGCTGCGGGTAGAAGGGGCTCGCCCATCTGAGATGGGTTTTACTCATTCCCTCGGTTCTGATCCTGGCTTGCCCTTCTCTATGACCGGCTCCCCCACACCTCTAAAACTACGAGATCAGGAGACCTCTCCAACATGGCAGGTGTCAGCCTGGACTCTGAGAGAAATCCCAGATGGTTGAGCAGTCCTGCCCCACAGATTTTAAAGAAACATAAAGAAGCTATGCCGGTCAAAAGTCTAGGTTTGGGGACCCAGTAGTAAATATCTCAGGCAAGCGCTGCTTATCGGGCACTTCTGTTGAGGGAGGACGTGGGATAAATAAGCACACAGCTGGGAGTCTTTCCATTGGTGTTCAAGGTTAGGACAGGGAAACAGAGAATTATGGGATGGGGTGAGGGACGCTGCTATAAATAGTGATCAAGGAAAGGTGATTTCCAGCTAGAGGTGGAAAACTGAACAGGTACAGAGGAAATAAGGCACAAATAGTGGGTCACTGGTCAGAAAATGTCAGTTCTAGCTCCAGGTCTCCCCTTCTCTGTATATCACATTGTGCAAACTACTGGGATTTTCTGATGCCCCATCTCCGCATCTGCCAAGAAGGAATTAAGAACCTGACCAATTCATGGGTGACGGGTGGGAATTCCCTGTGATATGTGTATGCAAGTAGTGCTGGGAGCCCTACCCCCCGGGCCCTAGCTTCTTGACCTTTGTTTCGGACTCACGAGGGGCAGCAGTGGTCTGATTTAGACACGCGAAGACAAGGACGAAGAGTCAGTTTTTGCATACTTAATCTACAGCTTCCCTGAACTTCAGACACAAACTTGGCTTCAGTTCCCAGATCAGAATCTCCCCACCCTACATGTATCTTTCCCCCACTACTGACCGACTTGGACACACTTCCCCGGGAAGTCCTGGTGACATGGATCGCTGGAGCCACCACCTCTAACGTCTCTGCATCGTCTTCGTTAAGGGTCTTCCCGAGGTTTAACAGCCACAGTTCCCTCAGCTTCGCTCCCTCCCGACTTCAGCAGTTACTGTCTGCCTTGCACATGAGCTTCATCTCCTCACGCCCATTTGTTTGAGGTCTACAGTGTTCGGAGTGTCGCCTTTTCGATATCTGAAGCTGAGGCCTCTTTTACAACCCTTAGTATCTTCGGGTCCTCTATCCTAATGACTGGGCCAGCAGATAACGGTGTCCCACCCATGGGATGGATTCTGGAAGGGACCCCAAGCATGCCTGTACTGCATTTCAGGTCAGGGCATTTATTCCTCAGTCACAACAAATTCTTTCTAGTTAATTTGAGAATGTCTCTATTTGGTGTTTCTGTAATTTTATTTTGTGTTTCAGTTGAGTAAGTGTTGCTGAATATCTGTAGAATGTGTGATAATTTTTGTAAAAAAAAAAAAAGCTCAATAAAAGAAACATTACCATAGAAAAATATTTTATGTTGTGTAAAACACTTGGCTGAGGAAATGTTTTAATGTATTATATCAAAATTCCAAAGAGTCTTAGCAGTTAGAATACAGGAAAGAGCTTCATTTGGCACTGAAGGGGACCCAACTAAGCATTGCCAGGCTCTGAGAAGGGCACTGGGGGAGAAAAACTGGTTGCCTTTCAGAAGCTCCTCTTCAATAAAACCCACACTGGTCCAGCAGTTTCTGCACAATGCATTGTTCTTGGTTCCTTGAGAGGCACATTGATGAGAGCTATATCTAACCTGCCTTCCTGTGGCTTCTAAGCTAGTGAGGGACTGGGTATGAGCATCAGTTTATTTGGTCATCTAAATGAGGGTTGCTATGAGCAAGGCACTGTGCAGGGTGGTAGGAATAAAGCCAAAGCAGATGTGACCTCTGCCCTCAGTTCTGGTAGGGGTGAGAAGACATGCTCGCAGGTAGCCATGAAATGATGCCAAACATGGTGAGTGGTACCTTTTGACATTCATGATTTTCTATCGTCTTTTTAACCCAGCACCTCACAGCTCTGTTTGATGGACTTCTAAAGCTATCCTGTGAGGGTAGCAGAGGTCACACCTCCCCACTGCTGTTCACGCTGCCAACTGTACTGCCTTGCCCTTCTCAGCCCTGGCCTTTCTCTCTCCAGTTGACCTTGCGGTATCTCCTGTAGTAAATGCTCAACAAACATTTGCACAGGGAATGAGCTGGACATGCTGTCTGCTGGGTGAATTTTAGGCTGGGGTCCCTCTCCGCTTAAGATTTGCTTTACCTCCTGACCTTAATCACAACTTGAGCTGGGATTAAGCTCAACTTAGCAACCCCACTATGGAAAGAAGTCTAAATAGTATTCCCCCTACCTAGATGGAGAAATTTCTCTATATCCAACTACATCTCAAAGACTTCAGCCTTCCTCTCAGGTGCTGCAAACTGACTGAATCCAGATCACAGGCATCAGACATTTTCTGTGAAAACATTACATTATGAAAGATGGAGACATTTGCCACCAACTCCACTTGTAAATTCCTTTCTTTCTTGGTTTTTTTCTTTTTCTTTTTGCTGACCTTCCCTTCTTCTGCCTGACTGACTAGAGACACTGATCTGTCAGTCTCAGAGAGCCAGTGATCCATGCTGAGACTGAGTCTGAAGCTTGTGTACCGAGACTTCTCTCAGTTCAGACCAGTCCAACAACATGGAAATGAGCATTGTAATAAACTCCCAGCTCAGATCTTTGGGGAAGGGGAAAGCAGCCCAGGTTAGCCCTGTTCTGAAAGGTTGACTGACAATCCCCTGACCTACACAAATGCAGCAGCCACTAAGGCAATGCTGGGAGAAATATCACAGGGGAACCCTAGGATATTACAGTCTTAAT
The DNA here is from genome assembly GCA_028555095.1 of Dicrostonyx torquatus. NCBI lineage: Eukaryota > Metazoa > Chordata > Mammalia > Rodentia > Cricetidae > Dicrostonyx > Dicrostonyx torquatus. The sequence continues at coordinate 3,206,415 of JAQHUG010000151.1, forward strand.
ATGTTCCAACAGGGACTTTAAGAAAAAAGTTCTAGGACTTAAAAGTATTGCTTTTTGCTCATTTTTTTGCATAAAAATAACCTAACATTGGAAATAGGAAGTATATCAATTTTTAATAAATACAAGCCACAAAATAAATTTAATAAATTATAAATGATAAAATTATTGAAAAATTAAATATTAAACATTCCCACATAAAAATGTAGAACATTTATTAATTAGGGACTTTTCCAGAGTAATCCTTGCACTTTAAGTGCTCTTAGCTTTTTAAAACATGCAGTGTGGTAGACCTGGAGGGGGGAGGTGCTACTGGACTTCTATGGTTAGTCACACAAACAGGAGGAAGATATTGTTGGGCATCGCTTCATAGAGTGATTAGTATGGAGTGGGCCCAATGTGGCTAGCGGAGAGAATGGGGCCAGTGGTGTGACTCTTTGGCTTGCATACATGCAAAATGTTAAAAATTCCACATTTCCTGTTTGGGTTTCTAAATAAAAGAAAGAGAAACCATGTTTTGACCCACCATTTGCAGAAACCTGGAAGATCCAAACATATATGGCTGATGGTTTTCTGTAGCGCCTGCACTACGGGATGGTATGTGAGCCAGGAACGAGGCTGGAGATTTAAACACATACACACAGAGACACAGGGACACGGGTCATCCTTGATACAAGAATGCCCTCTTTTTTTTTATTTATTTATTTATTTATTTTTGTTAAAAGCCAAATTTACATTTACTCCCCTTGTTCCCAGCCCTCCCGCTCCCCCACTACCCCACCGCCCTCCCCCTGCTTCCTTAAGATGGTGCAGGTTACCCTGTCCTATGGGGAGC